>BSBN01001656.1:0-476361 GCA_027924645.1 Cunninghamia lanceolata | reverse complement strand
GAAGTCATTTCCTAGGGGGGTAGTATGTAAGGCTTGCCCTCATCTAACATGTGCATACCCTAGTACTCTTATAGATCTAGATTAAATGGTAGAATGATTCGATTATTTTATAGTGTAGTTGCAAGGAGTTATGTCATGTAGACTCCTCATCCTCATTTGGTCTTTTAGTGTTGCTTCGGCTATGATGTACATTGGCAGATTTGATGTTTCAATTTGTGTGTGCAGGATATATGCATGCAAGGTGTTTGACCAATGGATGGATGTGGAGGAGGAGACATGGAATCGCTTAACCACATGGCCATCTCACCTTACCTAGTCCTATAGTTGAGTTATGGACCTTGGGTTCTTGTAGTATGTCATTCGCTTAACCCCTTTCTGTTGGTTGCGAATAGAGGACCTATTTGAGTGTACACCCATTTCCCTCTATCTCGAAACATTCCTAAACTGGATCCCTATGTGGTGTGTAAACCCGTAAAAGTGTTGGTGTCCTATTGCTGTGTTGGTTATCATGAAATCTATTTCTCTTCTTGGCCCTCTTGATAAGGAGTGTTCGCCTCTACCCTTCGTGCTTTAGACGTGGTGTCATTTTCATGTATCTTTTTATCTTGATAGAATCTTTGGGCATTTTTGTGTGGGGGTCCTTTTTTTAAAAAAAAAAGAGAAGCTTTTAAAGTTATAAGTTAAATTTTGGGTGACGTAATACTATTCTAGTTTGATCTAGTGTTAGTTTATTTAGTTGTGAGTTTGCATCCTTTCATTTATTTTAGTAATGCTCTAACGTTAACATTGTGTCGAGATTTAACCTTGCTTGTCACAAAATTTATCTTATAAAAGATGTCTATTCAATGGTGCCTTTAAAATACTATAGCTTATCTTTGTATGTTAAGTTTTAGGAAAAACCATAGCTATATAATTGTAATCCTATATAGATATTGGCATCTTTTCTAAAATCAACGCTCCTTTTTATTGCGGCCTTTTTGGATATATATATATATTCGTGCTAGATGAAAACCCTAGTTTTATAATCATAACCCGATGTATTATGTGGTGGATTTTGCCCAAAATCTCTCCTTTTGATATGTGCAATCTTTTGTAAAGTTTGAGGGAATTATTTTAGTCTTGGGGAACGATATGGTTTGGGGGAGAAGGTAATTATTGTAGAGGGTTATGTTCTGATGCGGGGGGGGGAGATCAGGGCAATGGTTTGAGGAAGGGGAAGTGGTCTTGTTAAAAAAAAGGAGGAAAGGGGAGTTTTTAGGGTTAGGGTAGAGGTGCTTAAAGGGGGGAACGAACTGTGTGGTGGCCACCCCCTGACGGGTGAGGCTCCATTCTTCGGGGGAGGGCTCGATCCTGACTTTGGGGGAATTGTGTTGCTGGCCTTTTGGTACTCGATGGTAACAAGAGGGCGGGCAAGATTAGCCAACATGATAGTTCCCAAGTGATCAGGCCACCAGACTAACACCTACTGAGCACCAGCAACCGGAATGATGGGCGGATGGATGGGGACAATTAGGGTGTGCTTTAGGGATTTTTCCCCATATGTGCCAACGAAGAGGAAAGGTATTCCTCTTAGTATTCCTTATTTTGTAGGATTCTCCTTAGCACTGACAGGACCATAGAGTTACATAACACTCGAGCCATTTTCTGCTAAAATTTTGATTGTATGAAAGCATTGATCATTATCATTTGCGCTCAATCCATTTGACCATTGAGATGGTTGTTTTGAAAATACCAGATAATGCATAAATATCTTTTTTTATATACTTGTACTATATTATAGAACTAAATCCTATATTGTAGAGCATCACCATGGCTTCCCTATGGTCATTTAAGATGGTTGATGATGCATCGCATGAGATAGTGTTATTGAGATTGGTCCAGAAAGAATGCTGGGGATAAGATTTTATGGCTTTTCTGGACTGAGCACCAGATCGCATAGTAGCCGAGTAGAGACCGTAGCATCTTGGTCATTTAAGAAATATTAGTGTTTTTTTTAAGTTCCTTTTTGCATTAGGTGTTCTCTATTCCTATGTTGGTAGTGATGGTAGAACTTCACTTTACACCCGCTAATGTTTCAGTTTGAAAGTTTCTAAAGTTTTTTTTAGTCCATTTTGTGCGTATCCTGCAGTCCTTCTAGTCCATGGAACCGTTTGTTAGTTTGGCCTTTTGGTGAAATAGTTTGCGTTCCTGTTGGTTGCTAGAGCATTTGCAATGCCGTCACCTGACAGAAGTACACCCTCCAATCAGCGAAATTGCCAGTCAAATAGCTCCTTCAAAAATATACGCTGTCTTATTTTCTCCGATGTTAGATTTCTTGTTTTTTTTTCATCAGTATTATTGGCGGAAAAACAAAGCAATAGAAGTCCCAACACTTCTGCTATGGGGTGCAACCACTAGTACCTTTAGCTTCTCTTTCCAGCATTACATTCACCTTCTTAGAAAAACTCATTAGACACGGCATTTGTTATTCAAGCTTCTCCTGGCATAGACCTTACTATTACTCATAACCAAATGAAATAAATAACTAATTTTTTTTAAGCAAGAAAAAGAAAGGCATTCTTGCATCTGATACCAAAAAGAGAAGGGAGATCGATTAGATTTTTTTAAAATTTTTAACTTTTCTATTGGCCCTAGCAGCAATTTAAATCCCTACTAACGTATGGCAATCTTTCTTTTATTTTTGTTTTTTTGAACCTCTCCTTACGTATGATACAGTCTTTTGTAAGATGATAAAGCACTTTTTTTTCATCTGGTGTAGTTCTTTGTAAATTATTAGATCTCCCCTTTCATATGATAGGATAGTTTGTAAAATATAAAATCTCTCTTTTCATTTTGTACCATCCACCCAACAATAGAGGAAACAAAAAAAGAAAATTGGAAGTTAAAGAAAATTGGAAGTTAGATTTTTATTTAATTAGTTTTGGGAGAATGCTATTCACATGGGCCAGACCATTAATAAGGCATAATTCTATCTTACCTTTATTAATAAGTATTTTGGTATGGGCTAGACCATTAATAAGGCATAATTCTATCTTACCTTTATTAATAAGTATTTTGGTAAGTTTAATAGGTTTATATTTCAATGGGTCTATAATAAAATATTAAGTACTCTATTAATCTGAATGCATTTATTTTAACCGATGGATAAATGATGGTTAGGTATATTTTAAATTTTATTTAAAATGAATGATGGATAGGTTTATTTTTAAATATATAATGGATAGGTTTATTTTTTTTAATTAAATAATGGATAGGTTTATGTGTTTTTTTTAAAGAAAATAATGGATAACTTTATCTTTTTTCTTTTTTTTTAATAAAAGATGGATGAGCTGATTTTAGTGTTCTATAAAGAATGCATATTTTTTTTTGGTGGGGGGGGGGGGGGGGGTGGTCTATAATAAGGAGATATTAAATCCCATGTCTTGCTTTTAAAATTTGTTTCTTTTTTTTTCTCTATGTGATTTCCTTTGCAATGGTTAAACTCTAGATCTTGAAATTATTTTAGGGCTATACCTCTTGTGTTTTTACTCCCTTCCTCCTCCTGTTTGCCTAGGTCATGAACGAGCCATATGATGATTTATGTGGAAATTGTATCATGTACTTTTGGGTTGAGTGCTTGCATGTCGAGTACATCTTTTTTTTAAATGATCCCCCTTGAGTCCTTTGTTGTGTGCAAGTTTGGCCTTGTTTGAAGTGGTTCCTTGATCTCCTCTCTCCGTTAGCTCAGGGGTTGCCTAGGGTGCAATGGACATCCATTGCATTCGATGATGGCAATATGGTTGGGAGGTGGGCAACATCCCCCATTGGTCTATGTTCCTAGCATTCTACCGAAGAGTTGGCGAGGTCTCTATCTGGTGTCATACAGATGTACTCTTGTGGTTCATTGTGCCGTGAGCACATCGACTGTACTTTATTTTGTTGTTTATTAATCAATGTAATTTAACAATCAGATTGATGTTCCCTGTTGGGAGTTAGCCTCTGCATGCAATTGTAACTATTTTTATTATCGTATTTTAGATCAACCCTTGCTCTATAAAGGAGGACATTTAATGGTTGTCCTTAATTATGTTAAAAATTGTATATTTTGAGTGGTGGGTTACTCGTGCTTTTCCTTTAAGTTTTCTTGTTGTGATTTAGAGATGGATTCTAATCTTATGTCTGCAGGATCTTCACAACACATGTATGCTAGCATGATTAGACTTGTATCTCATCTGTTTTCGATTGAATTATCATTGATGTATGTTCACTCTTTCGACAAGGAAGTCAATTTATTATTATATCTTTTATTATGTTGAAATGTATTAACTAGATGTTGGTATCCTCTATTCCCCCATTTTGTTGCCTTGCCATAATTTAGTAATGGATGTAACTCATTGCCTTGTAAACTTTCCTACTCTGGTATGGTAGGGCGAACTAGATCGTATTGCAACTGCTTAGGAATGTAACATCCTATTCTTTTGTTAGATCGATGTTTGGTTCAATTCTTCTTGCATGATTGTTGTTTTGGTCACTTAATGTTATTATTCCCTTGGTTTGATTTATCTGACAAGGCATCTTGGATGTTTCATCCACACCTTGTCTTCCTTCCCCACCTTGTGTGATGGGGATTTAGGGATAGGGCGAAAATTTTTGGTGGTTCATGTCATGACCACATGGGTAATGTGGGCATGACATGTGTTTCTCGTGTCGTGGCCACTCGTATAAAGTGGGCATGACAACACCAGACACTATGTTATTTTAAAAAAAAAAAAAGGACCAATTTGTGTGCTCCCCCTTTTTGAACCCCTTAATCTCAACCATTTAAAAAAAAAGTAGTTTAGAAACTAGATTAAGAGAACTACGACTCTTGTTTTTGTTGTATCTTCAATTTTTGAGTGTAACTATCTTCAATTTCTCATCCAACATCAATCTTTCCTAATTTTAGAAAAAAAATGGCATCTTAAGATCCCCTTTTGGTCCCCCATCTTTGTGTACTTACCCTTATTCTAAGTTAAGATAGTGTGACTAGACAGTGTAAAGGTTACCGGTATTAAAGGTTGTTTGTTTGTGCCAGCAAGCAGAAGCATGAACTAGAGAAAGGAATACATGAGAAGGTTTTGCAATTCATATAGTGTTTGTGGCATGAACCGCTTGGTGATATCTCTCTTCTTTGGTACCGCATAGGGTCTAGAGCTAAGGCATGAAAGGATAAAGTGTTTGCGGAGCTGACATAGTATACTTGAGTGATTGTGCCATGTGTGTGGAAGCATGCACCAACAAGAAAGTTTGGGAGAAGGTAAAATGGGTCTAGTAGACCCCTTGGTATGAACCACATAATGTAATTCCATTTTCTGCATTACCACAGATGATTTGGGAGCTGACAAGTAAGGGCGGTTACACGTTTCATGTTACGTGTTATCCTAAAGCTGACAAAGATGAAGTTTAGAAGGCTTGTGGAGGATATATATGATGTTAAAAGATTGCTACAAGTGTGAGTGAGAGAGGATGAATGATGAAAAAAGTGAGACAAGTAACTCTGTAAGCTATAACGCATAATCCATAGTAGAGTTAATATTGTGGAGGTATTTGAGCTATTAGAATCAGTTAGGAAGATCAAGAGGATATCAGAGATGATAGCACGAAGGTGTCTAAGTTATTAGAATAAGTTAAGGATGTCAAAGTGTTAGTAGAGATATTGTTATGGAGATAATTGAGTCATTAGATCATAATTGTAGAGCAGAGGTTGGTGCCTCATCTTGTATGTATTGTAGCACTTCTAGGAGTTGGTGCTTCCTTTGGGTTGGTGCCCATAAACTTTATTTCAGGGAGTTGGCACTTCCTTTGGGTTAGTGCCCATAAACTTTGTAAAATAGAGTTGGTGCTTCCTTTGATTTGGTGCTCATAAAATAGAGGATTGCTGTCTCCTTTAGGTTGGTGACCATAAAACTCATTGTAATACTTCATTTTATTTGTGAGGCTAGATTTGGATAGTAGATCCAAGCAGCTGGCTCACCGTGGTTTTTCCCATCTTGGGATTCCACGTAAATCTGGTGTTATGTGTGTATGTGCTCATTTACTTTATGTGATTTGAATGTTTAACTTGGATTGATTACATCTAAAGGGAGAAGAAATTGAATTGATATTGATTCACCCCCCTCTTAGTATATCTGTGTGTTCAACATAGCTTTGGTGATGCAACCAAACTTTACATTATAATATTCAACACCATTAATATTGCAAAAAATACTCAAAAACTCAAATATTTTTGAATCCTCCTTCTCATCCCATTCCATCTTGCTACAACTGAAAATAAATACCAAATTTATACAAAAATGAAAATTACCCTTTTTGCCATATTTTAGCAACATTCTAAAATTGTCATTTTTGGTAACTTCGCATCCATATCCGTATGACCATGAAAATTTCCAATTATTTGAAACTAACTAAAAGATGACTAATCATCAACTTTCTAATTTAATTGCATGTAAAACTTGAAAACTAATTAGAAAAAAATAACTTTAAAAAACCCCCAAAAAACATTAAACCTTATTTTGAGGCCCCAGATGATTGGAAAAGGTCCTGAAAAAGTGTCAAGACACATCTGCCCACCAAATTTCAGCTCCAACAGACCCCTGGGTCAAAATTTATGACCTCTGAAAGTTTCTGCATCATTTGGTGTCCAGTTTTAGCACTATAGTCCTCTAGGAATCTTTGTTTACAAAACTTGTTTCCCTTGGACCTCTGAGTGTTCCCATACTGACACTTTGTTGATAGGCATTCTAGTTTAAAAGTTATTCCTACTTTTGCTTTGGGAAGCATGCCTTTGCATATAATCAATTAGTGACCATTCCAATTGGTTAAGGGCTTGTACCTCCTAGTTGAACCATCCCTTGGGTGAGTGTCTCCCTTGGGTTGGGATTTCTTGTGTAGTCATGGAATGGATTGAGGTAGTTATCACCCTCATCCTACTCCATGTGTTCATGAGGGAGCGAGGTCGTGGATGTGTATGCAATCTTCTTCATGGAGTGAGCTCCACCTCTTGCTTGGTCATCATGGTGAATTGTCACATGATGAATGAAGTCTTCCGATTGTGCCACCTTGCTTAGTACAATGGTGATGTCTTCTTAGGTGTTGTTATACTTGTTATGACACCTTATGCGCGTGTGAGTGCAATGCAACATGTAAATGTCACACTTGCAAACATGAAACTGGTGTTTGTTCATCTAATGTCCTAGGTGAAAGCTTGGTGCATTACATAGGACATGTGATCATGACAAGTGTTTTAATCCTATTACATGAGACAAAAATATTAAATGCCCCAAGTAAACTTAACTAGACAAGTGTGAATATGATCTAATATGGAACTAGTTAGGTAATATATCTTGTTCACGCCAACATCCCCCTTAAGTGCCACTTAGGGAGAAGTAGACAAATGCAAATATACAAAGATGGGTCCTGACTACAAGGCCATGTTAGGTACGCATGTACAAAAGATCTCTCGCAAACAAAGAAAAGTAGAAAAACCCGTAGGAAAAAAAACCCTCTATAAAAGAGGGAAAACATGCAAACAAACATGTACAAGTGATGGAGTGATGGAAGGACTGAACACCAAGACCCCCCAAGGACTACATACATCATGAATATACACTCAATAGTCCCCCCATAAGAGGGAAATAATGAGACTAGATAACCCCCCCCCCCCCAATAATGAAGTAGCCTCCTTTGCCAACGGTGAATACTCGAAGACAAAATACTATCCAATGCCTACAAACAACATTTCTCCCCTTGGCAAGAAACAAATCCATTGGTGTTGTAGAAGAAACTCCATCTCTAAAACAAGAGTTAAGGGAAGAAGTCTCATGAAGGATGATGCCTCTGAAAATTGATCAGGTGTCCACATGTCACAATCAATAGATGCCACAAAATTAGGAACTTCTTACCTAATCAAAGAGTGTGACAATCCAAGACAATAGGAAAACTCATGATCAACAATCTCTAAAGATAAAGATGGTGTGATAACAATCATCAAATAGGAGAGATAACCCCTCAAATGTGTCCTCCAAATCAGTAATGTGAGACTCCACAAACAAGGATGCAATGTCTGATAAATAGGAATTCCAATGAGGTGGATCAGGAAGATTGATGTGGTGGGTAAGTGCAAGAAGTTGGGTCCACTTTTAGTGAAACACTCAGGCCAAAATATTTTTAGAAGGGATGGATTTTGGCAATATAGCTGACAATTGTTTTTAAAGAATTTTTGGATGAAATTAAAACCCATTTCAGATGACAATGTCTAGTTTTAAAACATGCAGTTTTTTTAGTGTTAAACATATTTTTCTATTTATTATTTATTTTTTAAACAAAAAGATTTAAAATTTTTGGAAGGAATGAGCTTTGGCAATATGACTGATGACTTCTTTTAAAGATTTTTTAGATGAAATTAAAACTCATTACATATGACAATGTATAGTTTTCAAATATGTAAATTTTTTATTGTTGAACATATTTTTCTATTTATTAATTTTTTTTAAACAAAAACCGTCATAAACTTGAAATAACATATATTATTAATTTTTTAATAACTTTTGATTTTGAATTTTTTTTGAAAAAAAAACTATGTCTGACTAATCTAGACATCATTCTATACACAATGAAAAAAAAAATCATGTTACAATTAGTTTATCTTAAATTATGTTGGCCGTACACTAGGGGTTTTAAAAAGCACAAATTAGGGCTAGTAAAAAATTAAGTAAAAAAATATTTATCAAAAAATTACAAAAATATCTTAAGCAAACTTCAACATCATATGCATCTTTCCACAAAAGGAATTAGAAAAATGCTTTAATTTAGGTCAAATTATGTTGGTCATACACGTGCATGTTTTGGCCAAAACATACTACTTTTAAAAAACCACTTTTTGTACATCCTATATGAAACCAACTTTTATCATCTAGGTATTAGAATAAATTACATATTTGAAAACTAGGAATAAAATCTTTTTACATCATATTAATATTCTATGTGTAAGTGCTTCAAATTTTTACTCTAACTATAAAAAACTTTGATTTTTAGGAAAAAGACTTCCACTTTTTGGCCAAAAAGTGGACCCAACTTCTTGCACTTACCCCAGTCCTACTGCAAATAATCATTGGAAGCTCTCAAAGAAGCATCTCTAAACTCTGAAGTAGCAACAAGTGATGAAGATGGTTTACACATGCTAGGTTAGACGAATCTAACAAATTGATTCCATTGGCAATGCACAATTGTTCTAACTGATGAATCTTAAAGAAAAGTGTTAAACCATCAAGTCATTTAGCATGCATTCATCTATTGTATGCCTTTTCTTCCCATAATAATCACATTTTCATTTCCACAAGCTAGGAGACATGATTACACCAGCAAACTAAAGTGCAAAAATTAAAAACCTGATATGAAGCCCACTAAAAAATAAAACTTCTCCATGTGTCAGGATGTTTAAGTTTTCAACCAAAATGTGTAAAATTGACAAACTGAATAAAATATACCTAGGGTTTAATCTAGAAAAGTTCATGGATAAATGTGTTGAGCTCCTCAATACCTTTCCAACATGTAATATCCCCATTTTTGGGTTCCCTTGTAATGCAGTTGACACTGACCTTGTGGATGTGTGTCAACGTTAATAGAGGAGTTATTTGATGATTCCAATGAGCTCAGGTGGTCTCGAGGACTCATATGCCACTTTCTGGGGTGATTTTTGGCTTTTGGTGTGCTCTCCAAGAATCTTGGAGAGGGTGTCTATTTATAGTAAGTCACTCGGTTGGCTCCATTTATCATTATTCTTCATCGGGATCACTCCAGTGCAGTCAGTTTTCAATTCCAATGCATTTTGGTAGTTTCCACAAAATGGGTGTATTAATGGCTTTATTTTAATTATTTTACTAAGGTCACCAAATATTATTTAAAATATTTTAAAAACTCCTTAGTGTTATAGCTCGTCAGAACCGGGATGAAATGTTTTAAATCATGGATGCATAAAACAGGGACCTTGCATATCAAATTATCATTATTTTAATAAAAAAAGTCTTTTTCAAAGCTAAAAGGGAGTTTAAATTAAAAAGTGAATTTTAAGATATAAGCTTCTGGAGAGTTCGACGGAAAAGTATAAAAGAAGGTTGTGAGAGCTCATTTGGATATGCAGATTATTTTATTTCCTCTTGTGAAACCCTTGTGGGTCTGTGGGATTGAACTTGGTTCATCTCAACTTTCTTGAGGACGAAAACCCTCTTGGAGAAGATTAACCATGATGGCGAAAGATCCTCCCTAGTTAATACTGTGTGACTCATTCATAGTTACAGTTTGTGCGGGAAAGGTTTGCTAGTAGATTTATTCAGAATCTATGCTTGTGCTGAATGTTGGCCGGTAATAGTATTTGTGCTGAGTATCTATATTTTTCCAAAGGTTTTACAAATTTATTGGAGATTTGATAAATAATAAATTTGTGGAGACTAATGTTAATTTTCCTTGAGAATAGTATGATGGATTTGATAGGCAATTTGTAGTGAGTTCTTCTATATCAGCCGTGGGATTTTATGGGTTCCTAAACCCTTGTATTGGTAAATGGTGGGTGTGATCCATAAGCATTGCATTTTAATAAGATTTCAATCAAATTTGGTTTGTTTCTAAAGGAGTTATCTACAACTACAACAATTCACCATTATTCAGCTTTGATACACGAGTTTGACATCAGTTTGGAGTGGTCTTCAAATAGATTTCTGAGTATTATCAGCTATAGGATTCATTTGTGTTATGTTACATCAGAGTGCTTTGTATGGCAGCAACTTATTATCTTGTAAATCATTTTTTGGGTATTATATAACAGCTAAATTATAATTTGAGTCTGTATAACATTGAAGATCAATACATTGTTGGAGTTTGAGGTCAATTTGTCATTATTAGTTATTTTTTTAATGCATGCTAAGTGTTTGTTGAAATGCCCATGATATTTCTATGCATTGTGGATTTGCTATTTGAGAAAATATTGCCTCAAATTGCATTTTGAATGATCCCATACCCAAACACATTGAAAATACATTGAAACAATTACTATGCAAAGTGTTTGACGAAATGCTTGCATGATAGAAGACATAATTCTTTGTGGGTGTTGGAAAAAATTAGTTTCAATTTGGGGTGGAACATTACACAACGCCTATTCAATCTCAAAAACCAGAGATACTGGGTGAAAGTTATGAGCTCGGAAGCTAGACAAAGTGATATGGACTTCAAACAACAAAATCAGACACTTGTAGCAAAATAAAAAATACATATACCATTATGAATTCCTTGGAACTAGCTTTCTAACGCCTATTCATTTGCAAAAAAATGATCTTGTGGTGAAAATTTATGGCTCTAGAAAAAATACCCTATTAGGGCATGTAGAGAGGCCATAAGTGCCCCTTGATTGCTAGAGGGCGGCCCAGTGCTGGTGCAACTAGTGGCTAGCCATATAAATTAGTCACACAATGTCAATGTTTCTAAAATGGGCTACTAAGAGTAGCACTGTTGGTGTCTATCACTAGTGGTGACGACACCAAATGGGTGGAGGCAACACCGAATGGGTGGAGGTGGTGTTGGGTGGTGGCATTGACTGTGTGTGGAGGTAGTATCTGGGTTTCCCTACCAACTGTAGTGGCTATTCAAGGTGGCAACGAAGTGGGGTGGTGGTAGCTGCGTTGCTCACTCTGTATAGCCCCTATGGGCTTTGAAAAACTAGGGTCTTACGACCCTTGAAACCAAGGACTTGGCCTGAAAATTTAAATTGCCTTCAACAAAACCCTGCGGTTAATACCTGTTGGTAACACAAACAATCTGTTGACTACAAACAAATGTTCACCAAACAAAAAACCCTGATGACATCACCCCTATACTATTGACCTAATCAACTTGCTAGAAATGTATGCCGATTGTGCACCTGATGATGTAGAGAATATTCACCAGAATATGCCATAAATTTGTAGACAGTATCATGCTTGTACCACACATTTTCTGACTAGTACAATGATCGTACAATACAAAATCATGTGATTGTAGGGTGATGCCACAATAATGGGTTACACTTTCTGGGACATCCTGATTTTTGCTGAAATCACATATTGTTAGAAAATATAATGATTTAAGCTTTGAAAGGTTCCATTTTAAGGATTTTAATTGAAGAAGGTTTGATTAAACCTCCTTAGATTCAAACCTCCTTGGATAGAACCCTACTAGTTTTAAACCATACCTATAATGGAGTCTCCTCTACACCTATCAAAATGCTGATAAAAAATTACTTTTGATTTACCTTATGGGGGATCAAATGAATTCATTTAAAATTTATGTTTTTTAAGTATGTAGTCCTTATTATAAGCTTCCCAAAAAGTATAATTTTAAACATATTTAATTTGATTATTATATTTATTTTTTATTTCTTGTGAATGTAGGTTTTTCACGGAACATCAAGTTCTCTATTCTACACACATGGAAAATTAGTAAATTAGTGAATTTTTTTTTTGAAAAATATCTATGCCCTGGGTATTGATGTCCTTGTTTCAACAAAAAAAAAGAATTTCGATACATACAAAAAAAAAGTTATGTTTTACGGAATACGCCTATGTCTAAATTATAACTGGTTTGATTTCAAAACTTAATTAAAAAAAATATTCAACAAAACATTATGAAACCAAATGCATACCCTATATATTGGTGTTACCAATCTAAATTTAAAAGAATCAGAATTTTATCTTCTGTAGAAAAAAATTATGTGCTACAGAATACACATCACTTAAAAAAAATGTTGTTTACTATTAAAAACTAGTTATCAAAGGAGACACAAAAAATTACACTTTAACTCCAGTTTTTTAAAAAAATATATATTTAGAATCTACAAACAAAATCTCACAAATCACTAGTTTGCATCATCTTCAAATTCCTAATGATTTAGCGACTATAAGTGTCAGAAAGTGAAGATTTAGTTCAAAATGTTGATTTCAATGTCAAGTTTGGCCAAAAAGTGTAACCCATTATTATGGGATGACCCTATACAAATCCATACAAATCATATAGAATTGACAATGGTATTTTTTTTTGCAAACCGTAAAAATAACAAATTTTTTTTACTTTGAAACATGAAGTGTTATATGTCAAATTCATCTCTCAAGCCTTCCGTATGCAATGGCGAGGTCTGTTTTGCATAAGGATGCACCAAATGAAAATTATTCACAAAGAATCTACAAAATGAGGGAAGGGATTTGTAGATCTCAAGCTCTAATACCATGTAAGAGTCACACAATAGACTTAAGAGATGCTTGGGATCATCTACAACCAAAACAACCTTCCACAACAAGAGAGAAGAAATAACAAAGCTATATTGTCAATGAATGATAATGATGCATGCTATGTACAAGATATACAATATATGACGCACACATATGTACAATGAGAGACCTTGCTTATATAGGCAAGGTTGAGACCTAGAACAACATGTGATCATGACAAGTGTTTTAATCCTATGACATGAGACATAAATATTAAATGCCTTAAGTAAACTTAACTAGACAAGTGTGAATAGGACCTAATATGGAACCAATTAGGTAATATATCCCATTCACACCAACAAAAATAAGTTAGAAAATATTAAATAATTTTCTAGATTTCCTTTTACAATAGAGACTTCTGAATCGCATCTTTCATGTGATCTTATTCAAAACTTAATGAACATGAGTATAATGATGCATATATTTTTTGTGAGTCTATAAGAATTTGAATGCAATTGTTGAAGAATGTTCCCACTCTTTGGAGGACTAACCACTCGACCAGGAGAAGAAGACCAAATTAATTTTATAGATAAGTTATTTCATTGTTTATAAATGCATGCATGAATGTTGAATTGTTGTTTGTTTGATATCTATGTTTTGTTAACTTGTAGGTCATCTAGTGTTGTTATCTCTTGTAAAAAAAATTATTTTCTATGTTATTGTTAAAGTTTTAGAAAATCACAAAAGCTACAAAATTCCCATTTCAATTGTTTTAGTTTTCATTCAACATAAGCTTTGAATTTGTTAAGATAGTTTATTTCAAAATAGTTCTTTATTTCAAGCATAAGCATTCCTTTCTGTAGCTTAGTTCTAGTAGTTATTTGAATTCTGTAATCGAATAATTCTAATAATTTATTTGATTATAGTTGCTTTAGTTAAGTGTGTGGAGTTTCACTTTAAAGAACTAGGAAAACCCCCAGATAAGATTCCTATTTTAACCCTATTGCATATAGTCTTTGGACATTGCTCGGGTTGACATGAGATATTTATATTTTAAGGTGAGAGATTCAACAATGTCTTATTAGTGTACCTACTTATATAGTCACCTAACCTAAAATACTGAGCCAAAACTACATACTTATACACTTTGATGAACTGTGATTATAAATATGTGGGCAATTTGGGTAAATGAAGGAGGTTCCCAAACTTAGGTTTTCATGTGCATAGTATGAGAGTTCTCTTTAGTCAGGACTTGTGGATTTCGAATGCTGCCACAATAATGGGTTACACTTTCTGAGACATCCTGATTTTTGTTGAAAACACATATTTTTAGAAAATGATTTAAGCCTTGAAAGGTTCCATTTAAAGGATTTTAATTGAAGAGGGTTTGATCAAATCCCCTTGGATAGAACCCCGCTAGTTTTAAACCATACCTATAATGGAGTCTCCTCTACACCTATCAAAATGCTGATAAAAAACCACTTTTGATTTACCTTTTGGGGGATCAAATGAATTCATTTAAAATTTATGTTTTGTAAGTATGTAGTCCTTATTATAAGCTTCCCAAAAAGTATAATTTTAAATATATTTAATTTGATTATTATATTTATTTTTTATTTCTTGTGAATGTAGGTTTTTCAATGAATATCAAGGTGTTTGTTTCACACATACGAAAAAATAGGAAAATAGAGAAAAAAAAATTATAAAAAATACATGTCCTCTAGGTATTGATGTCCTAATTCCAACAAAAAAAAACTGAATTCTGATACATACAAAAAAAGTTATGTTGGATGGGGAAACAGTCCTTCGCTTTGCTTGGGGTAGGGCTAGACTTCAAACATTCCCCTCAATCGTGCCCTAGCACAGCTAGGGTTTCGAGCCCTCTACGCTCAGATGACGCCAGAACCCCACTCCATCATATCTTCGGCTCTTCAACTCCCAAAATTCACTCTGGAATCAGGATTCATGGCTTGATGGGAATAAAGCTTGTCTTGGGGTCCTCTTTCAGGGATATCACAGCGGGTCCACATTAAGAAAAGAAGTTTAAATCCTTAGCTTGGGATGCACGACCTCTGAAGGATGAGTTGTCCAAAGAAATGCAAGCATCCTCTACGGGAAGCCCAAGAACTCTCATTAAAAAGGTTATCTCCTCCCCTGTTTTGGTTTTTTCTGAATCACTTAAGAAGGAGGTCATTGAAGGGGAGCAGTATTTTGCTGCAAATGGCTTGATTGGATAGTTCAATCGCCTATGGCCAAAGTTATTAGATTTGCATAACTGGATCTTAATGGCTTGGCAACCTTCACTCAAAGGTAATGTAGAGGTTTACCCTTATGCTCAGGGGTTTTTTTATTATGGTGTTTGATAACAGACAAGACATAGATGCTATTGTACAAACCAAATGGTGGTGGGGGCAATGCATGCTCATCCTCAAACCTTGGTTTCCAGAATTTAATCCTACTACTGAATCCTTCTCTGTGAAGCCAGTTTGGATCCGTCTCTTGAATCTTCCATTACAGTTCTGGTTTGCAAAGTGCTTTCAGGCGATTGGAGACTCTCTCGGCAGTTTCCTGGTTGTTGATACAGACACTTCAAACTTCACCCATACAACTTTTGCCCGCACCTAGTGGACTTGGATATTTCAAAGTATCTTCCTGGGGATATCACCTTCAAGTTTGATGATTGCAGTTGGACTCAACTCTTGGATTATGAAGGATTGCCTTTCTGATGTAGGAAGTGCTTCGAAACTGGTCACATGGCCAATTCGCACTCCAGAATTATTAAAAAATCAACTCAACAATCTTGGTGGTCTGATGCTCTTCCTCACCATTATTCAATCAAAGCCCCTTCGAAGGTGGTAGTGGAAAATTCAAAATCTTCACAAAGGCTCAATCCCTCCCCAAATGATGGGGTAGGGGAATTTAGAGCTTCTCAAGCAATGGGATATCCCTATAGAGGCAAAAGTGATGCAAAAGCATCTTCAAGTTTCATAAAAGGAAGCAAAGAGGAACATAAACACCTTAAGTAAAAATGGGGGGAAGATTGCAGAGCCCTTGTTAGAATCAAAAAACGAACAAACAAGACCTCCTTTGAGTGTTTCTTGTAGCTTCGAACATGTTATTGGCAGCAATACTACCTCTCAATGTCCACCTTCCAAGGATTCTTCTACTTCAGTAGTCAAACAAGACACATGAATTACGACATCTGGTGTGGGATCTATCTTGGGGGCTGATAGTTCCCTTCACTTGGCTACATCACAAATTATTTCCAATGGTGGGGAAAAGGATAACGAATGGATAATAGTATCAAATAAGAAAAGAAATCCAAGCCTAAGTAGGGAGACCTACAACATATCAGTCTCAGAGAAACAAAAGAATTTGGGGGGAGATGAAGGGTCTTTAGAGTAGAAAAAAGAAAAAGCTATCTTCAACTCATGGATATTAAGAACAAACTACAATTTCAAGTTAAATCAGAAGCGAATCGGTAGGCAGCAAAAATTTGGATCTAGATAAATATCTTTTTTGCTTTGATGGACTATGTAGGCAGTGATCTAAATGCTCCTTTTTAACCATGGTTGGGAGGTCAGTGCATGGTTGTATGGGACACCTGTAGTAATCCACTGCTTTTAGTTTAGTAAACCTTGCTGGCACCCCTGATAGAGGGCTTGCCTTTTGATGTGGCTCCCATGTTAGAGGGCTTGTTTTTTAATGTTATTTTGGAACTTTAATCCACAGTTTAATCCAGAAGCACTTCATTGTATTTAGTAAACCTTGCTGGCACACCTGATAGAGGGCTTGCCTTTTGATGTGGCTCCCATGTTAGAGGGCTTGTTTTTTAATGTTATTTTGGAACTTTAATAGTTTAGAGGGAGCGGTCCCCTTGACCGCACTTTACAGATAAAAAAGAAGAAGTTATGTTCGATAGAATACGCTTATGTCTAAATTATAATTGGTTTGACTTCAAAACTTAATTAAAAAAAATATTCAACAAAACATTTATGAAACCAAATGCATCCTCTAGATATCGGTGTTACCAATCTAAATTCAAAAGAATCCGAATTTTATCATTTGTAGAAAAAAAGTTATGTGCGACAGAATACACATCACTTTAAAAAAATGTTGTTTACTATTAAAAACTAGTTATCAAAGGAGACGCAATTTTTTTTATAATTTAACTCCAAATTTTTTTAAAAATATATATTTAGAATCTACAGATAAAATCTCACAAATCACTAGTTCGCATCATCTTCAAATTCCTAACGGTTTAGCGGCTATAGGTGTCAGAAAGTGAAGATTTAGTTCAAAATGTTGATTTAAATTTCAAGTTTGGCCAAAAAGTGTAACCCATTATTGTGGGATGACCCTTTCATGACACTCTAAAGTTAACAATATTAGTGAACTAAATATTAATCAACAAACCTAGAACTCAACAAAAATCTTGTATGGATTTTTATTGTCTACTTGAGGCTTTAGGTTAAATTTTTGAGGTGCGACATAAGTCAATCCTATTTATTATCCTCCTAATTTATGAAGACCTCAGTGCACTTCCAAAAGGGAACTATAGTCTCTAAATGAGTGACTTATGTCAAGTGTTTGGTCTCGATGAGTCAAGTCTCTAGCCAAAGCATCATTGCCTATTTCATTTGGACAAAAGAGCCCATTTGACTAATCCTAATGCCTATCTCGTTTGTGTTAGAGTGCATAACATTATTACATATCTATTTTATTATCCTAAGTTTATTATTTATAAGATAAGCTTGCTTAGGTATTGACTTTTACACATGTCACATTGTGAGGAGCATATTCTCTCACCCACGTGTCACGTTCATATAAAGCATCTTCTATTATTAGAAAGTCTTGTTTTACATGGTCTCCTTCATAGTGACTCACTTGGTTGACATGTAATATGACTTATCTTGAGTATTTCTTATAAATACTCCTCTTATACTCACATTTGAGGAACGAGTCTATTTGCATTGTAACCTTGCACGTGGAATATAATATTTCTTATTCCTCTTATTTGTGTTTTATGTTATTTATTTATTGGAATAACACATTCACTATTGTGATGCGCTTCAATCATCTAGATCATGGCTTGTGTGAGTCTTTGAGGTGATTCGAACATGGTATCAAAGCCACTGAGTGAGAATGAGCTCATTTGTGTCTAGAGAGGAACAAATGTTTCAAGAGGCTCATGTTGACAAATTGCTTCTTAGAGGCATCTTGGCATCATTTTGACACTTCCACTATGTTTGTAGTATCAAAAAACCCAAGGGACACCTTTGGTTTGCAAATTTTTGTTTTAGTTTGCAATTATTTCCAAATTCTTTGTTCTAAGGTTTATCTTTTGCCACAGGTGGACAACTATTTTCTAGAGCTTTTTGGGATCAAATGAATAGTGCCATTGCATACGGAGTAGCCAAAAACCCCTAAATTGATTGTCAAATCATTGAAATAAGAGCAAGTGTAGTGGAGGCAAATTTTTTTGTAGGTCGTATGGCCATATGGCCTTGCATGGTACTATACAACACTATTTTTAAAAAATAATTTTTATATGCACTTTGTAACTTTGTAATTTTTTTATTAAAAAATTAGAAAAGGAAGGCATTTGTATAGTGTAGAGCAACACTATTTTTTTTTGTTTTAAATTAAAAAAAATGGGGGGCATGGGGTGCCCCTATCCCCTTTAGCAAGGAGGTGATAGGGGCAGGGCCCACACACCCCCATTGCCTTTTTTAAGAGGGGTATGGGGAGATACCACCCCTGTAACCCCCTTTGGAAGCTGCATGGGGGGTGGGGTTAACCCCCTACCAATTTTTTTTAAATGTTTTTAATTAAAACAAAATAACATAAATTTTTTAAATGTTTTTTAATTTAAAAAAAAAAAAAAAAACTACCCACCTCCACCTCAACTTTGCTCAACCATCACCTTTGTTAGTGGCTTAGATCATGGGCCACCTAGTAGCCACCAGGCTACCACCAAGGGTAGATACCCCCCTCCATTGAGTTTTTTTGTTTTGGAGGGCAACTTTGGAGGACTTTAATTTACTCAAACAAAGATGTTTTTTCAAGTAATATTTTTTTGAATTGGTGCAAAATTTCATGCTCTCTATGATGGTGTAGACGATTTTTGACTTGGACTTTAAAAAAAAAAATTAGTTTATCAGAGATTATGCTATATAGTTCTTGTTTTGGGAACTTTGAAGGGCCATATCTTCTGCATACAAACACATTTTTGGGTCCATTTTTTTTGAAAGCATATTTTTTTTATGTACTTTATAATGATCCCTTCCATTTCTTCTTATCTTATAACATAATTATGTTTTCAACAAATGCTCCCTTTTTAAACATTGTAAAGATCCATTATAAGCATTTTTTAGATTTATAATCACATCAAAATAAAGTGCCACACTTGTATTTTATGTTTTGGGCATATTGTGTCATTCTTGCACTCACGTTATTTTATGAAGTGCCATCGGGGTTTGTTGTGTGAGTGCTTTGTTTGTCATAACAACCTTGTCTACCCTCATGTGAGTGTGTATTGTTCTTGCACCACAAGAGCGTGTCTTGATCCTGCACACCCTTTTTAATTGCATGTACAACATATTTTATTTGATGTTGTTTTTTCATTCCTTTGCATTGCATTTTGACACATTTTCAATGGATCTGCCATACCTTGTCAACATTATGGGGGTATCATATGGTTATGCTAATGCTTCCTTGGTTTCAGTGGAGTAATGGAATCACCTTCTACCTTCATTAGTTGGTTTCAGTGTTCTCGAGATTATTGACACCTGTACTTTCATTTGCCAAATTGTTGCCTTGATGCAATGTATTGGTGTGAATCACCATCTATCCATTGTTCGATTAGTGTCACTCATGCAAGATTTTTGCCTCCTTGATCTTGATCCTCATCTTGATTTTAGTGAAGATTCTTTGGTTCTAGTAGTATACTAGTTTTTTGGTAGAGTTTGCAACTTTTTCATGTTTCAATGGAGTTCTTCATGTTCATTTTCTTGTTCCTAATCTTTTAGGGACAACTTTTGAGGAGGTTTATTTGTCCTTCTCATTTTCTCTCTTTTGGGGAGGAGTTTTATTTCCCACATAATATTATTGCATAGCTATTTTATTATTCTATAATATCATTGCATAGCTATTTTATTATTCTAAGTTTATTATGCATAAAATAAGCTTGATTAGGTGTTGACTTGTACACATGTCACATTGTGGGGAACATCTTTTCTCACCCACATGTGTCACGTTCATAGAAAGCATCTTTTATTATTAGCAAACCTTGTTTGAGTTGGTCTCCTTCATAGTGAATCACTTGGTGACTCACTTGGTTGTCATGTGATAAGACTTCTCTTGAGTATTTCTCATAAATACTCCTCTTATACTCACATTTGAGGAATGAGCCTATTTGCATTGTAACATTGCACGTGGAATATAATATTTCTTATTCCTCTTATTTGTGTTTTGTGTTCTTCATTTTTTGGAATAGCATATTTGCTATTGTGATGTGCTTGACTCATCTAGATCAAGGTTTGTGTGAGTCTTTGAGGTGACTCCAATAGTTTGGACATAAAGCCCACCTAGTTGTTCTTTGCCCCAGTATTCAACTAATCAACTTATGTGTTGTAATTTTTTTTACAACTATTTAACTACAATTGTATGTTACGAATTTTTATTTAATGACCAAATAGATCCTTACAAATCATGCAATTTATCACTATATACATATACCAAGACATTAACTCAAAATAAATACAAAACTAAATAGGAAATGACACATATATACAAACTTCACCATTATAATATTCTAAAATCTTTTATTTGATCCTTTATACTTTTTGAACATTTTATTGTCCCTTAACCCTTTAAAGTCTTATACTATACAATAGAAAGAGTCTAATTGTTACAACAAATACATTTAAATATTGCAATTATCCAAAGTTACATTTCAATTTAATATCTTATCTTTTTTTTTCAAGATTGACTCTTTCGTTAATCCTAGTTAATGAGAACCTCATCCCCACCCAAAAGAATTTTAACATAACCCCACAATGCCCAAACTATTGCATCACTAAGTTAAATTATTATTATTTTTTCTCATAATTTTATACTAATTAATTTGAAATATAACTTTTACCCTATGGTAATTAAGAGGCCTTTTACTTCATAGACCCCCCATAACCTACCGTGGCCCATTGGCATAGGCGACCTTTCTTGTGAAGGTAACACGTAAACAAAGGAGCTTGTCAAAGCACAAATTCTTAAGCTTGCCTAAAGAAAGGTCTTAAGCTTCCTTAAACGAAGGAGCTTGTCAAAGCACAAATTCTTAAGCTTCCTCCCAATCCTATTCGTTAAGAACAAGAACAAAAACGGAAAACGAACACCCAAAAAGATGATCATCGACTCTTAAGGACGAGGATCGACGTAGCCTTTGACATTAATAGTTCAAGAATCAAGGGCGAGATTTTTCGAATTGGGTACAGGAAGATGTTGAAAATCAAAAAAACCCAATTGCCTACTTGCTCTGTATCTGAGGAAAACAAAGCTTAAATCCTTCTTTGCTTGTGGGAGTTATAAAAGGAAATCTCATTCATTGTGAGAATTTTTGGCCCTCTTTTTCATTTTGTCAGACCTTTTAATCTGCATTCAGTCTGTCAAATTCTTGCTATTTGATATGTTACTTGTAGATGTGGGTTGGATCTCATTTACTGTGACGGGAATATTCTAAAATTTAAATCTTTTCTGCAGTTCTTTTTTGAACAGGTCTAGGTGTTTTATTTTTTGTTGGTACTCTTAGTGTTTCCGTGCACTTTTTATTTTTTCTGGGGGAGCGGGTTCTGGATAATAGAGGGTGGAATGTCTGAGGAGAAGTTAAGGAGGAAGATATACACAGAATATACATCTGGGGTTTTTGCAGGCCTGAGTATACAACATTGCTACAAAAAATCGCAGGTTTGACATTCTGGGTGCTGAACAATCTAGCCAGGACAAGGAACCAAAATAATTGTACAATGGTTGGATTTTTTAGGAGAGTTCTGGGTCATCTGGGGCTTTTAAAGGAAGAAAACAACGAAAACCAGCAGGAACAGCAGCCTCATCATCATCATCATCAACATCATCATAATCATCAGGGGCCCTCTGTTAACAACACTGTTGATTCCAGGCAGGGTTTCAGAATGAAGGTGGCAGTGCCCAGTGAAACAGCGCCACAGGGTCCTGTTGTTTACCAGTGCTGGGGTAATGATGGTGGAATACAGGTATGTATTGTAAAACTCCTGTATTCGTTATAGTTAGGGTATATTTTGTATGCTATTTTTCGTTTTTGTCAAAAATTAGGTTAGCACACCAGCAGATTTTATCCAAAAAAAATGTTCAAAGGTGTCATATAAATGTAATGAAGTTGTTAGATTGCATTAAACCATAGTGGATTCACCCAAATAGCCATGTATTAAATAGTATTTCTTCTCCTCAAAATGAGTCTATTATACATATATTTCTTAATGGATTGGGCGATCATTGCGTACTTGTCAATATGTTTCTACTCCTTAAGCTTTTCCGAGCTTAAGTTTTGTTCTTTAGTTTTCATGGTTTCTTTTGAGTCCGTGTCAGTTTCTTCTATACTTATATCAATATGTATTCTGCAATGCATGGAACGTTTAGTCGGTTTCATTGCACACAGGAATCAGTGGGCTAAGGGATCAGTTGAATATCCCCATGATAATTAACACTGGGGCCCCAATAATTTTTGCAAGGTTTGTATTAAACACTTTCTGGAAATTCAGTTCATTATTGTGTTTTCAAGGTCCATGGAATTGCTTCCCCAACCAATCCAGAGTCATCGTAGGCATAATTGAAGTTGAAAACTGCGGTCTTGTTCCCATAGGAATAATAAGTGTAATCCAAATGAAATACTGTAGTACACATCCAAAAGGCATTGAATGCAGTATATTTGCAATCTAAGTTAAAAACTGTCGTATCAGTCTGAAATGCATCATACCTGTATTCCAAATTAAATATTCCTTAAAGCTCTGGTATCAATATCGAAAGCCTCATAGGTGTAATTCAAGTTGAAATTGCAGTATCAACTCCAAAGGCATTACAGGTGTAATCCATGTTAAAAGCTTTAGTATCAATTACAAAAGCATAACAGGTTTAATAAAAGTTAAAAATTGTAATGAGGGTGGTTCAAGTTGAAAATTATGGTATAGATGTAATCCAAGTTGAAATTTTAAAAATTGTGGCATTAATCCCAAGGGCAGCATAGGCATGATCTAAGTTTTGGACTGCAGTTTTGACTCTATATTATGGTATCATCAATTTATGTTTACATAGATTTGTAAAGATTCCTAGGTGTAATCCAAGTTGTTCCTGGAAAAATAATCCAGTTAAATCGTGCTTTGGAATTCTGTCTGCAGTGATCCCTAAAGTTTTCAGTGTGATGCAGTTGAGAAATTCACAAGTGATAGCTTATTGGTATGTGCAAGAGGTGTGATGATCCATACACAGACTTTTTGGTGAAGAGGCATATCTTTCCACTGGTTTTTGATTTGGAAAGTTAATATGCAAAGATCCATTGACTATCACTTGCATGCGCAATCGATGTAAGAGTACACGCATGGAGTTATATCCTTTCTCCAGTTTTTGACTTTAAGGGATATTTTACAAATTTAACAGCTGTTTTATGAGTTTTGTAGTCTGGGGGAATTGAAAGTAATATTGTAACTAATTTCAAGTTTCCAAGAGTCAAAACATTTATGAGTTATGCTTTGAGTTTCTGCACTAGTTCACAGCTATCCTGATAATGTGTAGGATATCTTTGGCAAGTCGCAAGTGGAAGGTGGTAATAGATTAGAGTAAGAGTGATAGCTTTCGCTAGTAGCTTAATGAAGAGCCCTATTGTTTTAGAGGGTTAAAGATTCCCAGAATTCTTTTACTCCCTACAGGTTCTGAGGATGGAGGTTCCAGGAGTTGTGGCTTTTTTTTTGTAATAAGCTATAACAATCGCTATACTCAAGTGGGAAAATGCCACAGCTTTGACAACACCTGTATTTGGCAGTTCCTGGAAATCTGATCTAGTTGTATGATATGACTCTGATTTTCCTTGTTAAACCCTAGAATATGCTTGAGTAGTCCATTTTGAAAAATGCTATGGATTGTTTGAACAACACAAGTTAAGATTTTTTAAGGAACATACCAAGTCAATGATTTAATTTGTCTAATGGAAAAGATATTTCAGACAGAATCCTGTGGTCTAATTCCATATGGGAGCCCAGGATAACTGCAATGGGCTCTTGTGCATTCATCTTTCCCAGGGGTGAATCTATGACAGGTGGGAGAGCTATTCAACTTACAAGACGTGTCACAATGATGCCTTTGTGCTTTAAACATCAGTCTAAAAAGTGTGGCTTGAGGAGCACAGAGAGAGGGGCCCATTGGGGACCAAGGAAATATTAAATAATAATAAAGAAAATCTGAAAATGTAATGCAATTATTGCCTTCCATGGGGAACTTGAGGGTTCTAGTGGAACAACAAATAACAACTAGCACTTGCACGCATAGGAGGTTCAAGGAATACACCGATAGGAACCAACCGGAGAGTTTAGAAAAATTTCCGGCATGAATTTTTTTACGGCGTGAGACAATTCTGAGCACTATAATGCTCACATATAAAAGCCTATCGGCTAATAAAGAAAAAATTACAATTATGGAATGAAAAAGGCAAAGGTGTCTAAACAGCTGAACAGAACTATTTTATCAAATGATCATGAGAATAGGGATGGTATGTAGATGATGAAACTTAAAATAAAAAACACAAGCAAGGAATCATGGTGGCTGTTATTGTGATGAAGGTTTGGGAACAGGGTAATGGTACACAGTTATAAACCTGTGCTTGATGTTTTGCATTAGATATCTATCCCAATGTTTTGCTTGGGCAATTTATGATTTTGAGACAAGTTAGTCATGGGTGTGAAAATACTGGGATTGATGTTTATCGAAAGATATCAGTTCCATGCTTACATGTGCCTGTGCTGGCTTTCTATTTGCTTAATTAAGATTTCTGAATCCCCATATGCTTATGTTGCTTGTAGAAGATGTGCCTCTGAAGTTTTCTTCAAATGCTAGTATGTGATGTATGAGTAGTGAGGGACAGATTTCCTCTATAGTTAGTATCTTAGGGTTAGGAATTCATAATGTATGAGATCCATATTTGAGATTTTGATACCTATATCTAACATTGCTTATTCCTTATTTGTCTCTTCTTGTTCAGCGAATCTTCTTCCAAATTAAAACTGTAATGAAAAAATTAGCCATGCTTTTCTTGGTAGCTTAGAATCATTTAACTGATGTTTGCACTCCAAAATTTAATTAACTGTAATGCTGTTGCCTCTTGTAATCAGGTTTGTTACGATGTACTACTTAAATCACCACCAAAATTGCTTTTTATTGTTAGTAAACTTCCTATTTTTACTTTAGAATACTCATGCGGTCTAATGACAACTTCTTGTCCAGGAACTTTTGGCATCTTGTTTCTAACATAGCAATTGAAAGTAATTTCAGTACCCAAGGATTGCTGCCTTTTTGGATAAGTCTATGTTGTTGGTACCTTATAAGGTTCTAATAGTACTTACATTTTTTTGTTCTTTTTTCTTGGTTAAACTTTAGATGAGGTTATGGGCCACCTTTAATGAAGTTTGGGACTATGTACGGGCCACATTCTTATGGTTTGTTAAGACAGTTCATGCTCGAATGTACCCCTTAATTGCTATGCAATAATCTTACCACATATCCACTAGAGTTATGGGTCGCCTTCATAATGTCCTCATTTTGACAGAGTGGACTGTCAGTGTAGAAGTGGCATGGATGGGTGTGTTTGTAGTTCTGTTAGATAGTTAGGACTGAAATAAGATGGGTGTGTGGTCAGATTGTTAGGTCTGTGGTGGACTGGGATAAAGTGGTCGGTTAACTGTTTGGTTTCTGTTTTGATTGAGGAGTGGCTTTGACAGTTGACTGTTTAGACACTACCATCAATTGAGGAGAACTGCTCAGTTATGTGCTGAAATCGAGGAAATGACTGCTCAGTTAAGGCTGCTCATTTAAGCTCCGAAATTGAGGAAAGGACTGCTCAGTTAAGCGCTGAAATTGAGGAAAGGACTGCTCAGTTAAGTGTGGACTGACTTCCCATGATTGAGGATCGCTGAGATTTGGGTCTTTAAAACAGATCATAAGGCAGAAGAGAAAACATCTTTGGAAAATTAACAAACATTCAACTCTCTTTTCAGTGTTTGCGGCATTGCTACAGAAGCTGGGCGCTTTGGAGATGAAACCCTTCAGGTCTGAACCTATCATCTTGGGGACAGAAACCCTCAAAAGCTGTACATATCAGTTACTATACAATTTGTAAGTTGGGAGTACCCAACAAGTTGTATTAGATTGGTAGACTTCCCTTTGAATGTATGTTGTTAGCAGAAAATTATAAAAAATATAAAAAAAGTATAATTGTTGCTGGAGTTTTTTTGTCTGTTATTTGTGCAATTAGTAGGGTTTTAACAGCCTTGATGTGGTGGGGGAATTTGAACTTGAGTTACACTTTTAGGAGTGTTCTCAATTACCTTTACGCCATAACCCCTTGGGTCTTTTTTATAGATTCATAAGTGTACTTAATGTAGAGTGTAAAGTTGCAAGTGGTTCCATTTGTTTATTTTGGTGTAGGATAAACCACATCTATGAAGAATGTGTTGTAATACTATAGAGTGTTACTTGGTGGCATTTCAAAATTTGAATATTCTAGAGTATTGGTCAGTGAAGGATGTAGGGGATGACCCATGCCATTCTTGTGACAATATAGGACACCACCATTGGGGGAACTCTAAGACATTACCCTTCACCCTTTCCTCCCACCTGAATGTGTTGTGATAATAAGAGTGTTGGTGACATTTCAAAATTTGAATATTCTAGAGTGTTATTGATGCAACTGGGGATGGAGGTCTTGGTTAAGGTATGTCCAAGCCCACAACGTTACCTACGTAGTTCAATCCACACAACGGAAACATAAGACAATGTTGTGGCACAAAATGGAACTCAACAACATGCTTCCATAAAATATCAAGGTTTACATTACAACATTGCGTTTCGGGGCTACAACTTTGGCCTCAAGCCTTCCAACTATCTATTTCATCCTATAGACTAGCTACACATCAACTACATGCTTCATATGGACCTTCTAGCTACTCACTATGATAGATTACATTACTAACAATGGTTGTAATATCCCAAGCTCCCACCTAGGACTATGTGCACAAGGTGTCGTGACCCAAGGCAACAACACATCTGGCACAAACATCAATGCATCAAGCATGGTGACACAAGCAGAAGACTCACTTAGACACGAGAAAAGTCATTGTGGCGAGCTTGACTAACAAGGTCCGATACAGGTTCGGGGTTTCCATGCGCCTTTATAACCCTTGGCACTTGCATACTGACCCACGGATCTCGCAACTCAAACTTTGAAATCTTGGGGTCTAGATGCAACTTGGACATGTGCAAAATGACAAGCAAACCTCGAGCTCCACAACCCTACCCTCAAGACTTAGGTCCCCGAGGCAACCTCAAAACATGCAATTGACATTCTAGCACCTCGAACTTCTGAGTCTAATTGCATGCTTGCAACTCACAAGATGTATCTCCAAGCTTGAACCCCAGGGAACTTACACTTCGGACTTTGGGGTTCGATTTCATCTTGCATACCGACCCATAGATCTTGCAACTCAAACTTCAAAATCTTGGGGTCTAGATGCAACTTCGACATGTGCAAAATGACAAGCAAACCCCGAGCTCCATACCCTACCCTTGAGACTTCAAGATCTAGAGGCAACCTCAAAACATGCAATTGACATTCTAGCACGTCAGACTTCGGAGTCCGATTGCATGTTTGCAACATGCAAGGTGTAGCTCCAACCCAGAACCCTAGGGAACTTACACTTCGGACTTCGAGGTTCGATTTCATATTTGTAGCTTGCAAAAAGCAACTGTAAGTCCAAACTTAATAGAATTGAAACTCAAATAGAATTGAAACTTGAACTTCAAAGTTTGAAGTGTAGTTTGCAATATGCAAAATGCAACTAGAAGTTCAAACTTCGGCAGACTTGAAATTCCAACTTCAGAGTCTAAAGTGTAGATTGGAACATGCAAAATGCAACTCGATGTCCAAACTCCGACAAACTTGAAACTTGGACTTCGGAGTCCAAAGTGCAAATTGCAACATGCAAAATGCAACTTGAAGTCCAAACTCTGATAGACTTGAAACTTGGACTTCGGAGTTTGAAAAGTGAATTGCAATGTGCAAAATGCAACTTAAAGTCCGAACCTCAATAGATTTGAAACTCGGACTTTGGAGTTCGAAATGCAAATTGCAACTTTGCACAAAATTTACAAATCTAAAACAAGCTAGATTTTCACTCATTTGGACACGGTTTTCTTGTTTTACGTGCTATACAAAAATGACTTGGGCCAAGCATTCAAGCACATATAGGCTCTTTATTGGCCAAACGAGAAGTTCCTAAAAGGTCTCGAAAACGAATTAAACCCAAAGCCAAGTTGCCCAATCCTAGATGAAACTGCCCATGCTAAGGAAATGGCACAATATTCAAAGGAAAACAATTGCTCAATATGATAAATATTTTCACCTCCAAAAGCAACATACATTCTTAAAGCAAGTAAATTACGACTAAACTACTTACATGTTTATTTCTACAAGAATCATAATCATGGTTCTAATCAAGTTTCTTGACAATAACCAAAACATGAGAATTTCATGACACATGCCATACACATTCAATTACAAGGTCAATGCTAAAATAAATGATAAGGCTCACACCATGAATGTGGGCGAGTTACAATCCATTACATAAGTGCCCTCATTTATAATTACAAATTTATATATAAGGACTCAAATGTCCTAAATTATACATTTTTAAACAAAGGTACAAAATGATGATTTTCCACCTCTGACAAGGGTATGAATTCCTTGCACGCACTCTAAGATGCTCCAAAGATCTGTGGCTCCAATGGTGGCTCAACACCACCCAACCATGTGAAACCCTTAGGTCCACCCCTCTGAACTAGGAGGCCACTGATTGGGTGGTCATGCAACACGCACACCACAAACACGGGTACGACACATGACTATCTCTGAACAATTAGCAAAACATCCAAACACAATATACAAGAAATACCCATACATGAGGTTGGGAACAACACAACAACCAAACATATATGATTGAGTTCACAAACACTCATCAGATTCACAACCCGACACACAACAAGGGAGTATTATACGTACATTTGAAGTGTCATCACGTGGAATCTATGGCCATCGTGGAAAAGTTGAGGATTATGCCCCATCTAATGGACTCCCCAATGACACTGTCATCGATCTCTAGGATTAGTCCCATGTCCTTCGTGATCATACATTGTACCCACATGGGCATACGACAAATGAACTTGCAGATTACATCTTTTTATGTGTGAAATGTGTAACCCCATTCTTTTTAATTATTTATCTTTTTTTACCTCTCATTAACCTTGGCATCGTTTGCATTACAAACAGACGGGGGCACAAGAATCCACTCCATTAAGACCTATAGACCTCAACCTCCTAAGGCCACATAGTCAAAACACAAAATGGGCATGGCACAAAAAACGAGGTCCAATCATGGCACACCTATGGCCATATGATTCTCCATCTTGTTTCCATGAGGGAATTCTGTTCCTGCAAAATAATACTCAAAAACAATCTTGGAATTCAAATTTTCATTTTTCAACAACATGCATGAGACTTGCAAAATCCCAAATTTCAATGGTGGAAGCTCAAACCCCACCCAAAATTCAAAATTCAAAATTCAAAATTCTAAGAATACCCTTTTGAAGCCAAGGGCATGGAAAACACACTTTTCCAATCACATAAATATTTTTTGAAAATTTTGCCATAGTTTTGGCATAAAATGGAAAATCTCAAAAACAACACAATTGGGATTGTTAAATTGATTCCCACCAATACAATCTTTTCCTACAAAAGAAATGCCATATGAATCCACTTAAGGTGGGCATTGCCAAAGCATAAATAATTTCAAATTTAAAGCATGGAGGTGAAATCCTTTAACTTCAACCAATCTAATGCACACAAGAAATTAGAGAGTTTTGTTGAAGATGATTCACCTTCCAACCAAGCAAGAATATCCACACAAATCCAAGCCAATCAATCTAAGCAAGCAATCCTCCAAGCAATTTTTCCAATCCAACACACAAGGGAAGATGGAGAGCAAAATAGAATGGTAACCACAAAATGAACTTCTTTTTCCCATATAAGCAAATTCACTTTTTTCGTAAGCCCTTTATTTTCATTTCACATTGTAACCCCACTCACTTCAATACATTTTAAAAGGATAAAAGACTTTTGAATTCCTTTTCTCTTTTCAAAATAAAACCTTTTTAAATTTCCAAACTAAACTTTATGAAACATTTCTTTTTAATTAAATGACTAAAGTCATCAATTAAGCATGACTAAATTCCTAAAGTATTTTTCTCAATAAATCGACGTTTTGCCTAGTTTAATAATTTCAATGGAGGTAAACATAGGAAAACATGTTAATAATATTTGCACAATAATAATACGATTTTCCAATTAAATCATATGTTTTCTTTTTCCATTCAGCAACAGTAAATATATTTTGAGGTACATAACACTAATTTTAGTCCATTACCAACATAAATCCATTTTGCAAGCACACAACAAAATACAGAAAACTATTAAATGCAACTAATCACAGGATTCAAACAAGCTACAGAAAACATGCAAACACATATTAGGGGTTTCCACATGACTTGGGAATCTAGAATCAACTGAATCGGATTTAGGCTCACAGGGCTACACATGACTCATCTCATAACTCTGAATCCAGTGAGACAGGGATGAGAACACAACACCCTTACCCAAGCCGATTGTCTCCAATTTATCACCGTTGGGGAACCGTCGCTTGCACACTCAAGGAAAACATTAGGCATATTTGTCCATCATAAAATAGCTGAAGCACAATATATAGCAACCAACAAGATAATATCATAACCTATGTCTAACTGAAAATCATCTATCACTAGCATAATTCTGATACGAAGATGTGTAATAAAATAATCACAGTGCTGAACCTAATGAATATAATTATATAAGCACAATCACATATCAAAGTGAAAGCAGTGAAGTCAAACATTACAGAGTCCAACATATAAAATCAGACATATAATTCCACGTACAAAATCCATACACCTTGATGGCAATCTACAGAAACATCATCAGCAAGTATGATAGCAGTACTAAGACATAAAATGAGTCCAAGCATATACATATCTAGATATGTGAATCCAAAATACTGTATACATGATCCATACACCTCGATGGCAAGACGAAAATAACATCATTGACAATTATGATATAGTATCAAAACCAAACTACAACAGAAGTAATAGAATGAGGCACATACGCCTGGGGCCTTACAATGGTGCTTGGCCAAAAACTCACCATCTTTGAAAACACACTAAGCTTCGTCAATTCTGGCTATAGATTTTTCTTTTCAAACTGGCCGGCCTTTAGGTCAACAACTTCACACACACGCATACAAGGTGGTCATTTAGAGAATCCGTTGTATTCTCCCAATGAAGAGGGATGACCTCCCAGGTATATAATGCCTTACATTAGTTGTCTTCCTTAATTCCTAGGCTAATTAGGCCTTCTGATTGGTTGGCTTGTTGCTATGTTTGTTCCTTGAATTGTGGTGCCCTACTACATTTTCGAATGGCTTTGTGCTTGATCCCAACAAGCTTACATGTCCTGTAGCTCAATTGATAGGTTGGGTCTGGTCGGCCTCAACGTTACAACATATTAACAAATGAAAGAATGAAGCACAGGATGGCAACCTAATAGATTTGGGTCTTGTGCCAATCCTCCAAGTAGAGCATGATCTACAAAAACTTGCTATGATGGTACATGACTTACTAGCAATGAATAGTCTTAGGCTCTTAGCCAGTACCAGAGTGTTTATACTGCTCTCAGCCAACTGTGCACCATGCTGCAATAATTCCTTGGTCAAATGTATTTGCATTACTGCAGAGGTTTCTTTGGATACTCAAACACTGCAAGATGGAACCACACTCAGAAAATTGTACTGCAAACCCCCAAATGCCAATTGCACAGCCTGAAACTCTACAAAACAACAGAAAACAAGGTAGTAAGAGACTCTCTTTGGGTTGAGAAGGCTGAGGTGACTAGATTGTACATGGAAGGTGAGGCAAGAATTCAGGGAATGCCAATAGAGTCTACGCAGCCTAATGTGTCATTGCCTACTTAATCCATAGATATTGAGAGTCAAAGAGGAAAGAAAAGGGCCACTAATGTTGCAGGCATGTTTAATATGCAATCACAAGAAGTGTCCAAGTCTTTTATTGCCAAATTTTTCTATGCCAATGTCATACCATTTCATGTAGCACACTCTCCATATTTTAAACAAATGTTCAAAGATGCAATTGTTGTTGGTCCTCCATTTGTCTTTCCTAGAGAACATAAGCTATATACCTATCATTTGTGCAAAAAGGACTATAGGGACACATACACAAGGGTTTACCATCATCTTTTGGGCATAATTGGACAAGGGGTGAAAGGGTGTGAAAAAATAACCTTGGTTGAGAAGGTCGAGTTGACTAGGTTGCACATGGAAGGCGAGGCAAGAATTAAAGGAATGCCAATAGAGTCTACGCACTCCAATGTGTCATTGCCTACCTAATCCATAGATGTTGAGTCAAAGAGGAAAGAAAAGGGCCACTAGTGTTGTAGGCATGTTTAATATGCAATCACGAGAAGTGGCTGAGTCTTTTATTGCCAAATTTTTCTATGCCAATGCCATACCATTTCATGTGGCACACTCTCCATATTTTAAACATATGTTCAAAGATGCAATTGTTGTTGGTCCTTCATTTGTCCCCCCTAGAGAACATAAGCTACGCACCTATCATTTGTGCAAAAAGGACTATAGAGACACATACACAAGGGTTTGCTGTCAACTTTTATGCATAATTAGACAAGGGGTGAAAGGGTGTGAAAAAATAACCTTAGTTGAGAAGGCTGAGGTGACTAGGTTGCACATGGAAGGTGAGGTAAGAATTAAGGGAATGCCAATAGAGTCTACGCAGCCCAATGTGTCATTGCCTACCTAATCCATAGATGTTGAGAGTCAAAGAGGAAAAAAAAGGCCACTAGTGTTGTAGGCATGTTTAATATGCAATCATGAGGAGTGGTGGAGTCTTTTAATGCCAAATTTTTCTATGCCAATGCCATACCATTTCATGTGGCACACTCTCAATATTTTAAACAATTGTTCAAAGATGCAATTGTTGTTGGTCCTTCATTTGCCCTCCCTGGAGAACATAAGCTACACACCTGTTGTTTGTGCAAAAAGGTCTATAGGGACACATACACAAGGGTTTATTGTCATCTTTTGGGCATAACTGGACAAGGGGTGGAAGGGTGTGAAAAAGTAATTTTAGTTGAGAAGGTTGAGGTGACTAGGTTGCACATGGAAGGCGAGGCAAGAATTAAGGGAATGCCAATAGAGTCTACCCAGCCCAATGTGTCATGGCCTATCTAATCCATAGATGTTGAGAATTAAAAGAGGAAAGAAAAGAGCCACTAGTGTTGCATACACGTTTAATATGCAATCACGAGAAGTGGTCGAGTCTTTTATTGCCAAATTTTTCTATGCTAATGGCATAACATTTCACGTGGCACACTCTATAATTTAAACAAATGTTCAAAGATGCAATTGTTGTTGGTCCTTCATTTGTCCTCCCTGGAGAACATAAGCTACACACCTCCCTCCTTGATAAAGAGTATTCCAAGGTGAGTATAGTAATGGAGGAGATGAGACAAGTTTGGAAAAGCGATGGTTGCTATATCATGATGGATGGGTGGACCGATAATAGACATTGGCCACTCATCAATGCTAATGTCACATGTTCAGTTGACTCTTATTTTCTCAGAGCTACTGATTGATTGAGGAAGAGGAAGGATGCAAACTTCCAATTTTAGATTTTAAAGGATGCCATAGAAGAGGTTGGCTAAAGGATGCCATAAAAGAGGTTGGACCCTCTAATTTTGAACAAGTAGCGACTAATTCAGCTCGTGCATGTTAGTTAGCTGACTTGATGGTGGAGGGTGCGTACAAGCACATTTTTGGACCTCATGTTGTGTTCATGTGTTGAACAATGCATTGAAATACATTAGGAAGATAGATTGGGTGAAGGCAGTGGTGGCAAAAGCTAGAGCCAAACAAATGTTCATTTAAAACTATCACACGTCACTTGCTTTGTTCAGGATTTTTTCGAGGAAGGAATTCCTCAAGCCCGTGGATACTAGATATTCTAGCTTGAAATATCCCTTATACAATTCTCTGCTCTATTAGGTTTATTCACTGATTTCAGACTCCTGATAACATATATATCCTTATTCCAAAATTGTTCTAGGGTTAATCAGGCTCATTTGGCACAGAATCAAATATAAATTGAAAAGAACAATCATCTGCCACTCGAACATAAACATCACAGCTTGTGCAACTATAATATAACCTCCAAAATTCAGATAACCATTATAAATTATAGAATCCAATAAGAAATGCAGAGGTTTTCAGATCTGTATGCAAATCCACGGTATGATGAAATACATTTGACAGCAGCAAAGAACTATTATTCGAACCCTATATGAATCTTACGCCTTGAGTCTGTGAAATTCGGATCTGGGTGCTTCAGCAACCTTCTTTCCTCCTTGAATGGTGTTATAGACCTTCTAAACCCTAGGTCGTGTGCAAGGACCCAATTACTCCCAAACTCAGCTCAGAGCGAATAAAATTTGCAAGCAAATAGGGCAAGTGAGTTCGCTTCACCCACAAATTCAGAATAATTGATGCTGTTATTGATTCATGAAGACCTGGGCGATTTAATCAGGTTCAGCGATTGATTTCTAGATGCCTTTCACCAGGGATTAGTGACGCTGTGTCCTTAACCAAATCAGCGGCGAGTAGTGTCTGATCCAGCCACGCTTATCAATGAAATCGGGACCTCCAAATACCTGCCTAAACAGCCTTGATCTGGAAATACTGCTCACTGTACTGGCAGCGACCCTAATTCTCCTTCAACACTTGTGAAATGCTCCTGTAACTTGAATCTGGAATTCAACAAATGATTGATCAGCCTCCCCTGCAATCTGTGAATCGAATTGCCCATAGAAATGAGGATTAATAATTTCGTCCTATCGTCAAGGTATGCAGCAAGGGTTTCCGTCCTTGGCGCAATATATTGAAATATGTCAGAGAAAAATTGCAAAATCAGATGGTCCAAATGAGCTCCAGCGCTCATATTTAAACCTTCATCCTTTTGGTCCCGAGGGACCCAAAAGTGGTGCCCAAAACAAAATTTCAAATTTTAAACTTTATTATTATTTTTTGTTTTTATATTTTTATTTTTTTATTAATATTTATAATTTAATATTTTATTAATATTTATGTAGTGTTGAAAAACACTATTATTTAATAATAATATTAATTAAGTATAGTGGAGGGGACATGACAGCCCACCCCTCCCAAATTTTGCTTGTCCTCAAGCAATAACTCTGACTTCTCCTTGAATGTTAATCGTGTAAGGCCAGGATCCCAATTCATCCTTGGGAGTTTGTATGTCCATCTGTCCAATTCCTTGGACTGTGGGATGACTTCATTTTCCTTTTGAATCTTGGCAATTTCATTCCGCTTGTAAGCTTCATGCTCAGTACTAGGAACTTGTTCCATAAGAAACTCAATTTCTTTCTTGTAACAAATACACCGACTCCTCAAGGTCTATAAGTCAATTCCCCTATGTGATGAAGAATTCATGTTAAGAATCTGCAAATCGTCAACTTCAGTTTTGAGTTCAACAACATACAATTCTGCACCTGCAAGCTTTGCCTCCAATAATTGGACCCTCGCAATCTTCTTGCAGAATCTCCTGAAAACCTTGCCCTCTCTGGAGTTCAATGCCTCTCCAAATCAAAATTTGGATCACTAAGAATCAGATCATTGACAGTAGTATTTGTCTCATAATGCATGTGCGATATTTCGAGTCTTTCTCACTGAGCTTCATAATCAGCCCATCAGGATCAGCAATGTTACACATATCCTCCTGACCAATGTCTAACATTTCATTGAAATTCACACAAGAATCTGTCTTTTCTAATGAGGAATCATCATAGGGCAGCTGCATACATGCATGTGCATCTCCAATGCTTCTGGCATGTTTAGTAGCTGTCATTACCATGTCCGTTACCATGGCACTATAGAGGTGAACTTTTGCATGTTCACTAGATGCTTGAGTCAATATTTTCTTAAGCTGATCTTGGAATTGATTAAGCAGCATTTCTGCTCGTGTTTAGGAAAGAAGGTAAAAAATGTTCCCTTTTCTAAGATTTCGTTCACTTTTCTGTGATTGCGTCCATATTTCCTTTGATATATCCCTAATTCTTCTTTCTCCGTTGTTAAGTTCAAGAATTTCTACAATGAAACTATTGTATAAGTTTGATACCTTTCTCTCTTCAGCTAGTTGCACCTTGAGTTGAGCATTTTCTCCCAGAAGTCTCTGTAACCGCAATTCAGGGCTCTCTAGTTCACTTGAGCTGGTTGTCTGAGATGTCCTTGGTTTTCCTTTAAGAAATGTCCCAGTCCTCACCACAGATACCAGAGAAACTCCACCGTAGACAATAATGCATCAATAATAGACCAAATATGATCTTTGTGCTCAAGGAGAACCCTCATAGCTGCATCTACAAGTGCAATATCATCATCTCTGTGGTGTGCTTGCTTAAACTCCCTGACATATTCACCCGGTCTTGTATATGGTAAGGAAAATGACAATATTTCTCCATTCCTCCAATCCACCTTATGGTAACCCTTGCAAACAATCCTAGCAAAAACAGTCCTTATGTTTCCTTTGGTATCATCTATATTAAATTGTGCCCAGGCTGCCATCACAGAGGATTTAAATCAGACATTGGGCTGGCTGTGCAGATGTTTCCATCCACGGAAACAACATTTTGAATTTGATATCCAGCAATCCCTCTAGGCTGCTCCACAGAGACTGAGCATGCTGAAGCCTCATGTTCAACTTGCTTCACAAAACATTGTTTTATAGTATCTAGAAGTTCAGTCAAAGTTACTGATCTGACTTCCAAGATATTTAGCTCAAGCACATGAATAGCAGCAATGACAAGTTGGTAAACACATGCCTTTGAACTTAGTTTTTATACCAATTTCAGTATTGCCAACTAAAATATTTGCTTCAAGAAACCTTGATTTCAAGTCTAAAACATCTTGAAGCTTCAATGGATGAAACCATATCATGTCATGTGGTCCTTTCAATACAAAGAGTAAGGGTTCCTGGATACAAGCTGTTCGCTTTTACTATAACTCCTGTCAATTTCACTATATGAAAGTGACTTAGACAAAGGATGCACAGTCCCAGAAGTGCTGATATCATTTCCATCCCTTGCTCCATACTCACAAGCTTTCCAGTTGAAGGGCATATAACATTTGCACCTTTGGACCTGCTCAGAGGAGCGCAGTTGATGCACAAAGAATTTTAAGTCTTGGCAAAGACACAGAAGGTATCAGGACTTGGTCTGTAACCTGTGCAGCGGCACCAATTGCCTGCAAGCCTTTCTTCAATTTTCTCTTGACTAGGGGAATCCCTACTAGACCTCAACAGTGCATACATGGACATGACACAGCCTGGTGTATAGAATACCGAGTCGATGATAATTACACCAGCAATCGATTTAGTCATGTCTCCCCAAAATTTTGGAGCTGCTGTTTCTTTGGTGCACCAGTCGTAGGAACGACTTCTTGATTCTGATGAGCCGTTGATCAACTGGACAAAATTTCTAATCTGCCCATGTAGAGCATTTGATGCATGAAGAAGCTGTTGTTGCAGGTTGCATTTCATTGCGGCTTGGGCATAACAATCCTTATTAACAGCCGTAGATTTCAAATCGGTCAAAGCTCCAGGTGACAATCTCGGGTATAATGTTGTAATATAATCTAGCACTGCATCTTCAAGGAAATAAAGTAGCTGATAGCAGCCAGAACCCCATGGAACCTGGTATGATGCTTGCATCAGAGCTTCCACTAATAGATTGTGAAAAGAATAATGCAACAATGATTCTATATAGGGAACATTAACACTGGCTGGAAATCTTTTATCAATGCTATTCGTAATGGATATCTCTTGTGCCAAATCAATGTTTATTCTTTTCCACTTGATGAAGCTCACAGCTGCAATTTCCCTGCCACAATTAAGATAGGCACCGATAAGAGCTTTCACAACATCTGCAATGTCCTTCATCTTCATCAACCTTTAATCCTTAATGTACAGGTTCTTCGCTAAATCAGATGTATCTTGACAAAACCAATGCAATGAAGGCATAAAAAATCCAGGTATAATCCACCCTTGTGGATCAAATTGTTCATTATGTATATAACTCAGTAATTTTTTATTACATCTGAACTTGTAAAGAGTATAGTTTGAAATATGGTGCATTCCCTCAAGAGGCAGTCGGCCTCCTTGCCTTTGAGCATATGTTACAAATGTCTGTTGGAAACATATTTCAAGAAAGCATTGCCAAGTGTCTCATGGGTTTCTAGAGACATGTATCCTTGACATTTCTTGCTTGTTAATGCCTCAAGAACCTTTAAGGTTGAGATATTGTATGGCCAATGTCTTGAAAATATCTTTTGTAACTGAGCTACTCTAAGTATACTTTCAGTTCGGTGCATAACAGAAGGAAGGAATGAAAATGTGTATAGAATACTTGTAGCTGTGCCACAACATATTGGCTTGCAAAGCTATGGTGGTAAGTGCACCTTAGGATAGGTCACTGAATTTTTCATTTGTTTTTAAGTATCATCCGGATCCCAAATCAGAATGTACAAACAATTTTGAGTCATAGGTTCCATGTCTCCTTTACTACAAACTGTATCCTTCACTCTTTTATCCCTCTTAAAATATCTTCCATTATGGCAAAGCTGAAGTAGATCTGTGCTATCATTTCCATACCTTGAGCTGAAATTATAAGGATAGTTAGAGTACTTACCTCCTTTAAAGTTAGATGCTTTTGAGAGACTCACTCCAACACAATCATCCTTGTGACTTAGAATTTCAGCATTAGAATCGAATAAGACATCCTCCTCAACATGGTGACTCTTTAAGTTAATTACCTACTGCAGTGGCTCACCTTCTAGCAGATTTATGGGTAGTTTGTGGATTGGAATGTTTGTTTCTATCATGGCCTCTTCATGTTCAATAGGCAATGCTTGTTCCACCTTAACTTCATCGATATTTTGCTCATGTTTTGACTATTCTTCCCTCTTTGGCTCATGCTTAACCATCACGATTTCCTCATTAGCTGCTTCTTCAACTTTGTCAAGCCACTTTTTCAGCCGTGCCTCGCTATCTTTCAAATACTGTTCTATTCCCTTTTCCATTCGTTCCATGGAGCAATTGAGCCATTCCTTGAATGGATCTGTAGTCTCTCTCTTTGATTCCCCATTAGAGACATGCTGCATAAAAATTAGATCTTACCCTACAGGTTGGCAAGATTACTGCTCTGACACCTTTGAAATATCCTTTATACAATTCTTTGCCCTATCAGGTTTATTCATTGATTTCAGACTGCTGATAACATATATATCCTTATTCCGAAATTGTTCTAGGGCTAATCAGGTTCATTTGGCATAGAATCAAATGTAAATTGAAAAGAACAAATATCTGCCACTCGAACATAAACATCACAGATTGTGCAACTATATTATAACCTCCAAAATTCAGACCACCATTATAAACTATAGAATCCAATAAGAAATGCAAAGGTTTTCAGATTTGTATGCAAATCCACGGTATGATGAAGTACATTTGACAACAACAAAGAAGTATTATTCTAACCCTATATGAATCTTACGCTTTCCAGGGGGTCTATGAAAGTCGGATCTGGGTGCTTCAGCAACCTTCCTTCCTCCTTGAATGGCGTTTCAGACCTTCTAAACCCTAGGTTGTGTGCAAGAACCCAACGACTCCCAAACTCAGCTCAGAGCGATTTAAATTTGCAAGCAAATAGGGCGAGTGAGTTCGCTTCACCCACAAACTTAGAATAACTGATGCTGTTATTGATTCATGAAGACCTGGGCGTTTTAATCAGGTTCAGCGACTGATTTCTGGATGCCTTTCACCAGGGATTGGTGATGTTGTGTCCTTAACCAAATCAGTGGCGAGTAGTGTCTGAACCAGCTGCGCTTATCAATGAAATCGTGACCTCCAAATACCTGACTAAACAGCCTTGATTTGGAAATACTGCTAATTGTACTGGCAGCGACCCTAATTCGACTTCAACACTTGTGAAATGCTCCTGTAACTTGGACCTGGAATTCAACAAATGATTGATCAACCTCACCTGCAATCCGTGAATCGAATTGCTCAAAGAAATGAGGATTAGGGGTTTCGTCCTAACGTCAAGGTATGCGTCCTTGGCGCAATATATTGAAATAAGTCAGAAAAATTGCAAAATCAGATGGTCCAAATGAGGAGCTCCAGCGCTTATATTTAAACATTTATCCTTTTTGCCCTAAGGGACCCAAAAATGGTGCCCAAAACAAAATTTCAAATTTTAAGCTTTATTATTATTTTGTTTTTATATTTTTATTTTTTTATTAATATTTATGATTTAATATTTTATTAATATTTATGTAATGCTACTTTTCTCCCATAGTTATTAACTACTTGCAGCAATAGTTAACACTAGAGTTAAGTTAATTATAAATATTAAATGATGTGTAAATAACAAAGATAAATTACAACATATAATAATTTAATAAGAACTCTAAAGTAAATCATTAATGAAGAAAATTGGATAACATAATCACATAATCATATTAATGTCAAAACCCACATATATATTAATTCTAATATCTTTTAACAATAAGTTTAGTACTTATTTGAATCACTGAGCACTTGGATCGGCCACTCTCACCCTAGGAAGATTTCAATGGTCTTGGCTTTCATAGCTATGGCACATTCTAGGAGGAACTAGTTCTTATTCAGAACCAACACAGTGCTTCCCAAGCAGCCTGCTCTTATTCAGAACCAACACACGTGCTTCCCAAGCACACAGTTCTTATTCAGAACCAACACATTGCTTCCCAAGCACACAGTTCTTATTCAGAACCAACACACGTGCTTCTTCAGCACACAAGCCCTGGCTAGGACAATCTCGGTTGTACACTGTACCCTGAGTTGGACACACACTGTGTGCCCCTTCTCCCATGTCCATAGCCCATCAAAACCATTTTCTTCTTCCTTGAGTGATCTCCATGCCCTTTCCAAGTCTCACATAAATTCCTTATATAACCTTTTAAGGGGTGGTTTCCAAACCATCACACCCTTTCACAAAGGTTATCATTAATAATTATTAACATACATAACAATTCCTCTTTTTTAAATGGGGTTTTTATAAATATTCTTTATTTATCTCCATTTTAACCAAAGGATCATAATATCCTTTATTTTTCCATCTCCTTTTAATTATAAAATGTTAAATAGACTTTATCCTTTTGTAATTTGAAAAGGTTATTCATTAAATGACTTTCTTTTCCGTTTAAGTCGGAGAAAAAATGCAAAATCAGATGGCCCAAATGAGCTCCAGCACTCATATTTAAGTCTTCATCCTTTTGGTCCTAAGGGACCCAAAGGTGGTGCCCAAAACAAAACTTCAAATTTTAAACTTAATTATTATTTTTTGTTTTTATATTTTTATATTTTATTAATATTTATAATTTAATGTTTTATTAATATTTCTGTAGTGTTGAAAAACATTATTATTTAATAATAATAGTATTAATTAAGTATAGTGGAGGGGACATGACATAACTACTTTATTTGGTTGAAGAGAAGGGTTGAGGTGTAGGAGTTTCTACAGTTAAAGGTGGTTAATTCGGAATGGGGTAGATGGTTAGAGACAAGCATGATTGAAGGAGAAATTGTGAAACAAAAAATCCTTGATGATGGTTGGTGGTCCACAGTGAGGTAAGAAATTGCTGATTTTTAATAAATTGCCGATTTTATTAATAAATTGCTGATTTTATTATTAAATTTTTGATTTTATTGTTTCTAAGTTTCTAACTTGTAAATTATTTTCATTCTTTGCAAATATGTTTGGCCCTTCATCTCACTTGTTGTGCGGGTCATAAGATATGTTGATATAGACTCTCCTAGTCTTGGAGAGATTTATGAGACATTTGACAACATGCTTGGGCAAATGAAGCAAGCCATTCATAACAAGAAGCTTGATTTGGGATTCTATGAGGAGCATATTAGGCCCATTGAGATGCGGTAGTGGAACACTATTAACACCCCGCTTCATATGGCAACGTACGCTCTAAATCCCAAATGGCATGCAGTTAGGCCTAAGAGTGCCTCCTTTTGATGATGAAGAGGTGAAAGAAGGGCTCACAAGGGCCTTTCAAGAGATGTATAGTGATGAGAAGTCTACCTTACTTAGAACACGATGGCTAGCATTCGTTAATCTTTGCGGTTCAAAATTCAGTTCACTAGAGGCAAGGACGAATAGAGCTACATTAGCCGATCCCATTGGATGGTGGACATTGCATGGCAAGAATGCACAAGAGTTGAGGATACTTGTGACTTGTCTCCTTTCACAGGTTGTTGGTTCCTTTGCTACAGGGAAGAGTTGGTCTACATATAGCTTCATCCAATTAGTCAAGAGAAATAGGCTTACCTTTTGACGATTAGAGAAGTTGGTGGCTATGCATAGTGCCTTGCGGCTTTAAGATCGACAAACTCTTTAGTATTGTTAGACTCTAGCTGCACATTGGGATGTTGATCCTGAAGATGCCACATAGGTTGATGAGGAGGCACTGGAGGGATTGGCTAGGGTTCCAACTGGATGAGGCGCCCCCTCATAGTGGCAATGACTCGGACTTTGATTTTGATGTAATGTTACCAAAAGTTGATTAGGGACTACATATTTTCTATGTTTTTGTTATTTTGTAGTTGAAACTTGCAACCTTTGGGCATTTTGTTGTAATTTTTATATAATATATATGCACATTAACAATGAAAGCAATTAAATTTTGTTAATTTGTTTGTCGACCCTTATGTGAAATCTCAATTCAACTCTAATGTTATGTATTAAGGTTCTATAATGTATATGATGAATGCCTTATCAATGTTATCGTATGAATACTTGAAATTTTCTATATTTTTAAAATTTTTCGTATTTTTTAATAGCCATCTGCGGTCATCCCCTAAAAAGTGGCCTCCCAAAAAATCTGTCCCGGAAACGCTTCCTTCTATCCCTTTCCATCCTTTTCCCAAAAACTTGGTGTAAATAGATAATAGATATATACATATTTGCAATCTAATATCATGAATATTAGAGGCAATATACATATTTGCTAGTATTTCCTAGGACCATTGTCTGTGTCGAAACACCATAGGGCAAGCCCCCTATAACCTCTAGGCTAACAAAGGCAATATACATAGATAATAGATATATACATATTTGCAATCTAAAATCATGAATATTAGAGGGAATATGCAATATACATATTTCCTAGCCTAAGAGGTGGCTCTAAACACCATAGGGCGAGCCCCCTATAACCTCCAGGCTGTACACACTGCCCCTATATAGTGGGAAAATTAGGTTTCGAACCTATGACCATTGTCTGTGTCTTTCAACGGCTCAATCGTCTGATGTACACCCGGTGGCTAACATACATAATTATTTATTTTTTATTAGTAGTAATATTAATAATTTATTTACATAAGTTTTTTTTATTTTTAATACTATTAACATAACAAATGTATTAATTTTATAAATATTAATACAATAGGAAATCCTCAAAACTTCCATGTGGGTGTTGGAGCACTAATACGACAGGGAACTAGAAGAACATGATTGTTCAACAATAGCATGGCAACAATTTAGCAAGCTGTTAACATTTAGATTCTCTTTATTTTTCTTATCTCTTTTCAAAAGTTACATAAAAATTCTATTAGTGCTCAAAGATCAATAACTACTTGGGTGTGCTAACCTTGATATATAGAAGAAAGGGCAAACACTAGCACAAGAGGACATTGTAAGATTTGGCTATGGAGATAGCCATCCAAGATCAAGAAGCTTCAATGAAAACACAATAGAAACCCAAAACGAGAGAATAATTCTATTTTATCGAAGGACACAAATATACAAATGAGAAAATACTTCTATTCTATCAAAGGATGCAAATATACAAACAAGATGATTGCTCAAATGAGAGCAAGCGGCAGGTATTTATAGGATACACCATCAAGAGATGTGAATGTACAACCAGTGTGGGATAAAGGAGATGTGTGCGCACCATCTCCACCAAACTAGGAAGTACAAGTCACATGATGCAAATGCAACCTACCTAAGCAAGTTTTGCTATCCTAGGTGCATAATATGCAATAAAGTAATTAACTAAATGTAAGAAAATAAAATAATGCAAGAAAATAAAATAAAGCACCAATAGACATGCCTTGCTTGGCTGATGACAATAGGTTCATTCAATAGCTAATGAATTGCCCATACATAGACCACCCGTGCAGATTTAGTCAAAGTCAAAAAATAATAAAAAAACAAAAACAAAAAAATATTAAAAAAGGCATCCAAACTGCGCAAGTTATAGGGACAAGTTTGCCTAAGGCAAAGTAGTGAACTAAATGACTGACTCAACTGTACGAGCAAAGGTGTCAAGTGAACAAATCTTGATGAGGGAGATGTGGCAAAGAGTCCCATCAATGAAGGAGATGAATGAGGTAGAGGTGGCAAAGAGTCTTATCAATCGAGTTGACATGCACTCTTATTTCCTAATTTATTCAAGTAAATAATGTTAATTACCTAAGTAAACTTAATATAAAGTGTAGTAATTAGTTACACCAACACTTAACGCCACTGTGCCACAATTTTATGGCATTGTTTTTAAATTCTTTATGAGTGAGCTACATCTTCTCAAATTGAATCGAGTGTCCTTTTTTTGAAAGGTTTTATATTAATGTCTAGATATATAGGACAATGGTCAGAAAGTAGCGCTCTTTCTTCCATTTGTGTTGTTGGTGTGAGCCATTATTCTAAGACAAAAATTCTTATCTGATCATTCAACATTATAACTTATGCTTTTTATTCTATTGCTCCTCCAAGTGTAAGGGCTTTGAGCAAAATTTAATTCTACCTTGTTGGTGTTGAGTTAATGTTGGTTAAGAGCCTTAGTGTTCTCTAATTAAATTCCCCTCCTTTTTGTCCCTAGGTTCCTGAATTGAATGGGTTTGAAATCCTCCAATATAGTAAGATTTTGAGAAGTGTTCACTAAGTTGCCGAATCGGGTATGGGTACGTGGGAACAAAAGAAACTTTTTTGAGGGTTGGGTACATTTGGGTACGTCCGTACAAAAATAAATAAATAAATATATACACATTTGGAGCCTAAAAACAAGAATTAAATTTAGAATATGAATATGCTAAACAAAACTACCATAAATGTTACACATTTGAAATAATATTTATAAATATTAAATACTATTATTACTTATTGTAGCATCGTATATTGTGGGCGCTCACAATTTCATGTTGTGTTTAGCACTCGCTTTAGTGTCCATACCCTTGGGCGTGTTTTAGAATCATTTCCAGCCTTGGTCCTACCCTCGACCCATGAGATGTGACTTTGCGCTGCTTTGACCCTTTCTGCTTATCATATCCAAAAACCATAAAAGTGCCTAAATTTGGCTCTATCCCAAGTTGACTAGACCTTTCAAAAACTAGAATTGCAAAGACTCTAGCACTTAATGTGTACGTCTGTGCGGTGTGTTGATGTCCCGAAAGCGTTAGTCAGTCTTGCAATCGTTTTTAGTTCTCTTAACTTGTGTGATATGTTGAGATTTTTTTGATGCTTATTTGCTCCCAAACGATTCCTTTCCCTGATTTTTTGTATTTGCCCTCTCTATTTAAGCAAGTAAATTTGCCATTGTAAATGATTGATTTTTCTTTTCATAGCGAAGCTTCGTCGAAATTTAGAACCACCATTGCTGCAATTTGTTTTCTCAAGATTATATCACACTCTTGCTCACAAGCTTGATTTCAAGTGCTCTTGCAATCGAAGTGTTGCGGATCTCGAAGGATTTCGATTGGGACTGCTGCCTGTTGAGCGGCTTTCACTTCCTCACTGTTGAGGTGATAAAGTTTCAATTAATCCTCGTTTACGTACTTCATATTGCAATCCATTTTTGATATATCGCTTATCTTTGTGGGTTGAATACATTTCTTGCTTTTCTCTATCATATAGGGGTTGTCTTGTGAAGCCATTCTAAGTCACTGAGTAGGGTTTAATTTATCAATATTGCATTATAGCTTGTCACTGCTCAAACAATTCTAGATACATTTAGATTTAGAGCACACACTTTATTTATCAATCAGTCAATATCTTTGGCAGTCGTTGAGGTGGAAACACTGAAAACAAGGTTTGACTAAGGCAAACCCCTGTACAACCCAACCCCCCTTTTTGATTTGTGCATTTGCAAGTTTCGTTAGGAAGCTTGATAGCACGAGGAATGGTTGAAAAGACTGGCACGAAGATTGAGATCACGAATCCGTATTGTGTCTGCACTGTACAGACTACAACATGACGCGCATACGTCCTCGTGGCGCGTTGTCGTCCTAGACAACGAGCTTCATCCTCTGGGGCCAGGTTCTCTATCATTTTGTTTTTTTGTTTCCATATTTCGTTCTGTAAAATATTTTGTTAATTCCTTTATTTTCCCAATTTTATCCACTTTAGTTAGTTGTAGTCATCCATTTTTCATTCTAGTAGCAACAAAGGGATTTAGCTCGGACCTTCTCACTCTTACAGATTGGATAGTAGTGAGATATATGTCTTTGTTGGCTAGTATCCTAATGTTTAGATAGAAGATTATTCTGATTATAAGTAGTTTAGTGAGAATCAATTTTCCTATTAAAGACTTACAATTAAAATTAAAATATAATAAATTTTAATATACTGGTGTACTAGATAGGTATTAAAATTTTAATACATATGCTGTTAAATTTTCAAAATAGTATTACTATTTATAAAATTAAATTTTAAAAATAATAATTACATAGTTTTAAATATAGTTAATAACTTAATATTAAAATTTTAAATATTAAATAGTAATACAGTATATTAATATAATAATATACAATAGAGATAATTAAAAATGTAAATATAGCTAATAAATCTAGAGATATTATATATTAAATAATAAATGCAATATTATTTAATTTAAAATAGAGATATTCAATGTTCATAGTATTAAGATTTAAAATTTAAAAACATTACTGTAATATAGGTAAAAGACAAAACAATAAACTTAAAACCATTTATATTTGAAACAATGAAATACTTTTAAAATTTAAAAACAAATATTAAAAAAAATTGAAATGGCATAGCTGGTGAACGCAAAGAGCAAGTTAAACTTGACGGAGGTGAACGCAACTGAGGGTTTCGAGTTTCCTTTTCTTCTTTTCGCAGCGACGTCATCTAGGGTTTTTTCTGTTGGAAAAAGTTAAAAAAAACTTGAAAATTGCGCCTGATTTGGAATCACATTGGAATCCCTAAAAAATGCCATGTCAGCGGCAGAATCGATTGGAATCGTTGAGGGCAAGCGAGAAATGTTTTGAGTTAAGAAATCAGAAACCCTAGATGATTCCGCAGGGTTTTTGGGTAGTACCCGATTCCGGGACGTACCTGTAACCAGAATCAACAGGGAAATCAGCCGATTCAGCTACTTAGGGTGTTCAGAATCCAGTTTGTTAGCTACTTAATCGTACTTATTCTATTGTTCACATAAAATATTTGAAACTCATGAGAAGAGGTGGCATGAAGTCCCAAGCTGAATATTGTGAAGATTTGAGTTCATACATGGCTAGGTTCCATAGTATCATTATTTGTGTCATCTTCCAAATAATTGTTTGCATGTGGCCTCAAATTCCTGCAAATATGGTAGTCTTGACAGCTCCCAAATTTGTGACTTTTGGGAGAGGAATAATATCAATTTGTTTTGTTTTAATCTTATATTTGAGGAAAAGGTTTTTATTAGGCACATCCAAGCCTTTAATATTTATTGAAGGAATCCACATTAAAAATGATGGCAAGGGTGTTGTAATACCTTTCTTTATTCACTGAGGAAAAGCATCACATCACACGAGTTTCCAATCACAAAACATAAAAATTACAGAAGGTAAAAAATTGTCTACATTGCCCACTACTCGAACCAGCGCTCACTATTGATTGAAATGGATTTGGCTGACTTAATCCGCTTTGCTTTTGTCGGATTCTGTATGCGAACTGAACCCTCCCTCACTATGAACTCTCCCTCACAGGCCTATTTTGCCATGGTTGTATGAATAAATCTGCGTGATCAGGATGCATTCAAGTCAAAGTCAAACTATTGATTGAAATGGATTCGGCTGACTTAATCTGCTTTGCTTTTGTTGGATTCTGTATGCAAACTGAACCCTCCCTCACTATGAACTCTCCCTCACAGGCCTATTTTGCCATGGTTGTATGAATAAAATCAGGATGCATTCAAGTCAAAGTCAAATGTCTTAACCAATAAAAAAAATCCAAAAAAGAAAAAAAATTCGTCACTTTCTGCTGGATTTGCTGTGGGTGCTGCAAAAAATGTTTGGGTTCTTCATGGGTTCTCCTAGGTTCATTCAGGACGAACCCACAGGCAAAAATGCAAACCTTGGCCACACCCCTGCCCACACCGGACCAGGATCGGAATCCAGAACGGATTGGCCCTGGATCTGCTAAGTTACAGCAGCAAACTGGTAACATAGATTAAACACTTATTGTTGGTGCTTCTGATTGTTTGATTTGTATGCACCCACAATCAGAGCATGTAAAGGGAAGCTTAAGCTCAAGCAACCTCCAGATTTGGGCCATCTCTCCTATTCGAATTCTATCTAAAAATGCTTGGGAGGGTGAAAAGGAAGAGCAAATAACAGTAAATGCCGGAATAAAAGAAAGGGCAATGTGCTAGGATAGTGTGTGATCACTCCCAAAGGATGCACACAAGAGCTGGAAATCTAAGCATTCAACAATAAAATAGACACAATAATGACTAATGCTTGAGGTAAGAAATTTAACACTCTAATAAGGCTAAACCATCCACATAAAACTCAAGATTGAGGGCAAAATGAAATAGCCACATAATCTTTTACTAAATGCGTCTCTCTGAAAATACACAGTAGCACAGCTCTTCAAAGGGCAGAAAGCTTGTTGAATACAAAAATAAAACAGCTACCTAGACAAGAAAATTCACAATGGAAGCAATCCCATGCAAAGCTGAGATGCTTTTCTTATCTAGTTATAATGCAAATCTGGACCATTGAAAAGGCCCGCAAAATCTACCCTGATCCACCTCCTCATCAATGTTCCATATTTACTTACAAAAATACCTTTGCTGGATTATAGGGCATGCATACCCAAAATAGTAAAGCTAACGCTTTTAAAATGTTTTTAATCATTGGTCCTACCTTTTTGTTCACAAAGGAATATTCTCATTTCTTTCTTTAATGAGGAATACTGTTTTCGCTTTTTATTTTTCTTTATGAGAAATATATTCTTCTAGCTCTAGCTCTCTTTTAATTTTATGAGGCTTTTGACTCCTTTTTAATAATTTAAGCTTAGCTTTCTTTTATTTAATGCTCTCTATTTTAAGACATATGCAAGCATCAAACTAAACTACAATACCCTAAGGAAACACATTTAAAGTGCAATAAAATAATTTCTCACATGGGAAAAGCCAATGGAGGAAAAAACCTGGAACTAGAGAACTTGAGCATTAATTTCAAAGTTCTGAAATTTTCATTACACTTGTTGGCACCTGTAAAACTTTGTTCCCAGACATGCCCCATTTTGCCCCCAAATTCCATTTGAATCCCATTTTATGCCTTTAGTGTTGAACCTATTGATGATAACCGATCAGAGATGTCTTACATAGGTTTTCATTTGTTTGCCTTTTAAATTGCAAGGGAAGAGCCCCCAAAAATTGGCTAAGTCCCAAGTTCTAAGTGTTTCCTTGTGTTTTGGCCTTGGTCGGAGTTCTGGAGTTTTGGGCTTCTTCCTTCCGTCGTGTTGTCCCTGTCGGCTCCAAGGTCCGAGGCTAAAATTTGCCTAAGTGTTGAAATTTGTCTAAATGAGTCGGAGGTCGGTCTTTCGGCCTTCCGTCTTCTTCATGGTGGATGGCGGGGCTCCTCTCTTTCATCTTCCAAATGACGAATGAGTAAGGTAGAAGGCCCAGGGGTTGACCCTTGGCATTTTCATAATTTTTCCTAAGTATGTTGGAGGTCGGAGTTCGGGCTTCCTTCCTTCTGTCTTCTTCGTGGAAGACGGAAGGCGGAAGGCCCGACGGCTGACACCCGACGGGTGTTAATTCTTTCTATGGTAGGCGGAAGGCAGACGTCGGGGCTTCCTTGTTCTCCCTTCCAGAAAGCGTAAGGCGAAATGGTGAAGCTCGAGGCCCGACCCCCGACGCCTTCATATCTATACATAGGCGGTAGTCAAGGCAAAAGAACTCGAAAATGATGAAGGCTTTGAGTCTTTTATCGACAAAAATCTTAGTTGAACTTGCTAGTTCGCCGACTAAGGGGTTCACCGATCAATGTGTTTGTTGACTGAAGCAAAAGGAGACGTCGAAAATTTCTAAGTAAAAGAGAGAAAGTGCAAGTGTATCGGTGAAAGGCCAAGTTCGGGAACTCCACAGTTCACCGATTGTAGGGTTTGGCCGACAACCACTTTGCCGACTGCGAAAGGATCGTGGCAAAGAAATTTTCTAAGCAATTTCTCAGTTGGGCAATTTCTCAGGAGGGTTGTGAGCTCTAAACGGCAGATGAGGAAAGGATATTTTTGCAGTCTTTGTTTAACATGAAACAGTCATGAAATGTATGCAATAGAATTTGTAAATTTTTGTATCAAATTACTTTTTTTTTCCATTGTTGTAGGTGTTTTTCTTGGCAAACCATAATCGCAGTTATAGTTTGCTCTTCCCACATTTAGTGGTATGAATGTAAGCTCTGATTTGAATGATGTGACAGTTCTTAATCTATTTTCAAGTTTTGTAAATGGTCATTTCAGTACTGCATAAGGAAAAATATGGTATGCTGTTGGATTATTAAGTATTCTCAGTGTTTTGGTATTGATTTTCATTGCATTTGATTTATCAAATAGGCAGTTATATGCTTCTATGTGGTTGTATTTCTTCTGTTGAACATTAGACTCTGCAGCCCAATGGATAGGCACCAGTCTGAGTAGCCTTACATCACCCAATCTTCAAACAAAACAATATATTTATCTTTAGAAGCAGTAGTAGTTTTATGCATCCTCATTCTGTAGGATTGCCATTATCAGCTATATAGGGGTCTGATAACAACCAACTGTTCTCAGTTTAGTGACAAATTTGGGGCTGAGAAAGTGATTTGGGTTTGGTTGTTCAAATATTTTTAGTTGTTCATCTGGTTTGATGCCAATACCTACTTAGATATACCCCTTGGAATATCTCTCCAGAGTTTAAGCTGAGCTCAAAGAGCAGAGGAGTCTACCCACTCCTGTAGTTGGCCAAGATCGCCCAAAACTTGTTGATAAACCTCTTCCTATCAACTTGACGATAGTCCCTGGCCTAGGTGATTTAGGAATGTTTTAGAGTTTTGTGTTGCAGTTATTTTGGGAACCAACATTTTGGCGCCGTTGCCGGGGATCCTAGATTTTATTTTTGGTTGCTGCAATATTTGAAATACAGTGTTTAAATTTTTCTTCCCAGCAAGGGAAGTGGCGACTCTGTTTTAATAACCCAAAATTAATTTCAGTTTGAAAAAGGCTTCATAATGGATAGAGGAAGAAACCAGGAGCAACCTGGACATGAGGAATCCTTTAGTAATGTTGGAAATAGGAGTAGGTATAGGGTAAGGAGACCTAATGTGGTACCTACAAGAAATGCCCAAGACAATATATTTGTCAACCTCAGAAGCCAATACAATTATACTTTTGAGGACTCTGCAGATAACATTCTCAGAACAAATAGAGATGAGTATGATGTTAGAAGGAATGAGAATGTTATTGGTAGAGTAAGTAGAGATAGGTCTCAGGCTCCATATTTGAGGACGTTTGGGAATGCTAGTGAGAATGAAAAAATGCATTACAATACAAGGCATCCTAATTCCCCCACTGGATCATTCGGAGGTCAACATGACACTACCCTAATGAGGGCGATCATCAACAACCACCTGATGATGAGGAAAGAGAGAAGGATTCAAGATGAACTGGATCTGCTTGATCATCTCAGAAATAGACAGAGGGAAGTGCAAGCCTTGCTTGATCAACAACAAGCTCAACTTGCCCAGCAGGCCCAACAAAAGCAGAATGCACAACAACAGGGCCTGAATCAAAATGTTAATCAGCAACATGCACCTCAACATCATTTCAATTAGCAACATAATCAGAGACAACAACATCAAATGGGACAGCAGGGCATAAATCAGGCCCCTGCTCAAAATATCAACATTCAGCCACCACAAAACCAAGTTAACCAGCAACATAGCAACATTCAGAACGTTGGGCATGCACAATGAAGACAAGCACAATGGTTTATTGCACAGAGGCAGCCGTTGGGAGTTGAGAGGTATAAGCAGCTTGATTTCATTGGCATACTTGATTTTCCTAATCCCATTCCAACTAAGATTAAAGGGAAGATTCCCAGATTTCAGGGTAATAATGCTATCACAGGTGAGGAACATCTAAGGCATTTCATTAATGTCACTGATGAATATGAAATTGAAGATGAAGATGTGATGAAGTTATTTGTGCACTCATTGGAAGAAAGTGCCAAAGAATGGTACAAGGCTCTCCCTGATAACATCATTGATTCTTGGGAGGAATTCATGAGGGTGTTTAGATTGTAGTATGGGGATAGGATTGAACCCAAGTTTGCCATTCATGAACTTATAGCTATCAAAAAGGCCATCAATGAGACAGTAGCTGATTTCAACAACCGTTTCATCATGACAATGAGAAAGGTACCTTCTCATATGAGACCCAAAGAATCTATGTGCTTGGTTTTATATTGTGGTGCTTTTGATTCAAAAATAGGTTATTGTTTTTGGGACAAGAGTCCACAAACATTAAGAGAGGCATATGCTACAACCATAAACATAGAAAGTAATATGAGGGCTTTAGGGAAGGACATCAAAAGGTCTGATGTAAAATTGCCCTTGCAAGATAAGCCAACTTTTAACAAACCTCTCACTACTAATGATAAATTGGATAAACTCATGGGCGTTGTGAAAGATTTGTCCTATAAAGTTGCTAGGAATGACAAAGGGTTGCCACCTCAAGGTGGTGCAACACATTTTAATGAAGGTCAGAGGTTGCATAATAGACCTTATAACACTGATTGGTCTAAGAGACCACAACAAAATGATAGACATGCTGCTCCCAGGAATGTAAGTTTCAAACAGCCTAAAAGGGACACCCCTGACCTTTGAGAAAGGATCAAGTTAATTTTCAAGATGAATCTTTATAGTGTTAGACTTGCTTCCTCCCCCATGATTCGACAAACTGTGCGGTGGCTCATTCATTGAGCAGAGAAGAAGAATTTCCAAATGAAGAGGCTGTAGTTGAGTATTATGAAGAAGAAATAAATCAGTTTAATGCATAAGATTATGAGCATATAGGTCAGGGTGCTGATTGTGACAGCCGTAAGGAAGATGATTGTATTTTCCAATATGATTATGATGAAGGTCCAAAAAAGTATCAATTGCTAGCTCATGATTTTGGGCACTTGAGGGACCTTATACAGAAGAAATATTAGCAGTCCAAGCCTTCAAAAGAAGACATGAAAGCCTTAACAGATTCAGCCATTTTGCAAGTCCAAGGAGGCTATCAACTAAGAAATAGGACTATCCTTGTGCATAACGCCCCTACCAAGGAATCAAAACAACAAAGATTGAATGGGGATAAGGACAAATGCAAGGGAAATGTGGAACAGAAGAGTAGTAGCACTCCAAAGAAGAATGTCCCAGAAAAGAAGAAGCTTCCAGTGCAGCCACTAGTAGCAAAAAAGAAATATGTGCAGAAGAATCCAACACCAATCAAGCAACTAGTTACTATGCCCGTTTTAGGGGTCCATTAGCCAAAAGGCTACAATAAACGTGATCAACCTCAAGCACAAAAAGAACCATAAAAGGAGAAGACAAAGGATGAAGGTAAGGATATTTCGTCCCATTAATTAATACCTTATATTTCTTGTGCAAATGATGTAACTGTTTCATGTGATACTCCTTTGCCCAATCATCTCCCTATTGATATGGCTCAAATTTTCAGCCAAATCAGAATTTCTGCGCCAATAGTGGAACTCCTTAGAATCCCTGAACATAGAGATAGGGCAGGGTCATTTATTATTGCTGTAGATGCACAAAACAACCTGTTGTTCCCAATGGTGATGATGAGGGCGTAGGTCATGATGAAACAGTTGAGGTTTATTTAGGGTCATCCATGGTTAATAGCAGGATGGGAGTAGACCTTTTTTACACCACTTTGATCATAAATGGATGGTTGTTACACAACTGTATGCTTGATTTTGGGGCATCTAGCAATGTCATACCACTTGAGATCATGAATGAGTTGGGGCCAAAGGTGTCCAAATCTTTTGGCAAATGCTTTGCCATGGATTTCAAGGAGGTCAATGTTATAGATTTGGTCAAGGACGTTGAGGTCAAACTTGCTACTTACCCAGAGAAATCTTTCCTGATGGACATAATTATTGTGGATTGCCCTGCCAAGTGGGGTATGTTGTTATCTAGAAAGTGGGTAGCTTCTATGGGTGGTAGTATTCAGATGGACCTGTCATATGCCACCATTCTAGTCTAGGGCGTGGAAGTGAAGCTATATAGGGAAAAGGTGGAAGACCAAAACATTGAAGACATATATAAAACAGAGGAAGATCATGCCAATTTCTTTGACATTGATATAGACGATTTTATGGCATATTGCAGTGATGATGGTCCTTGTGAATATTTCACCTTCTAACCGTGTTGCAGATGTTTGTGATGCGTCTGATTTGTGGACGCTATATTTTGATGGTGCGTTTTCTAGAGATGGTTCAGGCACTGGGATTGTTTTGACATCCCTAGATGGTGAGCAATTTGGCAAGTCTTTCAGACTTGATTTTCAGTGCACCAACAACATAGTTGAGTATGAAGCACTGCTGTTGGGTCTTGTTGTGACGTTTTCACAACATCGCCCCATTGCAAATGGGGACCCCCTCTTTTTTGAGCTCCAGTGCTTTGCCAGGAGTCTTGGATGATGTCTTAGGACTTTTTTCATGATGGAGTCGGTGGTGTTTGAATCTATAGCTTCGTGCTGGAAACCATAATCTCCTGGAGTGTGTCAAATTCTGAGTCTGACAGTGAGCAAAGTGTGTCTTACTCTAAAAGGAGGTTTTCATCGTTATAATCACTCCAAACCAAGGCGCCCTGCATGAAAGTGATGTTTTGATCCTTGTAATCCTTAAACATTGAAAATTTTGCAAGAAAATGCTACAATAACCCAAAGTGCAAATTTGCTCCTGTAGAATCACCAAAGTGCGCCTAGGATTGGTGGAGGAAAAAACATAATCTCAAGACCCAGTATTGCGCCTAAGGATGAAACGTGAAGTGTTATGACTTAGAAATTTTTGAGAAACATTAAGGAAGTGAAGGCGCATTTAGGCCTCTGTACTTGACCAAAAGTGCGCCTAGAGTTAGAGCCTGTGAAATCAATGATAAATGTGTGCTTGGAGACATCTTGAAGGTTCAAGCTTAGTCAAATTGTTTCAAGTAAGTTTAGGCGCGTTTTACCACTTGTAGAGACTCAAATGTGCGCCTTGAGTAAAAGATGTTAGAGGTTGTGAAAGAAAGTGGCGCTTTGAAGAGTTAGACTTCCCAAAGACACCTACAATTGCCCGAGTCAAAGAATTCACTCACCTAAGCTAAGGCGCCAATTTTGCACCAGGACAATCACCTTTTGGCGCCTTGACATGAAATGAATGCCTAAACCTATAGAAGATGGCGCCTTAAGAAGAATAACTCTCCTGAGGTTTCCAAGGTTGATTTAAGTCCACAAAGTGCTCATCTCTAAGGCTAGGCACATTTTTACCTCTGAAGAAGTCCACTTTTGCGCCTAAGTCAAAAATACACTTGATTCCATGAACTTTGAGGAAATTTAAGTGTCTTCGACTTCTCCTTGAGTTTACATCATGTTTTGAAGCCATGAAAGTTGAAGTGAACACCTATCTATAGCTAGGCGCAATTTCACACTCGTAGAATCACCAAAGTGCGCTTAGGCAAAAGGAGATTTGGAATCATGAAATTTGATATCACCTCGAAACAATAAGTCCTCTAGACATCAATACATTTGCTTGAAATCATTAATTTGAGCATGTTCACTATCTCTAAGTCTAGGCGCAACTTTGCTCCTGAACAATCACCTTTTGGCGCCTAGAGAGCATAGAGTTTGAAATCATAAGAGTTGGCGCCTAGTAATGGAGAATCTCTTGAAAGCTTTAACATGAATTTGAAACCACAGAATGCCAAAAAAAAAAGCCAAAGTATGCTAGGTGCATTTTTACTTCTCTACAAACCTAAATTTGCGCCTAGACTAGTAACATGCTAGAAAATGCTTAGGATGATTCCTATGTACTATGAAATTGATATATATCAATGGTTTAATATGTCGCTTTCTCTGTGTTGCAGGAGCATCGATGGAGTTGAGTAGTCATCCAAGGAGCAAGGCGCCTGGAACCATCTTCAAGCAAGGAATGAAGTCAAGAGGCAATCACTGCAAGAGAGACATCATGTTACCACTCCAAGAGATCACTTCAAGTTCATCATGCCAGTGCACTTCATTATCTGCATCATAGAAGACATTCATCCATCAAACTTTAAGCTCTTCCATTTTCAAGTCTCTGAGAGAAGTCTCCTACTCCATTTTATGAAGGAAGCATCATTATCTACGCTACTCTCTATGAAAAGGCATCTAAAGAAGATCAACATATATCCTACAAGGAGAAGGATCACAGAGTTAGGCAAATGAGCAACATGTATCATACACATCCGATGTACAAAAGACACAAGCAAAATCAGCAAGGATACATTCCCAAACGTTCAAGTTCATCAAAGCAATCACATTCAAAGACATTGTACAGATGATGCAATTTGGGAATATGCCCAAAAGCATATTGAATTAATTGTTGGAATCCATAAGAGTTGTTGAGGTGGCACCTACGTGGCATGCACATCATCCTCACCAATCAAATGTTGCCACATCATCCTTATCTTCTTGGAAAACGTGTCTTCATTGCCTCTCTTATGTACTAAAAATAGCAAGTTGTAACTAATTGCTGAGATGGCATGATCTGGGCCCTTGGCTACTTGAGTTAATCTAGGCCGTTGGTTGTATTCTAGAAAACTATATAAAGGCCTTGTTGCCTCATTTGTAACAGTTAGTTCAGAGGAGTAGAGTAGGAAGAGACTCGAAATTCTTTGAGAGTACTTGAAAATTGTTGTAAATATTTTTCAAGATTAATGCAAAGACATTGGAGCTTGCTTGGTGCTAAGTGTTGTCTTGTGGAATAACATGGTTTCTTGTATCTTGATGAAATGGAGAGATGTTTCTAAGTAGATTAGAAGTAGAGTAATAGTAACTCATTGATGTAATGCATGTACGTATTGAATATTTGATCAACTCCTAGCTCATGCTTTTGACATCCATCGTTGGTGGAGTGTTGTGTAAAGCTAGTCTGAGCTTCATTATAATTCGCTTAAGTTCAATTGTGGATGCTTGTTTGAGCTGCGCCGTCCAATGGGTGCTTATATGAGCTTTCATGATTTGAAAACCATTCACTAACCTTAGGAGATTGCACCTACTCCATGTAGTTGTAGGCATTCTTGGCAAAATGGAGTTAGGTTTATTTGAGGAGTTTGTCTATTCATGCATCATCATTGCCTCATTGACCTTAGATTAGTTTCTCTAAACCCTTATCTTTTTTCCTTTTCTTTATTATTGAGGCATAGTACATACATCATCCACACTGAAAAGAGAAATAAGCTGAGTGAAGCAAGAAGTCTACGTAAATCCCTTTGAGGAAACATCAATGTCACATCATACTAACTAAGGCTGTCCTATGATCAAGTTGAGAACCAACGTACTGGAACCTTGGAGATAACCCACTGGATCACATTGTTTAGCTTTTGGGTATCTTTGTTCAAGAGAGGATAGATTACCTTAGTAATTTATTCTACGTTGCATGTGCATAAAAAACACATCAACAGGTTTGAATGTGGCTCATAAACATGGAGTCTAGTGCTTGAGAATATATGGCGATTCATAATTAGTTGTGTAGCAGATTATAAATAAATTTGCTGCCAAGGACAGCAGGCTAAAGGCATACAGGAATGCTGTATGGGATACCATGGAGCTGTTTGACGCCATTCGTATTGAATGGATAGACAGAACAAAAAATGAAGCGGACTCCCTAGCTGTAGCTACGTCCAAATATGATCCTTAGTCAAATTTTCATGGCAATCATGCTGTTGAAGTACTTACAAGGCCAACCGTCCCAGATAATATATACAGTTGGCAAGTCTTCAATGATAACAGCCAACTTCTCAGTTACCTAAACTGTATGGATGAGTTTGACAGTCAAGTAATTGACTGACAACCTATGATTGAAATGGATAATGGTAAGGAAACATTATTTTGCAGCGAGGTCGTGCAATTGAAGACCAATACCATTCCCAAGGGACTGGTGGCGTTTGAAATGATGTTTGACAATGTAGACTGCTGGAAGAGCAAAGGTAAACCGGTTGAAGAAAACAATGTTGAAGGTGTTAACCTTAGAACTGAGGAGGCACCTAAAATGGTTTACATAGGTAAGAAATTAAAGCCTTATGAAAAGCAAATGCTGATTGCTTTATTGAGAAAATTTAAGAAATGTTTTGCATGGTCTTATGATGAGCTGAAAGCTCATAGGGAGGATTTATTTCAGCATACCATCCCCCTTCAACCTGATGCAAAATTGTTTAAGCAAAAACAAACCCACTATAGCTCCCAAGATGCAAAAAGAATTGCTAAAAATGAAAGAGGGAGGTATAATTAAACCTATCAGGCACTCTGAGTGGGTGTCTAATCTTGTCCTAGTAAGGAAAAGGAATGGGGAGATTAGACTGTGTGTAGATTTCAGAAATCTGAACATCAAATCCCCTAAGGATAATTATCCTCTTCCAAGTATGGATTATCTTTTGCAGAGGGTTGTTGGTTCAGAGCTAATGTCCATGATGGATGGGTTCTCAGGGTATAATTAGGTGCTGGTCAAGGAGTTAGAACAGTACAAAACAACATTCACTACACCTTGGGGGACGTATGTTTATCTGAGAATGCCATTTGGATTGAAAACTACAGGGTTTACGTTTCAAAGGGCAATGGATGTGGCCTTTGCTGGCCTCATTGATGAGATCATGGTTGTATACCAAGATGATCTTACTGCATTTTCAAAGGATGGAAAAGATCATTGCGAGCATTTGCAAATGATTTTTGAGAGATGTTTAGAGTATGGGATCTCCTTGAATCCCAAAAAATGTCAATTTGGAGTAGAAGAAGGAAAGTTGTTGGGACACATTGTGTCAGGGGATGGGGTTAGAATTGATCCAGAAAGAGTTAAGGCCATTGACCTTATCCCTCAGCCCAAAACAGTCAAAGTTGTCAATGTTTCTTTGGACAAATTAACTTTGTGAGGCGATTTGTTCCCAATTTCGTTGAGAAGACTAAAGCAATTTCTAAGATGCTTAAGAAGGGACAATCCATCACATGGGAAAAGGAGCCAGTTGAAGCTTTTCTAGACATAAAGGAGGCTCTCAAGAATGCACCAGTGCTGGTAAGCCCATATTATGCAAAGCCCTTCCAGCTTTTCTCTTTCGCTTCATTTTATACTATTGCTGCTATATTATTGCAAAAGAATAAGGATGGATTTGAGCAGCAAATAGGGTTCTTCAACAAGTCTTTGCAAGCTGCTGAGTTAAATTATTCCATTATGGAAAAACATGCATATGCTTTGGTTAAGGCAGTAAAAAAATTTCAGACCATATCTCATGGGTGCAAAGACTATTTACATGTGCCCCATTCTGATGTGAAAGATATTTTCACATAGCAAGAGGCTTCTGGAAGAAGATGTAGGTGGATCAACATGATCCAAGAATATGACATTGAGGTGCAAATCACCAAACTGGTTAGAGGCCAGGGTTTGGCTAAGTTGATGGAAAATTCCAACTTAGAGGCCACTGAGGTAAATGAAGTAGATGCTGTTCCATCTGCTGATGCATGTATGTTGACAAATGATCCATGGTATAGGGATATTATCTTTTATCTTGTCAACATGCATTGTCCCCTAGGCATGAATATGACACAACAAAGGACATTTAAGCTCCAGTCCCAAAAGCATGTCTTAATTCAAGGAGTATTAATGTGGAGAAATCATGAGGGACTACTGTTGAAGTGTCTGGACCAGCAACAGTCTGAGGCAGTTATTGAAGAATATCATCAAGGTATATGTGGCAGGCAATTTCATGCCAAAACCACAGCACAAGATTTTTAGAGTAGGCTTTTGGTGGCCGAGTCTCTTCAAATATGTTGCAAGTTACAAGTCAAAAAATGTGATGCTTGAATGTTTTTCTGGCAAGATGAAATTCGTTGGAGCATTACCCCTTTTGCCAGTTGCAGTTGAAGCACCATTTCAGCAATGGGGCATTGATTTTATAGGAGAAATTCAAGAGAATTCCAACAATGGATTTAAGTGGATCCTTGTAACCACTAACTATTTCACCAGGTGGGTTGAGGCTATCCCCACTCGCAATGCCACATCCAAGGTGGTGATTGAGTTCCTTGTGAACAATGTGATAACTAGATTTGGAGTGCCATCCAGAATTGTTGCAGACAATGCCATGTGCTTCAGATCTCAAGATATAATTGATGTGTTCCAAATATGGAATCAAGCTGATTCACTCATCACCATATCATCCCCAGAGCAATGGACAAGCTGAGTCCAACAATAAGAGCCTCATGAAAATTTTGAAGAGAACTCTAGAAATGAGCAAGATGAGATGGGATGACAAGCTGAAATATGCTGTTTGGGAAGATCGGATCACATTCAAACGTGGTACAGGTAAGAGCCCTTTTGAATTGGTATATGGATCAGAGGCAAAAATGCCAATGTCATTGGAATTGCTAGTATATTAGCTACTGCAACAAATAGGAGAAGATGGGGATGATGCTTTGACATTGAGGATGCATGAATTGACTAAGTTGGATGAGGCCAGAAGGATGGCACATGATAAAAACTTGCTGCAGCAACAAAAGGCCGAGCATCTGTTCAACAAAGGAAGAGTCTAAAGCATAGATGCGAGACTCGGACTCGCCTCGGACTCGGCAAGCTGATTTTGGACTCGGACTCGGCGCCTAGACTCGGCAAAAACTCGGCAAATTGAAAAACCCAAGAAATTCAGAGATTTTTAAGGATTTAAAACTTGTTTCATGCACCCTTTAATAAATAAACCTTAAAGACACAATAACATCATCAAATAGAAGCTAATTTGATCACATACACAAGTATACATTGATCACATAAGTATAAACGCAAATTGTAGTTGAAGGAAATAACACACTTAGATATATAAATATTGTCAAATGTATACAAAACTCATGGAATATGAAATCCATGGCATCAAAAGTTCCAAACAAATATCAAAACAAAAACTAGAAGTCTATGCCACTATGGCTCAAAGGAGCCTGCAAGTGCACCCTTCTTACGAAGGCGTCTAAGATAGGTCCTAGATAATGATGCAGCTATAATATCTGCCTCTGTCTCTGTGCCACCCACACCAACATGTAATGTGTTTGTTGACTCTGCTTGTGCTCTAACCTCCTCCTTTGCCATGGCTACAGCGTTAGCCTCTCTATCCGCCTGGTCAACCCAATCAAGGTACTCATCACTAAAGATAGGATCCTCAGCCTCAGTGATTCAATCAGATTGTGGATCGACCTCCTCTAGCATGATGGGGGTGGTGTCAGTGCCCAAAATTTGTTTGTGGCGAAGACGAAGGTTGTAATGAACAAAGACTAGATCATTTAACCTCTGCACAGACAGTCTATTGCGCTTTTTGGAGTGTATGTGCTCAAACATACTCCAATTGTGCTCACAACCCGAAGCACTGCATGGTTGGCTCAATATTCGAATTGCAATCTTCTGAAGATTTGGTACCTTAGCACCAAACATATCCCACCATGCATCTGAGATGAGAAAAAGAAAAAAATCAATCTCATTATCCAACTTTAAGTTTCAACATTTAATAATAATATAAAAAGAGGAAAAGTTTATTAGATTTTAAAACTTAAATTATGCTCTTAATATGATTTTACCTGGCTGCAATGTTGACTGATTCTTTTTGCAAATCTCACGAGAAAAGAGATCTCCTTGTGCAAGTCTAAAGGTCTCAAGCTCATGGACTATCTGTATTGAATTAGCCGACATCCGCCCTAACATTGTGTAGAGCCCACTCAAAACCTCCTCATTCGCCTTGAATTCAGGGTGGAATTGAAATGCCGGATTGAGGTAATAAGTGGCTGCGTGTAGGGGCTTGTGAAGCTGGTGGTGCCATCTGCTATCAATGATCTCCCAAATGGGACGATACTTACCCTCAACTCCCCCATAGATGGATCTAATGGCCTCCTTGGCCCTATCCATGCCCTCATATATGTAGCCCATTGCGGGCTTCTCCCCATTAGCAACTCGTAGGAGAACTACTAGAGGCTCAGTGACCTACAATTATTGTGAAAGTGAACTGTGAAACATTAACTTAAGTGTGAACAAAAATAGGCAAATAAAAGAAAAATATGAATAAAAATTAAAACATAATATATAATTAGATTTTCATTTACCTTTACAATCTCCTCAACAGGTGTCCAAAATCTTACCTCATCAAAGATCCAATTTGTTACTTCAGCCCCTGCACTGGTATGAGCATAGGATGAGGAAGTCCACTCCTCATCAACAAACATGCGCCTCAAAGCTTTTTTTGACTGAAGCAAGGATTGTAATGTGATGAAATTTGTTGCAAATCGGGTTATGCCAGGACGAGCCAACTCTTTTTGCTGCGTGAATTGCCTCATTAGGTTGAGGACCCATGCATGATTGTATATGAATTTACAAATATTTCTTGCCATCTCCACATATGTTTTGATCCATGGAATCTTGCCAATATCCTCCAATGTGAGGTCAAGGCAATGGGCAGCACATGGAGTCCCAAATAATGATGGGTGCCTCTCCAATAGTCTACCCGCAGCAACATAATTTGCTGCATTATCCGTCACCACTTGCACCACATTCTCCTCACCCACCTCAGCTATGATTTCCTCTATAGCTTCACAAAGGAATGTGGCATTTTAACATGTCCTGAAGCATCAATAGATTTGATGAATACGGTGCCACCTGAAAAAGAAACAAAATCAATGATTCAATAAAGCATAAATTAAAAATATTAATCACTAAATCAATGCATTGTAAGAAGTAGAATCACCTGAGGAAGAAACAAGAAAATTTAGCAATGTCCTATTTCTCCTATCAGTCCAACCATCGGTCATGATGGTGCAACCTTTCATCCTCCATATCAACCGTTGCTCCTCTATTGTGGCTTTTACATCGGCCACCTTTTTTGTCAAAATTGGGCCCTTTATGTCATCTTCACTAGGGGCTTTGAACCCCGCCCCACAAACAGTAATGGCATCAACCATGTTTTGCCAATAAGGAGACCTAACATATGTCACAAATAAATTAAATTAAATAAGTATTGTAAAATGGAGAGTTTAAATTTGAATTCGACATATCTCTAAATATAAAGACTCAAGAGAAAGAATCAAGCTATAAATTTTAAAACAATCAAACAAAAAAGAATTACCTGGCTGAATGGAATGGAATGGTGCAATAGTACCAAAAGTCTCCGATTGCACGTTTAGCTGCATCATGTACGTCTTTGTTCCAACCCATGCTCTCAAGCGACGGTTGGGAACCTGGAGTGGTGCGTGGCAAAATATATGAATCAAGAGTCCTAGATTTACGAACTCTAGGCCCAAGAACACTGCCACTAGCAGTGGCACTAGCAGTAGTAGTAGCAGGTGTTCCACTTCCAACACTTGGAGGACGAAATGGAGGCATGGAAGAAGACTCTCCACTACCACCAACACTTGCCATCTCTTCTATTTGCTTCCTTTTCAATTCTTTTTTTTGCTCAAATGTTTCTAGTTGCACTTTCACCTCTCGTATAACCTCAAGAGGCGCTTTTCCGCATGGGTTAGCATCATGGATTGGTATTTGTGCAAGATGGTATTTCAATCTATTAATGCCTCCACGAAAAATTGTTTTGCAATAAAAACATTTTGCTTCTCCTTTCTTTTGGCCAGGCATAATTTCAGCATGTTTCCAAGAAGGGTCCTTTCTAACTGGCTCTTTGGACATTGTGATAAAGATGATTTGAAATTTTGAAAATCTCAAGTTTCAACACTGCTGCAATAACATATAAAATTCATAAATACAAAAAAAATTAACATTTGTGATTTATAATTATTAAAGTAATAAAAAAAAAGTAGGGTTTGCTTACAAAAACACCTAGGTTTACTAAAAAAAAATCTAAACACCTAGGGTTCTTTCTTTGATCTACTAAAATAAAATAGAAAGAAGAAATGAAATGTAAAGAAAAATGCAAATTTTGGTTTAAAAAAAACACAAAAAACCCTTCAAAATACAAACTTACCTCTAAATATAGCTTGAAATCAATAAAGAGCTCCTTCCAATCCTTTGTAGACACCTCTAGATGCACCAAAAGTAACTACGAAGCTGCCCCAATGCGATTCAACAATTGATTTTTACTCTACCTCCTTGCCGGTTTCCCTACAATGCACTCCAATTTTTTCTCACAACTCTCTTTTCTCCTTCCCCTTTGGCTTCAAAATGAAATAATGTTGCTTTTAGGGTGGAGGAGGAGCTATAAGTGAAAAAAAGAACAAGTTGAAGTGAGTCTTTTTATGTTTTTTAAAACTTTTTGGCGTTTTTCTGAGCGGCCGAGTCTACATGACGGGAATCGGCGAGTTTGGCGAGTCCGGCGATTTTCTGGCAAAAATTCGACGAATCCGAGTTCGAACCCCCCAAACTCAGCTAGGGTGCCTCGCCTCGGACTCGCCGAGTTTTCGCGAGTCTTAGCGAGTTTCGTTACACTGGTCTAAAGGAACTTTCATATTGGTGATCTGGTTCTCCTATGGATTGCAAAATCAGAGGACAAGGGCAAACATGGCATGTTTGAGCTATTGTGGTTGTGCCCTTATCAAATTGATGAAAGAGCTGGCCAAGACACATATTACATTAGAAATATGGAGGGAGAGTTTTTGGAGCTGCCCATTCATGGACAACATCTGAAGCTTTACTTCTTGTGAGTAAATGCTACCCTTGAAATTTTGAATACAGTCAACAATTTTCTTGTTCTCTAATGCTCATGATTGTATTTTGTCTTGTATATATGGTTGTTGTTGTAAATACGTTTGTGTTTTCCCTTTTGTGTGTCTTTGTGGTTTGCTCGAAGATCTGCGATCCTCGTTGTGACATTGTTTGTCACACGTCCCCAACTAGAGCCAGTGTTGGCACCTATAAAATTTTGTTTCGAGACATGCCCCATTTTGCCCTCAAATTCCATCTGAATCCCATTTTATGCCTTTAGTGTTTAACTTATTGATGATAACCGATCAGAGATGTCTTTCATAGGTTTTCATTTGTTTGGCTTTCAAAATGCAAGGGAAGAGCCCCAAAAAATTGGCTACGTCCCAAGTTCTAAGTGTTTTCTTGTGTTTTGGCCTCGGTCGGAGTTTCGGGCTCCTTCCTTCCGTCGTGTTGTCCTTGTCGGCTCTGAGGTTCAAGGCCAAAATTTGCCTAAGTGTTGAAATTTGTCTAAATGAGTCAGAGGTCGGTCTTTCGGCCTTTCGTCTTCTTCATGGCGGACAGCGGGGCTCCTCTCTTTCATCTTCCAGACAACAAATGAGTAAGGTAGAAGGCCTGGGGGCCGACCCCCAGCATTTTCATAATTTTTCCTAAGTATGTCGGAGTTCGGAGTTCGGGCTTCCTTCCTTTTGTCTGCTTCATGGAAGATGGAAGGTGGAAGGCCCGACGATTGACCCCCGATGGGTGTTAATTCTTTCCATGGCAAGTGGAAGGCGGATGTCGGGGCTTCCTTGTTCTCCCTTCCGGAAGGCGTAAGGCGAAATGGTGAAGGCCCGAGGCCCGATCCCCGACGCCTTCATATCTATACATAGGTGGTAATCAAGGCAAAAGAACTCGAAAATGATGAAGGCTTGGGAGTCTTTTATTGGCGAAAATCCTAGTTCATGAACTTGCTAGTTTGCCGACTAAGGGGTTTGCCGATCAATGGGTTTGCTAATTGAAGCAAAAGGAGACGCCGAAAATTTCTAAGTAAAAGAGAGAAAGTGCAAGTGTATTGGTGAAAGGCCAAGTTCGGGAACTCCACAGCTCGCCGATTGTGGGTTTGGTCGACAACCACTTCGCCGATTGCGAAAGGATCGAGACAAAGAAATTTTCTAAGGCAAAATGACAAAGGATGCTTTGTCGGGGAACCGGCAATGTATCGAACTCACCAAGCGGTTCGAGATTCTGAAAGTTTGCCGACAGGGCAATTTTGCCGATAAAGGCAAACAAGGAATAAAGAGAAAATGGTTCATGCAAATCAAGATTCACCGACCAAAGAGATAGTTCAGCAAATGAGGAATTTGCCGACAAGGGACAAAACAGGGCCAAGTTGTGAAAGATGTTTTGCCAATAAAGCAGAAAAAGGAAGAAAGATGCCCCAAAAGGAAAGGTTTAGAAAGGTAAAAGTTGCTGATAAAGCCAGAAAATGACTAAGTATGCTTTATCGACAAACCGATGAAAGTCCTAACTTTCCAAAGGTTTGAATATTTCGAGATTCACCGAAGAAGGCCAAAGCATAGAGGTTCGGCAAATGATCAAATCACCGATAGGGGCGACCAAAGGGAGAGTAAAGAGAATTCAGAAAAAGGAGAATTTGCCGATAAAAGGCAAAGTTGCTCTAGTTCTCAAAATGTGAAATTTGCCGATAAGGCAAAAAAGATGCTGTTAGAAAAGATAAGGTGGAGATAATCCAAGTTTGAAAAGGGGAAGATTTGCTGACAAGGTAGAGGGAGGCAACGAAGAAATGGTTCGAAGTAGTGACAGTTTGCCGACAAAGGAAGAATGAAGTGGCAAGCAGAAAGGTTAGAAAAAGAGCAAATTTGCCGATAAGAAGGAAATATAATGAAGAGGAAATATAAGTACGCACAGGGAACAGTCAAAGTCAGATGGCTCAAAATTGAAAATTTGGACAACACATTGGGAGTGTTGTAATTACTTTAAAAGGGTAATTCCCTGAAAGCATGCCATGATTGCAGGCTAATTTGTACCTAGAAATTTATGATTCTACAGAACAGTGCCTTGCAGGTAGTTGACACAGTGAAATTCTTCCATGCATAGGTACATTTGGAAGACAAATCGGATTTGTCATATGTTGCAGATGACAGGGAATGGATTAGAACCTTCCCTCTTTGTTGCTCTAAGTACAGGAAGAGTGCAAGCAATCTTCCTATGTCATTTTTAGAATTAATTGAGCATGGGTTTTCTCTTCCAGGGTGCAAATCTTCTGACGGACTGGGAACTGAATTTATGACAGCATGGGTGCAGTCCTTGACAGGGTATGACTCCTGGGAGAGTGGATTGAGTTGAAACATTATATATGCATCCTCTTCAGATGTAGAGGAGCTTGGTCAGTTGGGCAATTTCTCAGTAGGGTTGTGAGCTCCAGAAGGCAAATCAGGAAAGGATATTTTTGTAGTCTTTGTTTAACATAAAACAATTATGAAATGTATGCAATAGAATTTGTAATTTTTTTTATCAAATTACTATTTTTCTCCATTGTTGTAGGTGTTTTTCTTAGCAAACTATACTCACAGTTATAGTTTGCTCTTGCCACATTTAGTGGTATGAATGTAAGCTCTGATTTGAATGAATGTGATAGTTCTTAATCCATTTTCAAGTTTTGTAAATGATCATTTCAGTATTGCATAGGGAAGAATATTGTATGGTGTTGGATTATTAAGTATTCTCAGTGATTTGGTATTGATTTTTATTGCATTTGATTTATCAAATAGGCAATTATATGCTTCTATGTGGTTGTTTTTCCTCTGTTGAACATTAGACTCTACAGCCCAATGGATAGGCACCAGTTTGAGTAGCCTTGGATCACCCAATCTTAAAAACAAAACAATATATTTATCTTTAGAAGCAGTAGTAGTTTTATCCATTCTTATTTTGTAGGATTGCCATTATCCCCTATATAGGGGTTTGATAACAGCCAGTTGTTCTCAGTTTAGTGACAAATTTGGGGCTGAGAAAGCGATTTGGGTTTGGTTGTTCAAATATGTTTAGTTGTTCATCTGGTTTGATGTCAATACCTATTTAGGTATACCCCTTGGAATATCCCTCCAGAGTTTAAGCTGAGCTCAAAGAGCAGAGGACTCTACCCACTCTTATATTTGGCCAAGATCTTCCAAATCTTGTTGATAAACCTCTTCCTATCACCCTGACGACAGTCCTTGCCTGGTCTAGGTGATTTAGGAATGTTTTAGAGTTTTGTGTTGCAGTTATTTTGGGAACCAACAACACTTATGGTGAAATTGTATTAGAGTTTGAGGATTACTATGTTCTTTATCTTTGATGCTTGCAGTTTCTAGAGGCTCCTATTGTTAAAGAAGAAAATCTACCTGTTTTTATTGGGCATCTTCCTTGATTGCTTGGATGTCTTCTATGTCCTCTGAAGTCTAAACCAGTATCAGCAAGTGCTTCAAACATGGTTTTCTAGAAACTCTTTTGCTTGGCTGATTTGTCATTTGCCTTTTCTAGTGTATGCTGTCTGAAATGTTGTTTCAGCTTGCCTTTCTTTGAATTTTTGTAGACTTGTGCCTCTGTCTTGGTGTTCTGTTCCTGCAGAGACAACTGTATTTTTGTTCCTTATCTTTTTGGGATTGTGAAATCTGTGCTCCTGTATTGGGCACCCATCAAATGTCCATGTTCATGACAAGTTCTGCATTTGCATGAGATGTTTTTATTGTCCAATGTGCTCCCGTTCAATACATCCCATGTCTAAGATTAGTCTATTATGTAATGGCTTATCCACATCTATAGTGATGCAAATCCTAGCATAGTTGAGGTTCCCATATTTTTGATAAACTCTGAAGCAATGATGTATTCTATAACGGCTGTTCCTATCTTTCTTGGACAAGATTCATGTCAATATTCTCATGGTAGCAATGGAAACCTGACCTATATTGGCATTATAATAGGAAGATCCTCAGTGGGATTCAAAGCAGGTGATCTATACTTCATGAATAGACTAGATTCCCATATTTTTGATAAACTCTGAAGCAATGATGTATTCTATAACGGCTGTTCCTATCTTTCTTGGACAAGATTCATGTCAATATTCTCTTGGTAGCAATGGAAACCTGACCTATATTGGCATTATAATAGGAAGATCCTCAGTGGGATTCAAAGCAGGTGATCTATACTTCATGAATAGACTAGATTTCTGTGAGCCATGGGTCTCCTTGGAAGGCATTATATTCTGTTTGTATTGATTGAAAAACAACCATGAAATAGTCTTTAGACGTGAATAGGGTTTCCACCTAGCATCATGTTTTTCCCTTTTCTTGCACCCAAATTCTAAGATTTTTTGGTTCTGGATATGCATCCATAAACCTGCATATAAGAACTCTTCATTAACAAGCCATAGTCTATTTCCATTTTATCAATGGAGAAAGAGACCTTAGTTAGGAAGAGTGTTGATTTTCAGATAGCTCCTATTTTCTTTCTTTGTGGAAAAGTTGTGTTTGAAGATTGTTATATGGGCATGGCATTGCAGAAATTCTGTAGTTTTTCTTTATAAACTGGAGTTGTTTCGTTGGAGACTCCTGCCTTATGGTTAGAATCTAGATTGGATTTCTCTACGATTCTAACAATGCTCTAAATTTCTTTATATTTGGGACCCTGTTGTTCTTGATGCTGCCTGGATTCTTCTCATACGTCCCCAGTTTTTTTGCTAGCATGGTCCGGAATATTATTTTTTGCAGTATGATGTTTAGTTTATCTTTGTTTTGAAGATGGCAGTAAATAATGAAAATGCTATAATCTTATTGTATCCACGCATTTTAGAATCATGGTTGAATTCCATTTTTACCTGCATAATTCACCATTTTAGCACTAAGCATATGGTATGAGTTTTTATTTCTAAACTCGCTGTGATGAATACTTTTGTTCCCTCTGACAATATTTTGAATATTGTTCCAGGGCTTTCGGTGGTATGCACAAAAGCTTCAAGCAGATGAGGATGGTGACATAGCAGAGGAATTTCTTAATGAGGTTTTACCAGATGTAAGGGGTCGGGATGATTCAAGAGAGCGTCCAAGACTTGAAGTTAAGCACAGTACAAAACCTGTTATTCTAAAGGGCCCTGTTGTCAGCACGAATGGGAATGTCCATCACTGTGTGGAACATGCTGGGAGGCTTCGGTGGGCATAACATTTGCACAAGGACAGCTTACAGAAGCAGCTAATGGCAAATACCGCTTCTTTCACTGATTGTCTGAAGAAATTTAATTTGAAGATTCCAACCTTCGTGATTGCAGTTGATTTATGCAATTTGAATTGTAGTGAAAATGTTTTTCAATTTGGAGAAGATTTACTGGTGCAACGTGGGTCATTTCCAAAGCACAAGTGCATGATAGGTTGATGGCAAAACCTGTATAACTTATTAATCCATGTCGACAAATTCCATTTTTTAAAATATCAGTATATGCCAGAATCACCAGATATTCGTTCGAATTGATCAAGACCCTGTTTATTTTTGGCTAATTGCCTTTTGGAGGTTAATGACCACCTTTACTAAATAGAAAATTGAAGGCTTATTGTTAATGATGAATGTGAAGGTTTCGTGTGTGCATTCCAAATATATATTTTGTTCCTTTCTATAGATGCATTTTAGAATTCAAAATAGTTATGATTTCAATTTAGCATTTTTACATGTTTTCCAGTTTTATCTCATTTTATTATCTTCACACTCATTATTTATCGCTTCGCGACTTTTGTTGTTATTTTCCTCCTAATCTTTCTTTCAGGAAGAAGTTTACATGCTTGAGGTATCAGAGATTAATGAATATGATTATATGCTCAAACCAGATCCCATCCTTGTCATTGAGGCCAAACTATTTCATGTATGGTGAGTGTTAAGCAGGGAGAACTTGCTAAATCTACAATTTAACTTTTCTACATAAATTGTAGGGAAAAGTATTTTCAATGCAAAATGTGTGGTGGCTACACTGTTCTTGTAAGGCATCTCTGGCTTGAGCTTTGTCAGCTTTATCTTATGAACTGATAGTACAAATCTATGGATCCTATTCCCAACTTGATCTGATTTCTTATGTAGAGGTAAGTTCATTGATTTATTTCTTCCAAATAGATGTTGTCTAAGAAGATATAATGGGTTCTTGGTGACAAATGAAGGGCCTGTGACTCTGCATCCATTTGTGATGTCTTACTTTACATTGTGATTGTGGAAGATAATTGCATATGCTAGATTTTGCAGGATCTATTCTGCTTATGGGTAAGCATTGAAGTTATTATTGGTAAGCCAATATTTTGCATGCCTTGCAAGGTCAGTATCCCCACAATATGCAACTGTCTTTACATGACATACCTGTACTTGTTTCATATATAATGATATAAACCTTGTTATACATATAATGATATAAACCTCTACTTGTTATATGTATAATGATATAAACCTTTATTTTGATACTTGAAAAAGAAACCCACAGAAACATGTATCATATAGAGTTTCTTGAAGCTTCAGCCCAGTGTTATCAGGATAAGTTAGTGAAGTTTCTTCAAAAAAGAAATTTTCGTAGTTGTATCTGGTTAAATTTTATGAAGTTCTATAATACATGTATTTGTAAGATAAGTTATTCTTGAAGCTTCAGCTCGGTTGAATCTGGATTGAGTATCTTGATGTTTCTTTCATGGCCTGGGCATTTTTTTTCACATTTAATGATCTTCCCTCTTTAATAACCTATTTTATGCTTGTTGCTAAGACAGGAGGTATTGGAATCTTGAAGCAAGGATTAGATGCTTTTTGTATTTGCAGATAGTCTTCTAAGGGGGTTTCTAATACTAGCATGACCCACACCTTGACGACCAAGTTAGTACAGGTTATGGAATGCCTTGTCTGAGAAAAAGACATCTTAAATTGTGTTTGCTGTTAGTTTTTGAAATCAGTTGCTCGAGACCCTTATCCAATGTTCTTCCTCATCTTGATGATGTATCATGGAGTGCGATCCAAAATGTTGATGCTAAAAACTACTACACAGCTAACATCCAGAAACATTACTGTAAATCACCCTTATCCAATGTTTTTCTTGTAAATTGCTGTAGTTCATAAATAATCAAAGGAGTTCTATTAAGGATTTTGAATAGAGGGGGAGATAATGGTCTTCTTTTGGTTTTTAAAAATTATAGGTCATTGTATTGGATTCTCTCCAGTGTATTACTTGAGACCTGTTTATATAAGCTGCTCTATTATATTCTCTTACATTTTGAATTATTGAATAGTGTGATGAATACTGTCAACTATCTTCCAGTTTTGTCAAAATGCCTAGTCTTTGATGAAACATTAAGTTGCAGGAACTTGTGTTCTTCCTCCCTTGCTAGAAGGTCTACTTTCATTCGTAAATCACACATGCATTCAAAATCATCTTGATTGTCTTGAATGGTAAATCATCTAATCACTTTTGTTGGAAGAACTGTTGAAATTAATGTTGGGTTGTTTTGTTTAGTTCTCAGATATTCAACACATTGTGTTCAGTTGAAAATGTTTATACTGCATTTTCGAGTTAATGGCAAATGTTTCTTTTGTTTTCATGATGCCATATGTGTTATCTCAATTGGTTATCTGTTTTAGTACAACATCAGTATGGAGTGTGTTGGAATGTGTTAATATTCTATTGTGTGGATTTATCTCACATTTATTGTACCTCATAGTTCACTGTTCATGTGAAACTACCTATGGACGTGGTCTGCACACTGTAATTGATTGAAATCAAGATGATGGGATAACTGTCAATGATATAAAGGGGTATCCAATGTACCCATAATTATAAACTTGTAGCTTATTATCTTTCACCCATTTCCTTCTACTATGCAGTCCTCTTGTGAAGTGTGTCATTATTATTTCTAACATGGTATCAGATGTTTGGGTTTGTGCATGAATTCAGAGTGTAGTTGTGATGATACTTTGAGGGTGATGTTGGTGGCTTTATTTGCCAACTTGGTGACTTTGGATTTGCGTTTAACCATTTACCCTTTGCACATATTGTTTGTGTGCGGTGGATGATGATTGCTAGGACACAATCTGAGTTGTCGTGGAGTCATTTGTTTGCTTAGACGAAGGGGTGTCTTGACATAAGGGTTGCAAGCATATGTTTGATGTGGCATATCTGTGGAGTGTAGCAGCAGCCCAGATTGGGTGTCCTTTTGGCACAACTCCCTCCTTGTAACAGCTCTTTGCATGTGACAGAAGATTGGCCGGGGTTTTTGTAGCCTTGATTGAGTGATGTTGTAGCAGGCCATGCAGGTTGGGCACAGTTAAGAACATGTGCAACGTTGAAGGCTGCATGGTTGGATGCTGTGTATGGAGCATGGCAGTAGTGGTGGCAGTGGATGTTGTTTGATGTCCAGGCAGGATTGTGGAGCAATGCACAGGGTTTGGAGTGCAAGTGCAACATCAAGAACAACATTAGAAACAAACAAGGCCTAAGGCATTGGTACAACAAATGTAACCTGCACACTAGGTTTTCAAACATTTAAAACAAGACCTTAAACATTTGCTAAATTTTTTAATTTAATCATTTTTGATAAACTTTGAATTTAAAAGAAGACCTTTAAACATTTGCTAATTTTTTTAATTTAATCCTTTTTAATGAACTTTAAAGTTTGCCCCAAATTTCTTGGTGTCTGGTCATATGATAAGCACTCAAGTGCTTAAGTTTGGCTACCTTCAATGTGTTAAACTCTTCTTAGGAGACCAATGTTTCGATGCAATATCTTGGGCCTGTGAAGGCCTTTTTTTGTACTGTTTTTTTGAAACTGATCAATTTTATGTATTCATGCATTGGTGCAAATTGTTTTCAGTTTTAGTGCCTCCTAATGCAGTTTTGCAGGTGCTTTTGTTGGTAACGAGGGTGTTTGTACAATGCAACTGATTGGAATCAAAATGATAGATAATTGTCAATGAAGTGAAGGGTACCCATTAACCCCCTCCCTTCTACTATGCAGTCCTCTGCAAAGTGTATTATAATTATTATCAATAAGAGTATTATATATCCTTTGTAAGTGCTTTTTTGTTTTCTCAAATAGTCTTATCTATTATCTTCACAAAGTGCAGCGTCTATCCCACTCCAAACCCCCTCCCTTCTACTATGCAGTCCTCTGCAAAGTGTATTATAATTATTATCAATAAGAGTATTATATATCCTTTGTAAGTGCTTTTTTGTTTTCTCAAATAGTCTTATCTATTATCTTCACAAAGTGCAGCGTCTATCCCACTCCAAAAGGTTTTTGAAAATTTCAATATTAAACATGGACTTTCATGTGATTGAAGGAACTAAAATGTGATCAATTCAATTCATTTGTGTGTTCTTAAGAGGATTTTTATAAGAGACAAATTACATGTGTGTAAATATGAAAATGTGTTCGTATTTTCAACTTTTCCTTTTTTACTAGACAAGACTAAAATCTAAAATATTTTTGTGTTTTTGCTATACAATGATCAAGACAGTTAAATATTTCAGCCTTATTTAAATTTTCCATTTTATTTAAGTTAGGTTCAAATATGAAAGGAGAGTTGGGAATGAAAAGTGTAAATAACTGGAAACAACAAATACGATGATTGAAAATGAGTATTAGAAATAGAAATAACAAATGACGAGGAACTTGGGAATCAATTAGAGAAGTTCATTGGTCATGATGATATCGTGTTGTGCTATCGTATGATCCATGTGTTGTCATCAGTCAACAAAAAACGCCATTATTTTGCAAAAATCCACGCTGGTATGCACATGGGAAGACAAGGACGCCAAAAACGAAGTAGCAAGTACAACCAAAAACATATAGGAAGATGGAAATCAATTTAAACTAACTACCTTGTACAATAGAAAGAACAAGAGAGAGGAATGACATAAAACCTCCGTGTGTTTGGAATTGCCAAAAACTTGTTTTGGGATAGAGGAGAAGGTTGGGGCTATTTAAGAGCTTGTCACAAATGGTCAAGTCCCTTGTTTGGTCTTTCGACTTCCAAGAGAGAGGAATGACATAAAACCTCCGTGTGTTTGGAATTGCCAAAAACTTGTTTTGGGATAGAGGAGAAGGTTGGGGTTATTTAAGAGCTTGTCACAAATGGTCAAGTCCCTTGTTTGGTCTTTCAACTTCCTTGAGAAACCAATAAAACGAGTAGAAATTAGATAGTGTGTGCTTTTAAATCTTGTGTATCTAAAATTAAAAAACAACAATATAGTAGTAATGTATGAATGTTAAATCCCTAATCTATAGGGAGTAACACCCTAGTGTGTATGGATGAAGATAAAAAGGAGGTGTAGCTCTCAATGTGTCACTGTCAACAGTGGTGCTAGGATACAAAAAAGTTTACAATAAATAATTACTGATAAAGGAACTGAATCAAGAACTTGAACAAAGTCACTTGAAATACCAAGAATGGAGATAACAATAGTTGTAATCACAATATGTCTTCAACAGTTGCAAGAGCTATGGAAGACAATGTTGGAATCACAAGAGTGTTGTTCAAGTGCTTAAGAATACTAGAAAATGGCGTAGAGTGCTGTAATAATTTCAAAAGCAATGTGCATGCAAAAGATAGATAGATTTTAAAAATAAGTTTGTAGGGAAGTTGAAGAAGCATGCAAGGGTGAACTAGTTGTTGTATTTGCACAATGAATCTAACAATAGTTACTCACATGTTTAGGTATGGAAAGGTGGTAGATTTCGTAAGAAATGACTGTTGTATGTTAGGGTGTTAGAGGACGTTAACACATCGTGTTGTTATCCAAGCATAGCAAGGCCAAAAATGACATCATGACACTAGGTTACCATAGAAAACATATTCACTTACATAGAAAAGACATGAGCATATAGAAACACCAAGCTCACGTTGGCACCAAGGGGCACAATAGAGGTTGGGATAAGACCGAATCGAGCTAAAAACATATTAGGGGAGAAACGCTAAATTGAGGTCAAATTGTAGAGTCAAAATTACAGGGTATACAATTCTTGACGTTACATTTTGCCCCCATTTTAGTCCATTTGTGTCACTAGGTGATAAGTTACACTAAAGCACTAGAAAGAGAGAATTGAAAATAATAACATTAAAAAGGATACACAAATGGTTACATTGCAATTCTTCAAGTGAAATAAGCATGCCCCTAAATTGAGAATTTGTAAAACTATATGTTAAACAAAAACTTGCAAGACAAACAATGCTATAATATAGAACCTGCAAAACAAATGCATTAGAAAAACATACCCTGCAACATAAACATGTTAACAAATATATAATTCAATACATGCACGACATATGGAAAAAGAAATTAAACCATATACACATGAAAAGAAGTAAGAGAAAAACACAAAAAATATATGAAAAAGAAAAATCAAGCATTTTCTAGCATGCTTTGTTAGAAAATTAAAGACATGATCCCAATGTACTATGTTGTTAAGAAAATGTAGGATATGGTTTGAGGTCTAGCATACTCTATTGTTAGGAACTATATGAAACCTTCATGAATCACATGTACTAGCATACTTTGTTGCTAAGTGGCTCATATTCAAATACAATACCAAGGATTACATGGATTAGCGTGCTTTGCTGCTAGGTAAGCTTGACAAGGGTGGTTAAATTCAAGTAATTCCTTGTACTGGGGGCCACAAGCTACTGATACTTTAGGGAGCATGCTGGCAATGTGTTTGTGTGTTTGCACATATAAATGTGTAAATATGCTCCCCCTTAAAATTATTGCATAAGTGAGAAGTATACATTGATTTTAAAATAGAAAAGGGGAATTGAAGAGGACCTCTAGGAAACATATATGAGATGATATGCCCTCAGAGTGACATGATGTTGCTGATAAAGAAATCTTGGCACACGTGAAATCATGTCCAAAGAATGGCATAGGTAAAGCAAAGTTTATGTCACGTAGAAACCAACAACATTGCACGAAGACACACAAAGGGATCTATATGCTTGGGGTTAGTATGTGTTCAAGAAGGAATGATCATGAGATAGGTACTGAATTGCCATCATTCCCCAAGCATATATAACTACAAACACAAAGGAAGAACATACATAGCCAACAAACAATTTTTTTTTTTGGGTCAACATGAAATAGATCTAAATGTCTCAATGTTTCACATTGTCCCCAAAATGTGACAAAGACCACAATAGCGACATATAGAAAGAAGGTAGATGCTGTAAATAGAGGAATTACACACCATTTCATTCTTCTTGTATCCATGTACCTACAAGGGTATCATGAGTCCTCCAGGGGGAACTAACAAACACACAATCACATAGGGGTACATGAGAAAACACACTACACAAACATGTTATCTAACAACAAACACAAACAAGCGTATACACATGCTATGAAGGAAAAATATTTACCTATTGAACTCCATATCCAACCGATCATCCTTGTTCCAATTATGACCATGTGGGGGCATAAGACCATTAAGTGGCAGAGAAACCAAAAGAAGTGTAGTAAACTGAACATAATCAGAAGTAGGACATTATATAGAGGTAGAAGGAGCAATGTCCTCCCAAATGTCTGTTGAAGGGGAAATAGTCAATGCATGTGTGAATATCAATATTAGAGCATCAACCGTCGAATAAAAAAGACACCCCTTGGTTAGAGGGGCCAATAACTTAAGTGGAGAATAAACCACACTGCTTTGATCCCCTGCACTATCAGTATATGTGATAGGGCCAAGATCAGGACCCTATGGGGGTGGAGCTACCTCCACTGCAGGGCGAAGTGATGTGAAAGGGCTTAGAGGGGGGAATGAGGGTTTAGTTTGGGTTTAGGTTGGTGGAAGGATGGGGTGGGATAATGTTCAAAATTTCTTTTGGCGAATGGGGAGGTATATCAATGTCAAGGGTAAAATGTCTTAATTTAGGAAAGATTTGATGGTAGGTATGGGTAAATGGAACCAGGGTGGCTAGGGTAACATTGGAAATGCCATTGACATTGGGAAGATTAAGGGGCTCAAAGAATGGGGGAATGTAAAGAAGTTGTGAGATGAGAGGAGGATTAATAGATGGGGCCAAAATCACATCAACTCTTTTAGGCTTTTTATTAGCCTATTGTTCTTGAGGCTCTTGAGGAAGGTTAGGAGTAGGCTAGTTAGAACTAGGTGGGTTTTGAGTAGGCTGAGGAATAGAGAAACAATGATACTTGCAAGATTTAGAAGACCCGTTTTGCCTACACCTAGTTTGAGAAGTAGGAGGCATATCTTGCACAACTTGTTTACCTTTCTTTCAAAGGTGCAGGAGGAGGAACAAAAGTTGTTGTAGGAGGTGGGGGAACAATAGGATGAGTAGATGACGTAGGAGGTATATATGTAGCTGATGGAGCAGGTAGAGAAGAATAAGTAACAAAGAAGTTATCTTTCTCATAACATACTTTTGATATAATTTGAAAAGAAAATCAATGCATGGATGGGAGTAAGTTAGAAATGGTCAAGAGAGAAGTAACCCTAAATGGCAAGCAGTTGATATTATGTGGAATAGTGTGAACAATGCCATTATGGGGAAATTTCAAACATTTATGAATAACAAAAGGTATAACATTCATCACATTGATCTAAGATTAGCCCAAGAGGACATGATAACAGTTGGCTATAGGAATAATGTGATAGAGAACATCCTAGGATTTTGCTCCAACCAACAACCGATATAGAGAGGCCGTTGTGTGTGTGTGCAAAGCGATGCCCAAAGGAGAATAGGAATATACAATTGGTTAATATACAAAAACTCTTTTATAACAATGTTAACCAAGCTCACTGGATCCACCAGAATTCCATGATTAGTTTTCTGGTTAACAACGTTTGGATGTATAGAGGACCATCGTAGATACCAACAAGCACATTAGTAGAAGATAAGGTAATGGTGGGTTCAATAATAGGATCGACTTTAGAGAAAGGGATAGAAGCTGATGTTGGAGGTTACCCATGTTTTGCACAAGTTGGTTAATCATGAGATCAGTGGTATGGAGGGGAGCACTGGTAGTAATAGGCATATAAGTAGTGGCAACAAGAGTAGCAAGGATAGTGGAAGTAGCTTCAGGAATAGTGAAGGGTTGAGAATGTAGGGGTTGAGATGTACCAAATAGCCTAGCCACAAAGGTGAAAGGCAAAGGTTGCGAAGGAGAAATGAACCCATAACTAGAAATAGGGTTGCGAGTATTAGATGATGAAGAGGCACTAATGTTAGTAGGTGGAATAGAAGTGGCAACAATTGTAGAATTAGGAATGTGTGAGTTCAGTGTAGAGAGAGAAATGAGAATCTAGGTATGAGTCATATTAGAATGTGAATTAATTGTTTGGTCAGAAGGGGCCCTGGAAAGAGGACCATTGTGGTTTACAATAAGTGCCACTCTGTCCAAGAAATCTAGGCCTTCAAGGTGATGATAAAGCATTGTATGCATAGCCTCAAGAATATGGCCAACAATATGACGAAGGTCTTCATCAACAAAAAGCTCATTTTGAAATATGACCAAGTGCCAATCAATATAATGGACTGCTTCCTTGTTTCCCATGTGAAGAGTGACTTCATGATCAAAGTCTTCCTCCAGATCATGAAATTCAATAGCTGAAGAAGTAGGCAAAGAGGGAAGGGTTGTGGTTGTCTAGTCATAGAGATAGCTTGAAAGATCAATAGGAGTGATAGATTGATGAGAATAAGCCATTTTGTATATATAGGAACTTTTGCAAATGATTCAATTAGAGAAAATGGACCATGTTGTGAAGCTTATAAAACTAAATAAGTATGAGTATCTTCAACATAGGACAAAATAACATAAAAAAATTTGACAAAAGAGGTGAACTTAGTGATCTAATTAGGCAGGTTCACCAAAATGTAAATATGAAAAGGTGTAATGGAAATGTGTTGGTATTCTCAACTTTTCCCTATTTACTAGACAACTAAAATATGAAATTTTTTTGTTTTTTTATTGTTCTATAATCAAGATAGTAAAATATTTTTGCCTTATTCTAAATTTTCTTCCCTATTTAAATTAGGTTCAAATAAGAAAGGAGAACTAAGAATGAAAATTGTAAATAACTGGAAATAAAAATATGAAGACTGAAAATGAGTATTAGAAATGAAAATAACAAATGCTAAGGAACCTGCTAATCAACTAAAGAAGTTCACTAACTATGATGATAGGTTGCGTTGTCATCCAATTTGTGCACTGCCATCCATAATCAGTAAAAAAACACTAGTATTTTACAAAAATCTATTTTGGTCTGCACACAAGAAAACAAGGTCACCAAAAATAGAGTACCAAGTGCAACTAGAAATGTACAAGAAGATAGAAATCAATCTAAACTAATTACTTCAGACAATATATTGAAAGACCAGTACATAGAGGAAGGACACAAAACCTTTGTGCATTTGGATTTGTCAAATACCTAGTTTGGGAGAAAGGAGAAAGTTGGGGCTACTTAAGGGCTTGCCACAAATGGTCAAGCCCTTTGCTTGGTCTTTCAACTTCTATAGACAACAAGTAAAATAAAGAGATATTGGATAGTGTGTGCTTTTAAACCCTATGTGTATCTAAAATTTAAAAACAATAATATAGTAATAATTTATGAATGTTAAATCCATAGTCTATGGGGAGTAACACCCTAGTGTGTATGGATGAGGATATAAAGGAGATGGATTTCTCAATGTGCTAACAATGGTGCTATGGATACAAGAAATCTTACAATAAATAATCAATGATAAAGAAACTAAAACAAGAACTTGAACAAGGTCACCTGAAACACCAAGAATAGAGATGACAATCACTATAATCACAATGTATGTCTTCAATAGTTGCAAGAATTAATGGAAGACAATATTGGAATCCCAAGAGCATTGTTCAAGTGCTTAAGAATGTTGGAAAATGGTGGAGTGCTGTAGTAATTTCAAAAGCAATGTGCAAGCAAAAGATAGTGAGATATATTTTAAAAATTAGCTTATAGGGAAGTTGAAGGGGCATACAAGGGTGAACTAGTTGTTGAGATTTGCCCAATGGATTTGATAACAATTACACTCACATGTTTAAGTATGAAAAAGTGGGAGATTTGGTAAGAAAAAACTATTGTATGGCTGTAGTGTTAGAGGATGTTAGCGTATCACACAAATGTCAGTAGGATACACTATCATCCAAATATAGGAAGGCCAAAAATGACATAGAACGACAACATGGCACTAGGTTAAAATAGAAAACATATTCACTTACACAGAAAAGACACAAACATAAATAAACACCAAGCCTGTGTTGGCACCAAGGGTAGGACAAAGGCTAAGATAAGATTGAATGGACCTAAAAACATACTAGGGGAGTGAGATGCTAAATTGAGATCAAATTATAGTACCAAAATTCCAAGGTATGCAATTTTTGACCTTACAATGTGTACAATTATTAGTTTTATCTATGTTAATAGTTAATGTTTATTACAATTTCAATTGACTCTCTATTTTAATAATATTTGGATGGAGAGTATTAGATATCCTTTGTAATCCTTTTTAATAGAATTACTCTCCTTGAGTTATTTTTTATAAATTTTTATTAAACATAATATAATTGACTATCAATATTTTCCCAAAAAATAGTAGATGAATGATCTCTAACTCTATTAGTTGTTTTTGATTAGATAAAAAGGGTTAACAAGGGACCCTAACTTTACAAGAGCCAAAAGGTTGAGGTAGAACGAGTCCCCACAAGAGGACCACAGACAAACATCACTACAAATAGCTAAAAATAAAGGGTCAACCATCTACACAATGCCGGACCCTAACCTCTCAAACTGCACACCCCTAATTCGAGTGCGGGAAGCTGAGATAGATTTGGGAAGACCCCTTTTCCATCTTTGGACAATCATCCAGGATACATCATTAGCTAAGTCCTTAGAGTAAGGGGAGAGGAGAGGGGAGTCCTCTACCATCACCACCACTTGAGACAACTCCCATTCAGAGGGAGGCATATTATTAGAAGTTGTAAGTCACACAATAGCTGATGATGTGTCAAGAGCAGGAATCCCATCATGATGCAATGAGGGGGGAGGGATCCACAATAGAAGCAACCCACGTAGGGCGAGGAGAAGAGGTCACAATCAGAGTTGAGGAATAAACTAGAGTTGCACCAATCACCAGGGAGGATCCAACATCTTGAGAGGGCTTGTCAACCAGAAGAGAAGTATCATCCTGAGAGTTAGAACCATTAACTGTCAAGTGATCAATGTGGACATTCTGCCACCATGAATCCATGCTAGCCTTGCTGTAAGATCAAGAACAATTTGAAGCTAGATGATCGATAGAAAAGCATATCGTCTACAGTGAAAGGGGAGACCCTCATAATCGAGCTACTGTGTCCAAGGCCTATCCCCCACCATCTGAACAATCTCCTTGAGAAGATCCTTAGAGAAATCAATATCCACCAAAATTTGTTCATAAGTGGTGACGCCCACAACGAAATTAGTAGTGTCCATCTTCAGGTAACAACCAATAACATCATCAATGGCCTCATAGCAAGATTCTTCCTAGAATTGTAGGGGAATATTAGGGAGCCTAACCCAGACCAACTTGATGTTGAAAGATTCAGAAAGGGGGCTGAAAGAAGACCATGGCTTGAGCAAACCATAACCTTCCATCCAAAACCAAATACCTGTCGCTCATACAGTCAAAGGTCACAATAAAGAGGGCCTAAGCACAAGGATAGAGATTGATCTTGCCTTCAACAAGAGGTAGCCATGAATTTGAAACCCATTTTTTCAAATCTGGAATCAAGGGCTAAAGGCCATTAAATATGCTACTAATGCCCCGACAGTTATAAAAATCTTCATTATCAATAAACTCCTATCCACATACCACCACAGGGGTTGTCTGGGAATAGGGTAGGGGCCAAATACCATGACTAGCCCTCTTCTACGAGTTTATGTTGGTATGTTGAGTTGAGTTTATGTGGGTAGGGGCCAAATACCATGACTAAGTACACTTCTCAACTCAACACTATTATAGGTTGTTACTCATGTTAAGTGGGTTGTCCATGTTGGTGATTCGTGCATGGTGCATTGGTACTTGAAACAAGGACCTTTGGAATTCTCATCAACAAAGGTCCTTGTTTCAAGGATCAAGGGACCGCACATGAATCGCCAACAGTTTGTACATGTCTTGTTAGAGTGAAATTGATGAAAATATGCGTAAAAAAAAGAAGTTGCTTGAAACTAAGACAAGAATTTCTTGTTGGCGAAAAAGTTTAAGTTTGTTATAACTAGAAACAAGAATGAAACTAAGGATGACAACAAAATTAGTGCACATACCCATCCTAATTAACTATGAATTAGTTTTTGGATGGATATAAAGGATTTCATTAATGTTAGATGACCCTATTGTAACACCCCAAATAGGGTGCCAAAAATTAGACCTATTTTTTTAAAAAATCATGTATAAAATGCCACCTAAATGCTTGATAGGTTAATTATTGCTTAAGAAAAATAATGAGAGACCATAATACATAGTTTAATTGAACCCAAAATTTCACTTGGGAACAATTTACTTAGACCTCTCAATTTTGAAGGGAAGTTTGGTAACACTCTTGATAATTCTTAGAAACTAGTAGACGTGAAGGCTCCTTCCATCAAACTTAAGACTGATTTAAATTTGTGAAGTTATTCCCTTGGTAATTCTGAGGCTTACACCCGATGAACCACACACATGTTAGAATCCTATGGTAGCCTATAGTAACACCTGGTAACTCTGCAACACCTCTAAATTTGATACTTGTAAGTCTCAAGGTTGCTTTGACAATTTCCATGGTCTAACAACTTGAGAAAAAGAACTTTGCAGGATTTAAGATGTTAAGATCTCCCAAGCCTACAAAGAGGATGTGGCTAAATCTGGTTGGCCTAGTTTCTTATCTCTCAAGCAACTTAGTTTCCTCATATGTTTGAGCCTCTCTTTGGTTCTGAAATCCACTAAGTAGTATACTCCTAAGGCTCCTTGCAGATGCAAACTATTATAAATTTTGATTAACTTAGACACTTCAGTTATGGAAATGCCATGACTTTATATTCGAGGAGTCCTATTGGTCTAGGTCTTCCTAAGACTGACTGTTCTTAAATATCATCCACTTCAACAGTCAAAGGTCAATTTTGGCCAATAAAAATAGGACAAATATTTACCACTTTTTGTTGTGAATGAGGTGTAAAATTGCTATTAGTTGTTTGACCATTGAAGTGGATGATATTTAAGTAAAGTGCCTAAGACCTGGTATAATCGAATCTTGATTTTAGGATTAACTGTACATAACTATCTCTTGGGAACCTTATGAATGCAAGATTTCTATTTTGATTATGGTTTAGCTCTAGATTTCTAAGCTGACTGAGATGAAGACATCGATTTCTCTAGTGCCAATACATGGCACACTTTGATTAGTCTAGCACATTAAGATTTCTGGGGCCTTCAAGAGATCAATGCTCAATATTTCTCCAAAGAATCTATGGACATGAATTATCACTGGAATTGGATTATTGACTTCATGATAAATAGACACATACTGCAAGTATTGTTGTCAATCAGGATTGCATCCTAGCTAAGATTTGACTCAACTATCCGGTTGAAACATGGAAACACTCTCAGGTTGTGGGTGACCTATGGCGCGAATGACTCTCCAGATAGGGTTGGTTCCCCTGGCAGATCACCTAATCTAAAAGACTTTTATGAGAAAAGAGTTTAGAAAGATAACTTGAAATAAAATCTTAAACCTAATGGTGATGCACCATAATTCTAACTTATTTCAATAATTTCACTCACAAACAGTTTCTCAAAGCATTTAACTCTCACAATCTCATCTAAAACATACAACTCAACAGTGATTTGCATGAAGGCTCGAACTGAACACAACACACAACCTGAATCATATGAAATTCTTGCACACAGATTCACAACAATGAGACATAACAAAGGACCTAATTCTTATGATCACAATGAAACATCAAATCAATACTACAAATATGAGACAAAATATGAGATAAGAATGCTCTACTACTTTATTAAAACTGAAGGAGTATGAAAACATGAAAATCTGAGTACAAATCAAGGCTTACAAAACTCTCTGCAAGTAGTCAAAAGAGAAAGAAGCAAATCTGAAACCCCCCAAAACTAAGTTTTTCTCCCATAGATATAGCCAAAGGACTTTCTAAAAACTTAGCCAGCTGTCTATCCAAAAAGGAAACCAAAGTCTCATTTTCGAGCAAAGGGAAAAAAACACAAAAAGAGGGCCTAGAACTGACCCAAACTGATTGAAAATAGGTGGCAAGTTTCCCTACCTAGTGGACCTACCCAAATGGATACTAAAATCAATCAGAGTTGACTGAAAATTAGAAATAGAAGTTTCAATTCACTCCCTCTTTCCATTTTGCATAATGGGAACTCAAGCAAAAAAGAAGGCAAGTAAACTGGACTTGCCTTATTGAGTGTTCTGCACTTGCTATTTATTTTCTGCATTTATTTGACATCTATTAAAGTAATTTATAAAACATTACTTTAATAGTGCCTTACATTTATCTGCAATTTCAAATTTGCAAAATAGAAAGAGGGCCCGCCCGCCTTGGCTTTTACAACTTGCAAAATTCTAAATATATGCAAAGTTTTTAAAATACCTTATACATATCGATGAGCATCTAAAAATAAACCAAGGTATTGATTTATGCAAAAATCAAAGGAAAAAAAATGCCTTATAGCAAAAGCCACGGCCTTTTTGCATTTTGTTCTTTATTTGGCATTTAACATTTTTGACTCCAGTTTGGGCACCGCCATTGTGAAAATTCCTCAAAAAATACAAACTGAGTTAGTGATAAATTTAAAGGGTTTTTTCCTTTTATTGTCTTCTAATTTTTGTCCAAAAATCTCAAAAACCCAGATCATATTTTTTGAGATATGACTAAAACACGTGACTGCTGTCTTTATTTTGCTGTGTATTGTGACTCTGATTGTTCCTCGAAAAATACAAACTGCGTTGGTGAGAAATTTAAAGGGTTTTTTCTTGTTGTTGTCTTCTAATTTATTTACAAAATCTCAAAAACCCAGATCATATTTTTTTTATGTATGACTGAAACACGTGACTGCTATCCTTATTTACCAGGGTCTTTATGTGATACTGCTGCTCTTTCAGACTGTTTCCACATTCCTCTTAAGAATTGGGGGCAACAAGATGAGCTCAACCCTTGTGGGATCCCATTTTACTTCACATGCTATGATATGTCATCAGAAATGAATCAGCAACAAGATTTCACCTATACCTGCACAGTGAACAAACATGTTACATAAAAACAATGAAGTTTAATGCTCTTGTGATGTTTGATTTTTAGGCTTTCTTGCATATTTCTGATGTTTGTTGATCCAATGCATCATGAACATGTGCTATATTTCTATTGGTAGGGCACATAGGAAGATTCATATCCGAAGCTCTAACCAACTCTTTATCATGATGCATGTTCACTTGAAGATCATGATCGAGGAGGAGTGAAGGACAATGAAGATCCACCCAAGACTCTGCTAGGCAATGATGGATATATCTTTTCTTATATGCTTCTTTTCATTTCTTTCATCTTTAGGTGTATAACATATTTTATGTTGCATTGGTTCAGCTACTCCCATGACTTGTGTGGGAGATTTGATTACTCCTTTCTTTCCAGTGAATATAAATGCAACACTTGTGCAATTCTGTGTATACTTCATTTGCAAAATGAATGAAACATTGTGAAATGAATGAATCATTACAGAATTGAATGAAAATAATGTCTTGTGTTCTATATGTACTTTCTTTTATGTTGCAGAACTCTAAACAACAAAACTGAACTCAATCCTTTTTTCAAGCACTTAAAATATGCAATGGTTAAGCATAGTAGAAATGTTTTAGAGTATTCTTCACCTTAAATATAATGGAACTATTTCAGCTCTACCAATTTGAGTTGTAGGTGAAAAATTGGTAACAAGTATATAGAGGGGAAAAAACCCAAAGCATGATTTACTTGGATTAATTTTCACGAAGAGAATTATAAGGGTTAATGATATTCTCCAAGGCAACAACCCCCTTAGCTCACTTAATCTAGACATTGCAAGTAGAAGTAAGGTTGTTGATGCCTGGGAAAGCCACAAAAAATTGGTGGGAGTTTGGGACATTGAGGGATTTCCTTTGGGAGTTCACTGACTAATTCCATTCAGATTACACATAATGCTACTATTCTAATTAAACCACTAAGAAAGAGTAGATTTTCTTGTGAAGAGTCTGCTAGACTTTGATTCTTGAAAGATAGGTTTCACTAATAATATCTGCTTGCATTGGGAACCCACAATACTAAGTTGTAGACTTGAGGGACTTTAGGGATGAGTTATATAAGTACTATAATATTTTGTTCTATTCATGCAATGATAATTCACACTCTACTTAAATATCATCCATTTCAAAGGTTAAATAGTCAATAGCAATTTTACACCTCATTCACAAACAAAAAGTGGTAGATAGTTGTTCTATTTTTATTGGCCAAAATTGCCCTTTGACTATTGAAGTGGATGATATTTAAGAATAGCCGATAATTCAATGGGTAATGGCATTATTGATTCATTTAGTAAGACATCATAGTGTGTTTTTATACACACTTCCTTTGAGGAATGCTTGCTTTCTGAGATGGGTTCCTTCGGTTCCCTCAAGTGTTGTGTTCTTCAAACTATAGATCCCTCTTAGCTTTGTGGGTTTCTTCTCTTCAAGTCCCAGATCATTCCCATGGTTCATGTGATTTTGTTGCTGAAGCTGCAAGTGTCATGGTGTTAGCTAAGCCTCCTCTCAGTTCTCTTAGTGTCTTGGTGTCACTTGTGGCCTCATGTTTAGAAATTTAGATAAGTCCTCCATTCTTCAAAAAAGCACTCAACATTACATTCAATAGAGTTTGGAGAGCCTTCATAGTGTGAGCATTTTGCATATTTGGGTCTCGCCTACTCCTGATTGGTTTCATAATCTTTGCTGTCCTTTTGGTAACTCAACAAACACAAGTTCCTATGAGATGTTGTTAGGAACCCTATTATGTTATGTAGTAGCTAGTATTAGTTGGGTGCATATGATTTGTAAGTTGCCTATAGGTAATTTATTAATTAAATGTGTGGATGCAGATGCTTTATAAGTCATCCCACTAGTTTGTTAGAATAAAGTAATTATCCCCCATGCATGATGTTAGTAGTTGCCTTTAGCGGTACTCTAGAAAGTACCTTGGATGTTTGTAATTAAAGTATAAGATCTATTGGGAGGTTGCTCCCTCGAAGTGGCACTCTGAAGATAATAAAAGTATTCCATTTCTCTCTATTCTACATATTTATATGTGTATTATCTTATTCTTCTTGCAGGTTCACTACAAGTGATATTAGAGCTCTTTCTAGGGCTATTTCTATAAGCAACATCATCGGTTTAGGGCTTTTTACATTTATCCACCATATTCTCTCACCTCTCCCTTAAGGGATCTTAGTGATCCAAAAGTAGTTAAAATCATAGGGGAACTAAATCTCTTAAGTTTTATCAAATTTTTCTCTTAAAAGTAGTTTTTCTTCATTTTTAGGTTAGAAACTCTATGCCAGGGGCTTTGAAATATCCTCAAAAGAGCTATTTTTCTTGGCTAAGATAGATTCCCCATTAAGGGTCTAGTGAAGTGAGGAGTATTTGGATCTAATACCTAGGCCTCAAACAACCTCTATATATAGCCATGAGCTTCCACGTACCTTCAAGTATATCAGAATACTCCATAAGATTTTTTTGCAACCTCACCCTAGGTAACCTTCAACCGTCTAAATTATGTGATGCATCGGCATACAGTTAGCCCTGAGAAATTACTCAACTCGTATCTAAGAGATAAAATAATGGCTATGGGGATGGTCCTAATCCCCTAAGCACTTTGAAATAATGCGTTGACGCTATTTATGAATGGGATAAGTATATTGGGGAGATCATAGACTAGACACACTCTATAGAGGCTTCCCTCTTATCCCCATATATGTGTCATCCATACTAGGTATAGATGATCATTATTATGCACTTGGGTGATTTTCATCGGTCAAACAACTATCAATATTATTTATGAGTAGAAGATTATCTTTAGGTTACAAATTGGTTTCATTCTTGAAGCCCTTTCTCACTAGCTGGGTCAACTTGTAGTTCTACTCTTAGATCTAAAGTTCTTCTAAAGCATTTTTTTGTCAACCGAGCCACCAATTGCTAGTTTTGATGGAAAATTTAGCCTAGAAGGTATCTAAATAGTATTAAAACACTCTAGGCTAACTTTTACCCCTTTCAATGGATTATCCCATTGCAATAATCTTTTCTATTTGGTCAATTTGATATATCACTCTAGATAAACATTTTTTAGCTTGATCTCATATTTTCCTCATTCAAGAATCCACATGGTTGTGATCATCTCTACATCTTGATTGTTTTTCTATATAAATTCGGTAACATTTTCTTCTACCTCTAGATTATCAATATGGCAGAGGGTCATTGCTCATAGGACCTACTAGAGCTCTTTGTGGAGTTTGTTAATGAATAAGTTTACCAACTACAATTATCCAGACAAGATTAGTTCCACCAGGTATCATCATAGTCAGAAGATTTATGAGCCATATATACTTTAGACAAGGGTTAGTCCTCTACTCATGAAGATGGGTTCACCTCCCTAAATTTGGTTTGGCTCCCACTCCCCTACACTAGACTTTCCCAAATTTGATGGTATCAATCCTACCAGTTGGTTATACAAGGTAGACCAATATAATGTTTTAGTCCATCATATTCCCCAGTATTGAAATCTCTCTATTACTTTTTTCCACTCAGAAAATTAAGCCATTTAAAGGTTTCAATAGTTAGATTAGACTCAACCATTTCTCACATGGGTAGACTTTCACAAGGAATCCTTAAGATGGTTTCGTATTATTGCATATGCAACTTTTATTAGTGCCCTCACTAAATTATGCTAGACACATTTAGTGTGGGACTATCAAATAAAGTTTAAGAAATTGGCCAATAAGACTCATGGCCTTGATGAATAATTTTTAAAAGTTGTTTCATAAGTGGTCTAAAAGAAGATCTTAGGGTAGAGGCTCTCATGTTTAAACTAGTCACATTTCATGATGCTCTTTCTTTGGCTTGCCCAACCGAGGAGAAATCTATAGCCTATGAAAAAGTTTCTAGGTCATCCTCCTTGTCTTTCTACCCCCAAAAAGATGCAACATATTTGGGTACTAAACCCACCATGATTCATCCACTCTCTAGAGAAGAATTGGCTAAGAAAAAGAGGCAATAAGCTATGTTTCAATTGTGATAAACATGGGACAAATGTCACAAATGTTAGGAGAAACACTTGCATCTCATTGATTCTACAAGGTCACCTAGTGATTCAGACAACTCTTTTGAAGAGGAAGAAGAGTCGGCTTCATAGGAACATGAGTCCACTCTTGAAGCTCGTATCTCTATTCATGCTCTAGATAATTTATCTCCCTCCCAAACACTTGAAGTCATTGGATACATCAAATGTCAAAAGGTAGTGGTCCTAATTGATGAGGGTAGCACACATATTAGTATAAAACTTGTTGACTAGCTCCACTACTATGTCCTTGCCTACAATAATTTTAAAATTATGGTGGCCAATGACAATACTATATTATGTGGGGCAAGTGTCACAATGTAGAACTTACTCTAGGTGACTATCAACTAACCACTAATTTGTATTCTCTTTCCTTGGGTAATATAGATGTGTTGTTGGGTGTCCAATGGATACATAAGTTAGGACCACTCACTTGTGATTAATCTTAGCTATGGATCAAATTCAACAATAATGTCATAGAGAATACATTACAAGGATTGAAGGTAGGTGATGTTCAGATTTTTACTTCTCATCGAATGGAAACATGTTGAAGAAGGGGTGTTTTGGCGTCCGTGCACAATTCCATTCTCTAGAGACTCAACCTCCTTCAAATCCTTCTCTGTCAAAATTGTAATGCCTCCAAGACAAATATAAATAAGTATTGAGGACCCCAAAGGGATTCCCCTCCACAGTCCCATGACCATGCCTTTCCCCTCATTCCTAGTAACCATCCTCCAAATATTTGGCCCTATAGATATCCATTTGAGAACAACAATAAAATTTAGAAGATGGTTAAAGAGATACAAGAGGTTGTTAGGACTAGGTGTTCCATTCACCTTACAAGTACTAAGTCTTGTAAGTGTAATTTAATTATGTAGACTATAAATAATGTCTATTCTTTGGAAACATCATAGAATTGGGCCAAGTTGGATGCTCATGTGAAGGAGGGGATTTATTTATTCTCTGGATACTTCAAATATTGTGTAAAAATACATTTAATAGGGAGGTTAAAAGAGAATTGATCAAGATTGCAAGTTGTAAGAAGATCTTTCATATTTGGTGCTATGGCAAGGAAATCAATGTCCTGATGGAGTGTCTAGGATTGGTATCTTTGTCAATTTGACTCTTATGACCAAATCTATGACATCTATGATGCGTAAGAGGTGTGTAAGAGGAGTTACATATTATTCTAAGATGCTTGACCATGACCATAGGGGTGTTAGATTTTTCCATGGCTCATGGTTTTGGATACCATTTGGTAGTTTCTTGTTTCTAATTTTCCTATATATTAGAGGTGTGGGATAGTGGATTGTATGGTTCTTTGCAGGTACTATTATGTAGTTGGCCTACTATCAGAGGTGTGGGATAGTGGATTGTATGGTTCTTTGTAGGTACTATTATGCAGTTGGCTACTATCAGAGGGATAAGTAGATTGTATTATTGTACTTCATCTTTTGAGAATAATACAAGCTTGGGTTTCTTTGGGGTGGAGTTTTTCCTCACAAGGGTTTCTCCATATATATCTAGTGTAATAGTTTACATTGTTTTAGTTTGATGATTTGTTATATTGCTTCTTTAATATTTCATTGATATAAGTTTATTAGACTAATCACATCTTGATTAGATTAAACTCTATAGTGTTCATGTTGTTATATGGAGCCTAATTAGACTCAGAGGTTAAATTTTCCCCACTTTTATCAGTGTGGTTTCCCCCCAAATTATTTAACGGGGGTTTGGGGGCAGCACCCCCAAGACGGGGTCTAGGGGTAGCGCCCCTGGCGCACTCCCTGTCGCAATACAGGGCGAGGTTGAGGGGCAACGCCCCCGAAACCTCAAACAATTTTTATTATTTTATAAAGGCATCGGGAGTTATTTTTTTATTGGCCGACATAAAAAGACCCTATTTTGTAACCGACATAAGGCTTGATAAAAGCAACTAAGGGTTAGGGTTTTCGTTGATATTGTATTGTAGCATTTGCAACAGTATTGAGTTGTAAGGATTACTGGTTGTAATCGGCTCGATTGCTGGATAATAATATTGGACTCTTTGTTGGTGGATGTAGCCCAAGTTTGGGTGAACCATGTTAAAAATTGTCTCTCACTGTTATTATTTCTATGTATTTTTTATTCCTCTATTTAATCTTTATTTGCATTTAATTGATATCTTCTGCATGCAATTCCTAACAAGTGGTATCAAAGCGGGTTGTGTTCGATTATCATCTGTAGGAAGGTCTCACGGTTGAGTGGGAGCAATGGCAGATGAGGGTAAATTGAAGGTAGATAAATTCAATGGGCAGAACTATCAGTTATGGAAGATGCAGATGGAGGATTATCTCTATCAGAAGGATTTATAGAGGCCGTTGGAAGGAACAACCAAGAAACCGATAGCAATGAATGATGAGGATTGGAATCTTCTGGACAAAAAGGCACTGGGAACCATTCGGTTGTGCTTGGCACCATCTATGGTGTTTAATATAACAGAAGCAAAGACAACAGATGAATTGATGAAAGCTTTTTCCAAATTGTATGAAAAACCCTCAACCTCAAATAAGGTATTTCTCATGAAGCGTTTGTTTAATCTAAAAATGATTGAAGGTAGATCTGTGATAGAACATTTAAATGAGTTTAATATGATTATCAATCAGTTATCTGCTGTAAAAGTGAAATTTGATGAAGAGGTGAGGGCTCTCTTGGTTTTACGTTCTTTGCCAGAAAGTTGGAATAGCTTGGTCATGGCTGTAAGTAACTCTATCTCTGGTTCAACTACTTTGAAATTTGATGACATTGTTGGTGTTATCCTTAGCAAGGAAATGTGATGGAAAATCTTAGGAGGGTCCACATCAGGTAGTGTTTTGAATGCAGAAAGTAGGGGAAGATCAAAAGAGAGAGGAAAAGGTTCTGGAGGTCATGGGAAGTCACAAGGAAAATCAAAGGACAAGAGGTCCCAATCTAGAGGATAGAAGGATTGCTGGTATTGTGGGAAACCAAGTCATCTAAAGAAAGATTGCTAGTCTCCGAAGAATAAAGGAGACAAACAAGAAGGCAACAAGGAGGCAAATGTGGTAAGTAATAAATCTGAAGATGATGCTTTGATTATTTCCCTAGATAATGCTGATGATTCATGGGTTTTAGATTCAGGGGCCTCATTTCATGCTACGCCCCATAGAAGGGTGAGTGTAGGATCATGATGGGCCAAACAATACCCCTAAGTGGCAATGTAAATGTGAAAAATAGATTTAAGTAACTTCATGTGAAAAATTGGATGAGTTATCTACACAATCTAAAAATAAGGTAGTACTAAAAATTGTAATAAATTGAATGTAGTTTATGGGTTACTACTTTTTTTTTAAAAAATTTTAAAAATAGTTTGGTGAAATTTAGATATTTCAATGAAGCACTAGACTAATTTTTTTAGAAAAACGTAAAAAACAGGTGTCATTCCAGCCAACCTAAGTATGAGAAAAAGATAATATTTTTCCTCCATGATTTGGATTTAAGTAAAGGACACATGAGCGGATGTGATGCATATTTTTTTTCAAATTTTTAAGTAAATAAATAATTATTTATGAATTTTTTATTGTGATTTTTTAAAATATTAAAAATTAATTTTCTAGCCAACCTAACTTGGTCAAATATATATGAAACTAAAATTTTTAAATTTTAATGTATACCCAATAAATCCTAGAATGTGACACATCTTTTGGATTTAAAAAAAGATTAATATGTTGTAAGTTATGTATGTTTTTCAATATATATATCTATCAGAAAATCAGACATAGCTTATGTAGAAAATTAATAATAATTACCTAGTAAAATTATTATGAGGCATATATTATATTTTTAGAATCTTAATAGATTTCTCTATAAAGCCTTTTCATTTGATTATTTAATTTAGTTACAAAAAAGTCTGTCAGCTTCAAGGATGAATTGTGGAAAATTTTAGGATAACACTAAATGGGTGGTTTTGCAAGTTTTGGGACTCCCACTTGCCTAAATATGAGGTAATACTAAGGCATTTTTGGAGGGAATCCATATTTGAGCTATAAATATTAACATCCTTGCCATCCAAATCTAAATATTAGTCTAAATGTTAACACTTTTTCATCTAGCAAGTTTTTTCTCCATTGCCACTGTTTGGCCCATCATGATCTCGCACTCACCTAGAAGTTATTTTCTTGATTATGTCCAAGCGGATTTGGGGCTGGTTTATTTGGGAGATAACGGACCTTGTCAGATTGTTGGAAAGGGAAGAATCAAGATTAAGTTGTAGAATGGGAATCATTGGCTACCACAAGAGGTAAGGTACGTTCCAAGATTAAGTAGGAATTTAATTTCAGCAGGGCAGCTAGCTGGTGAAGGTTGCATAGTTACTTTCAGTGATAAAAATTAGAAAGTTTCAAGAGGTGCCTTAATAATAGCAAAATGTGTGAAAGTAGGCACCTTATATCTTTGTACAGGTCATACTGTTCCTTCTACTTTAGTTGTTGCAGAGAAAAATCAAACAGGTTCAGGAACAGTTGCTACAGGTTTGCAGGAAGAGACTGAAACAGTTACTACAGGTTCTGAGACAACACTGTGGCATAACAGACTTGGGCATATGGGTGAAAAAGGCATGAATGTACTTCATTCTAAGAAAGTTTTACTTGGTTTGAAATGTATTAATATGGATTTCTGTGAAATTTGTGTGTATGGGAAACAAAAGAGAGTTAGTTTTCTCAAGGATGGGAAGCAAAAGAAAGATGAAAAGTTGGAGCTTGTGCATACAGATGTATGGGGACCGGCTCATGTATCTTCTCTTGGTGGCTCTCAATATTATGTTACATTCATAGATGCTGCAACTAGGAAGGTTTGGATTTATTTCCTTAGGCAGAAATCTGATGTATTTGAAACATTTAAGAAATAGAGAAGCTTGGTTGAGAATGAGACGGGTAAAAGATTAAAATGTCTTAGATCTGATAATGGTGGTGAGTATTGTAGCAAAGAATTTGAGAATTATTATTCTTTTAATGGAATTCGTAGGCAGAAAATGGTTCCAAGGACTCCATAAGAAAATGGAGTGGCTAAGCGCATGAATAGGACAATAATGGAGCGTGCAAGGAGCATGAGATTACATGCTGGGTTGCCTTTAAACATGTGGGCAGAGGCTGCAATACCGTTATATATTTAATTAATAGAGTTCTTTCAGTTCCTTTGGGCTGTAGTATTCTAGATGAAGCATGGACAGGTAAGAAGGTAAGTTATTCTTTTCTCAAATCCTTCGGATGTGAAGCATTTACACATGTAGATTCTCAAAATAGAACCAAGATGGATGCAAAATAAAAAAAAATGTATCTTCATTGGATATGACATTGATGAATTTGGTTATAGGCTTTGGGATGTTAAAAATCTAAAAATTGTGAGAAGCAAGGATGTTGTATTCAATGAGAAGGTGTTGTACACAGATCAGTTGCAGCAACATGAGAAGAAAGAAAAGGCTTATGTGGTGCTGGATGATACTCCAGATAGTGATGTTCCAGTGGTTCCTCATGCTTCGCAACAACAATAAGAAATGCCATAAACTCCAGTGAATGTTAGACGGTCAACAAGGTTAAGTAGACCTCCTGAAAGGTTTTCTCCCTCTTTGTACTCTATTTTGTTAACAGATGTTGGTGAACCAGAAGGGTATGATGAAGCTATGCAGGTGGATCCAAAGGTTCAGTGGGAGCTTGCAATGAAAGATGAAATGGACTCCTTGCTGAAAAATCAGACTTGGGAATTATGTAAGTTACCTACAAGTAAAAAGGCTTTACTAAACAAATAGGTTTATAGGCTGAAAGAGGAAGATGGAGGTAAGAAAATATTTAAAGCCAGGTTAGTTGTGGCCGCTGAAGATTTGCATTTGGAATAGCTAGATGTGAAAATTGTCTTTCTCTATGGTGATTTGGAGGAGGAGATATAAATGGAACAACCCCAAGGATTTGAGGTCAAAGGTAAGGAGAAACTAGTGTGCAGATTGAAGAAGAGCTTATATGGCTTGAAACAAACACCTCGGCAATGGTACTTAAAATTTGGTAGTTTTATGGATAAGCAAGGCTACAGCTGGTGTAATTCTGACCATTGTGTTTATTTTAAGAGGTTGGATAATGACAACTACATTTTTTTATGTTTATATGGTAATGACATGCTTGTAGCAGGGTCTAACATGGATCACATAAGAGAGTTAAAACAACGGTTAGCACAATCATTTGCTATGAAGGATTTAGGGGCAACAAAATAAATCTTTGGTATGAAAATTTGTAGAGATAGGAAAAACAAATAATTGACTTTATCTCAGGTTGATTATGTTGAAAAGGTGTTGCAGAGATTCCATATGGAGAATGTAAAAGTTGTCAGCACACCTTTGCCTAGTCATTTGAAATTGACTAAGGAGATGTGTCCAACGACACAAGAGGAGGAAGACAAAATGTTCAAGGTACCATATGTTTCAGCTGTAGGAAGCGTAATGTACGCCATGGTATGCACGAGACCAGATATTGCACATGCTGTAGGAGTCCTAAGAAGGTATATGAGTAATCTCGGATTGGAGCATTGGAATGCGGTAAAATAGATTCTCAGATATTTGAGAGGTACATCCAATAAACACTTATATTTTGGGGGCTCTAATACTGATTTAGTAGGTTATGTAGACTCAGATTTGGCAGGGGATATTGATACTAGACGGAGTACTACAAGTTATGTCTTTATTGTAGGTGGGACAACAGTGAGTTGGATCTCATGGTTGCAAAAGGTGGTTGCTTTATCCACCACGGAGGCAGAGTATGTAGCTGCAACAAAGGCAAACAAGGAAATGATATGGCTGTAATCTTTCATGGAAGAATGGGGCAAACAACAGGCTAACAATTATTTGTTTATGGACAACCAGAGTGCCATATAACTTGCAAAGAATTTTGCATTGCATTCAAAGACCAAACACATACAGTTGAAGTATCACTTCATTCGATTGGTGTTGGATGATGGACAATTAAGGCTAGAAAAGATACATACAAATGAAAATCCAGTGGATATGTTTACAAAAGCAATGACAAGGGAGAAGTTGAGCTCCTCTTCAGCTTCGGTTTGTCTTCAAGACTTAAAACAAAAAATCAGAACAACAGGGTTCAAGGTGCTTATTTCCAGTGGGAGCTATAGGGTCAGTAGTGTTATGATCAGTCTCCAAGTGGGAGATGATATGGTGTGGAGTCTGATCAGTTTTCAAGTGGGAGAATGTTGTTATATGGAGCCTAATCAGACTCAGAGGTTAAATTTTCCCCACTTTTATTGGCACGATTTCCCCCCAAATTATTAACGGGGGTTTGGGGTAGTGCCTCTTGCGGGTCTAGGGGAGGCACCCCTGGCGCGCACTTTGTCATGATACAGGGTGGGGTCAAGGGGCAGCGCCCTCGTGGGAGCTTGGGGGTAGCGCCCCTGAAACCTTAAATGATTTTTATTATTTTATAAAGGCGTCAAGAGTTATTTTTCTATTGGCCGACATAAAAAAACCCTATTTTGTAACCGACATAAGGTTTGATAAAAGAGGCCAAGGGTTAGGGTTTCTGTTGATATTGTATTGTAACATTTGTAGCGGTATTGAGTTGCAAGGATTGCTGGTTGTAATCGGTTCGATTGTTGGATAATAATATTGGACTCTCTGTTGGTGGATGTAACCCGAGTTTGGGTGAACTGGGTTTTTGATTAGAGGTCAAACAGGTTTTTGAGGGACCCGAAACCCTTTACAACCAAACACTATCTAACAGAACAACAACCAAAGAAACACCATCAGCATAAACACACAGCCAAACATCAACATCCCAGATGCTGACCCACAGAGACACAGCAGCTACGCTGCAAACAGAAAAAATAGCTAATGAGAAAACTCACTAACACCCACTACGGTCTCATCATAACATTCTTATAATCAAAACATAAGACCAAATGTTATGTACTTTCCAGGGTTTGAAACCCTTAAGCAAATAAGCCCTTTTCCAACACACTTTATAGGGTTTGAAACCCTTAAGCATAGAAGCCCTTTTCCAAGGATCTAGAGGACCAGATCAGGAACACAAAAAACACTCCAGCACATAGGCAGCTCCACGAAAATAAACCCAACAAGCTTAACATCATTTGTTACAACATGAATAATCTTGTTCATCAAACCCTTTGCAGGGTTGGACATGTAACCGTCATACCCTCCATTAGAAGCAGCCATGCTCCACATGCAGAGTATATTAACAAGGCTTCCATTTTCTTCTAGCCCACAATCTAAAAAACCTCCTTTGGAAGACAAACTACTCCAAAGAAGAAACATGGACCAGATCTTTCCAAACAGACCCACAGAAAGATCACATACCATCCCAACCATGTCAAGATCATGGGTATTTTGGCACTTGGGAAAAAACCCTAGCCCAAAAACCACAACTCCTTCGCAAATATGATCCTCATCACAGAGGAGAGAAGAGGCACTCACACCAAAAACCATGTTAAAAATTGTCTCTCACTGTTATTATTTTTGTGTATTTTTCATTCCTCTATTTAATCTTTATTTGCATTTAATTGATATCTTCTGCATGCAAATCCTAACAGTTCATTATTTCCATTATGCCATTTGCCCTATATTTTGACATTTGGTATTAGAGCTTCGACTAGATTGTAGAAGGGAACACTTATAGTGTTGTTGGGTTTTTCGTGGTTATAGTGGGAGTATTATTTTAGTGGTTTTGTAGATCTAAGTATGGTTAGAAAATCCATGGAAAGCACATCATGATCAAAGATTGAGAAGTTTAATGGATCTGAATACGAGTTGTAAAAACTAAAAATGGAGGATCTCTTGGAGAGAGATCAATAGGGAGTTGTGCCATAGAATGATAAGCCTATGAATATGTTTGATGTAGATTGGATAAAGATGGACAAAAAGGATTGAGGGATAATACAACTATGTCTCTTCGATTTAGTCTTTTTGAATGTCTCTAAGGAGACTATTGCACACAATCTATGTAGAAGGATTGATGAGATTTATTAGATAGAGTTTGGTAAACAAGATTTATTTAAAAAGAAAATCGTATTCCTTAAAAATGAAGGAAGGATACTTTGTAACTAAGCATTTAAATGCATATAATTTATTGAGTCAGTTAGGAAGCATTGATGTTAAGTTAATTGAGGGGTATAAATATATTTTACTATTATGCTCTTTGCCTAAATTCTAGGAGAATCTAATAGTTGCAATTGGTGGTGGAACTATAGATCGTAAGATGGATGGTATTGTTACTTTTCTCAGCAAAGAAATGGGATGAAAATCCATGGACAAGCATTTCAAGGATGCACTACATGTATGGGGTAGACCCAAGCAAAAAAGTGGTAAGAAAAATGGAGAAAAGGAGAGGTCTAAGTCAAAAGGATGGTCTAAACCCTTAGTAAGAGTAGAGTAAAATGTTGGGACTATGGTAAATGTGGACATATAAAGAAGGAATGGAGAAATAAGAAGACTTTTGAAGATTCCTTAAATGACAAATCCTTCGATGATGAAAATGGTGCTTTGACTATTTGTGCTAACAATGCTAGCAATGACTTGTGGCTTGTTGATTCAAGTGCCTCATAGATCACATGACCCATCATAAGGAGTGGTTCTCTTCATACATAATATATGATGCAGTGAGGTGTTCCTTGGTGACAAAAAAACACGTTAGCTTGTTGGCAAGGAAAGGTAAAACTTGTGTTCAATGATGGGAGAGTTAGATCTCTCATAGATGTGTTGCACATTTTAGATCTAGCATGAAATTTACTTTTGGTTTCCAAAATGAATGATGTTGGAGTGCATGTCACATTTGATAGGATTGGTTAAATGTTCAAGGCAAGAGGAAATTTGGTGATAGCTAAAGGGTCTTGATGTGGGACTTCATTTAAGCTTCATGCATCTACATATTGTCACTCTACCTATCTAATTGAAAACTCAAATTCATGTATGTTGTGGAACCACAAGCTGGGTCACATTGGTGAAAAATGGCTCAAGACCCTTGTTTAAAAATATGGTGGATGGTTTGTGGGTGAAAGTTCAAATCTGTGTCACACTTCAGGCCAACTTATCAGCATAAATAAATTTAAGCATTTACAATTGAAAGTAAATTTTGGTGAAATACATGTTCTAGCTAGATGTATTGTAGCTAAATTAGATTTGGGCCACAATTTTTCCAATTGAAAGTGTCCACTAAATACATATGTAGCGTCACTTTGAGGCTAATTTACCAAATTTATTTTTCAAAAACTTGATGTTCTAGCAACTGCTCATGTAAATAATCTTTAAAAAAAATCTAAAATACCCTTTTGTAGATCTATAAGTGTAACTTTTGTAAAAATATATATTTTAATATTTCAATTAATGTTTATATTTTATCTTTTATTTTTACTATAAGTAGGGCATTAGCACCAAAATATAATGTTGATTGTCCTCTCAAGAAAAAATACTAAAGTTTTTAAAAAAAATTGAAAAAAATATGATGCACTAGAGGAGATATTTCAAGTCAAGAAGATATATATATATTTTTCTATTTTGGATAAATAGTTAAGACAAAATATTATGTTCCATCAAAATAGTTGTGTTTTCATTAGACACAACTTCCAATATTTATTTAAAAAATATGTTTATCAAAATGAAAAATAATAATCCATGCACTAAAGTTTTAAGTTATAAATAGCAAAAAAATTGAAGGAAAAAAATGAAATTTACTATATAAAGAGCTACATCCCACTTAACCTTATTTTTCAATATTTTATCAACTAAATTATAGTGTCAATTTTACAAAAAAACTACATTCAAATAATTTTTAGGCATCCTTACAAAATCAAGGTTGCTCTTTCTCACTATAGGCAGTGCCACATCATGCGAATCTATAATATTCTCAATGGCTGAAGGTCCATACCTGCTATTTATGCATTATTTTCACCATCCATCACTAGTAGCTTGGTGATCTTTGAGGATAAAACCCATGGCCTATTTGTTTGTGTACATGTTGTTCTACCCTGAGGGGTTGGAGTAGGGTGCTCTATGTTGGTATATTTAACCTTCTTGTCTTATGTGAGGTAGTGGTGCTTGGGTACATTGCACAATTGGGAGATGCCCTCTTGATGGGTTTTGGGGACAGGTATTTGTCATGTTTGTGGAGTCTTTGTTTGCTTTTATTTTATGAGTGACATTGTTGTTGTGATCTTGTAATGTATGATGTGCTTGTATTTTATATTTTCTCTATGTACTTGCTTTATGCATATTTTTTATCGTATGACTTGTGTATTTGAATTGTGAATATTTAGATCATACAATTTTTGTATGCTTTTACTTTTATGTGTGTGTTTGTGTATTTGAATTGTTATTTTATGTATGTCTGGATACTTGTGTTGTACTAGGGTTAGGATGCATGAAGTAAGGGAAGCATGCAGTTCTACCTTGGGCATGCATTCTTAGTAAGACATATATAATCATGTGAAGAGGGCTTTCGTAATATGAGAAATGAGTAGCAATTCATGTGGATGTTGGATATGGTCTTGGATATACAGTTCTAAGTCAAACCTTGTGGGGTTGAAATGACTTGTGATTCTTATTGATGTTTATATTTGTCTTGTTCATGTACTATTATTCATATGTATATTAGATGCTAGAAAGGATGTGTTGATGTGTGATGAGAAATCTATTTCCATGTATTTGATATGTTTTGGATCTATAGTTTCATGTGTATGCTTATGTGTTAATAAGGAAATAAACTAAATAAGATAATCACTAGTATTGTATTGTACCACACCTTTGGATTATAAATGGCGCTTCTTTTCCTTGATAGATGGATGGAGAGGAAAGGGGCATCCTTATGGTTGGTTCAACCCCTTCCCCGATCAGAAACAAGATCATGAGAGATTGGAGAATTAGCTTGCAGAGTTGGCCTTAGGGTTCTTTAGATATTGTTCATGATGTACATTGTATATAGCCACGTGTATTTGTGGTGGTTGGTTCATGGCTTATTATATTCATTATCATTGACGAGGGTTGTAGTATTCAGTATCTTGTATATGCTTGTTATGTAATTATGTTATATTCATTGATGAGTACTAGATATGTACTTGGGAGACTTTCATATTATTTGAGATGTACTTATTGTTGTACTTCCTTATTATATATAATGAGTTGGAGTTATATTGTGTAGATCTTATTTGGATATCTTTTGAATGTTTTGCACGTTGTTACATAATATTGTATCATGGAAGTTAATGGAAGTTGTTGGAAGTTTATCTTTTACCCTTCTATTAGCATTGGGTTGTTTGTTTTGGTTAACACTTGATAAATTTTGAGGTTGCACTTTGCAAGCTATTACATAAGGTCATGTAGGTTCTGTACAACCCTACCTGACTTTCTTAAAAATAGTTATTGGACATCTTTTGGTAATGCCACAACCCTATCTAGAAGAATCAACAGGTATCTACAAAACCCTTCCATTACAGTTTAGATTAATATTTACACTATAATTAAGATATCTATTATTAGGGGAATTTATTGTTAGAGTTGGTTTGATAAGGGTTTGGGGGTTGAGATTTATAAGTGCTTTAAATCAAAGTTTTCTACAAGAAGACATATTTTTCATAGTTCATGTAGATTTTATGTGCTAAGACTTTGATGTATGGGACACCAATCAAAATTAGTTTTATGTTAGATGTAGAAGTTAGTAGTGCCCTTGGTTGATAGGGTAGAAATAATAAGGGGATATAAAAATGTAACAAAAAACAATATAGGTACATAGTCCATACCTAATTATAAGAGTGTACATAGAGGGGCTATCAAAAACATAAATTTGAGGGGTAGAAATGAAATTAGGGGTGTCTATTAGTACCCAACAAATGCATGTGTAATGCTATTGGTTTATTAAGTGAATCCCTTGGGGGCATATATGACTATATTTATCCTTTATAATTGGAAAGGAAGACTAATTTTTTTTATGTTAACCTAGCATAATTAAATGAATGAACAATAAGCATAAATCAACCTCAATTAATTAAATACAAGATGAGAATCGATAACTACATAATAATTAAAAAATGAAATGAAATAAAGGAGGATTTGATAGTTAGTTGTAAGAACTACGATAAAGAATAATAGTTTTTTGTTGCATAGAACCTGATTGTTAATGCTTTGAAAGTGTAATTTTTGATGTGCTTTGCCAAAATTATTTAAGGCATAGACTTACTTTGTAACCCATAGAATTGGTCTAGCAAACTATGTACTCATGCAACCTATTTCGTCTCTATATTTGATACTTGTTCATGCATAAGGACTAGTAATATTGAAAAGTACCTTAAGGAGATTGTTAGATCATAGGGTCATGTTCTCTTAGGTTGAACCCTTAATTAGACTGACTTCATGGTCATGAAAAAATACTGAAGACAATAATAAGGCATGTAGGTGTCCTAGATGAATTTGATGTACATTTAGATTCCTTTTAATGCTCCAAAATGAAATGTTCCTAGAATGATTTCTCTTTTCAATGCATAAGATTTTCAAATGATTTCTTGATGTGAATTAATTCTCAAATGAATGTCTTTAAATACCAAAGCATGACAATCATTGTGCAAACATGTATAAAGTTGGCTTCCAATGATTAGTGAAAAAGGATGGGAGTTGACAATTTAACATTTATTTATTAGATAAGATAGGGGAAACACACATAGCAATCAAAGGGAATTATGTAGCCAACTAGCCCACAAGGATAATGAGATTCTAATGACCCATTTTTTAGGTGCCAAAATAGTTGAATTTTCTTGACTAAGCATCAAGGTTTGAGGGGTATCCACCTTACTAATTATTAGATTTATTTGACTAAGCATTAAGGCCTTAAGGGTAACCACTCCACAAATAATAAAACGTCTTTGATTAAGCATTAAGGGCCAAGGTGTATCGACTATGCCAAATTCACTTGTGGCACAATCCCAACCTCACCCCTTATAGTGTTGGGCCATATTTTTCTGTGGCATGAGTTGATCTCATCTCTTATAGAGTTAGGCCAAATTTCCCATTGCATGAGCCAACTAGTCTAATGGGATTCCAATGATCTGTTTCTCATGTGTATGAATAAACAAACTTGTTTGATTAAGTGTCAAAGACTTAGGGGTATCCTCTCCACCAGTAATCATGCTTCTTTGACATGCTTCTCCACCAACAATCAAATTTCTTTTACTAAGTATCAAGCTCTAAGGGGTATCCACTTAGTGAAATTTACTTGTGGCACAATCTTAGCCAAATATGCTTGTGGCAAGATTATGGTCAAATCCGCTCATGGCATGATCTTGGCCTCATTTGTGTTGAACCAAATTTGGTCGTAGCACTTGGCCTCATCCCTTATAGGGTTAGATCAAATTCGCTTGTGGCACGATCTTGACCTCATCCCTTATAACCTTAGGCCAAATTCATTGGTGGCATGATCACGATCTCATTCCTATAGGGCCAAATGTACTCGTGGTGCGATCTTAGCCTCATCCCTTATATCGTATGTCACGATCTCAACCTCATGCTTTATAGTATTTGTCCAAATTTATTTGTGACATAATCCCAACTTCATACACCTACAAAATTGATAACAACTTCACTAATAAACCAAAGCCCATCCTCTAACAAATTGATTAAATTAATTAAAAAAACAAAAATAAAGATAATATTGAACAATGAGACGTGGAAGAATTGTGCGGAACGAAGAACATTGGGAGGCTACGGAATATTTGACTTGCTGTATCGTTAGAGTGATATGTGCAAGAGTATCCGGGACGAAAACAAATACATTGCTAAGGCAAATGTAAAGTCACTTTAAAAATCAATTCCCAAGAATAAAATAAAGGTGGCCGACTCGTTTTGCAATTAAATAATTGGAAACATTTATTGTCGTCGGAAGTAAACAACAAATTATATTGTAAATAAATAAATAAAAGCGGTAACGACAACGTGCCGGCGACTAAAGTTCTTCGTCCAAGGAACGTGTTACCGACAATATGATATTGACCCGCGAGAAAATAGATTAAGCTTTTAAAAAAAAAGAGATGCCAACACCAGCATAAATTGGAGATAGAGAAAGTGTTTGCTGCATCTTTGTTCAATATGGCTTTCTCCGACTTTCCTGCATCTTTGCATGCAACAAACATAATAGGAAGCGGTGCTTATGCTCCACCAACGGCTACGCTATGTGCACTCATGGTTTTCTTGTGGGTTTTGTATAGATTTAGTGTGCAAAGGAAAAATACATTGAGATTGAGATTGCCCCCTGGACCGTTTCCATGGCCTATTATAGGAAATCTGAACCAGCTCAAAACACTTCCTCATCGTGATCTTCATCAACTTGGTAAGAAGTATGGGCCCATTATGCTCTTGAAATTGGGTTCTATTCCCACCGTTGTGGTTTCTTCTTCTGCGTTGGCGAAGGAGTTCTTGAAAACCCACGATATGGTTTTGCCAGCCGACCTCTAACTGCTGCGGGAAAATACATTGGATATAATTTCAAGGATCTGATATTGGCTCCTTCCGGGCCTTATTGGAGACACATGAGGAAACTGTGCGTGGTAGAATTGTTGAATAGCAAAAGGATCGACTCCTTCAGATGTGTACGAGAACAAGAGCCGCATCTCATTGTTCGTTCAGTGTGGGAGATGTCTGGGCAAGGAACGACGCCTGTTAATCTCAGCAAAATGTTTTCATCGTTTATGCTGGCAGTCATGTGGCGAATCCTTTCCGGCACCAAAAACTCTTTTCACAGTGACGCTCATCTGGGTGGTCATGGCGAAGAGATAAAGAAGATGACATTAGAGATTGCAGCTGTAGTGGGACTTATCAATATCGGGGACTTCATTCCTTCCTTAGACTGGCTGGACTTGCAAGGTGTAAAACGGCGCATGAAAAAGGCACACAATTCCTTTGACCAAGTGACAAGAAAAATAATAGAGGAACACCAACAGCGCAGGATGAAGTTGCACAAGGAGCATGAACAGCAGCCTGCTACTAAGGACATCATTGACGTGCTCTTGGAAATGGAGAGTCTCGATGGAATGGAAATCACAGAAGAAAACATTAAAGCCATTGTTTTTGTACGTATTCACTTTTTTATTTATATTACAATCCCCATTATGAATCTTTTCAATTTAACTGGTAGTTTTTTTTTTTTTAAATTGATATAAAATTTACAGGATATGTTCGTGGCTGGATCTGAAACGACGGCTACTACGTTAGATTGGGCGATGAGTGAGATTCTTAAAAACCCTGGTGTGGCCAAGAAAATGCAAGAGGAAATCGAATCAGTGGTGGGCAGAGAGAGGGCAGTAAGTGAGAGTGATATAGCAAGCATGGAGTACGTGCAGTGTGTGGTGAAGGAGACGCTGAGGTTATATCCAGTGGAACCCTTGCTGCTTCCACACCAATCCATAGAAGATTGTACAGTTGGGGGATACTTCATTCCCGAGAGAAGCAGGCTTATCATCAATGCCTGGGCTATCGGAAGAGATCCATCCTTATGGGAAGATCTGTTAGCATTAGTTTTCTCTCCGTTAATGACGGGCTGTTTTCTGTTAATAACGGCAGTTTAGATCAGCTAAACTTCTCCGTGATCTGCAGATAACGAATGAAGTTGCATGCTTCTAACTTAAGCTAACCAAGGAGATCTCACCACAATTCCTCCTCGGATTCCTCTCCTACGGAGGCTATAGATGTGTAAATTCTTAAGTTACTTTATAATTGATTCACAGTTTATCTTTCATGTCAATTAATTTGTGTAATCGTGTAATTTGCTGCTCTACCAGTATTCCTGGTTTTCACAGGTTTAGCTAAATCCTGAGAGAAGCAGGCTTATCATCAATGTCTGGGCTATCGGAAGAGATCCATCCTTATGGGAAGATCCTCTCGCATTTAGGCCAGAGAGATTTATGGGTAAAAATGTTGATATTGTGAGAGACAAAGAGTGGTTCGATATGCTGCCGTTTGGGGCAGGAAGAAGAGGATGCCCGGGGGCGAGCATGGCTATTGTGATCATAAATCTTGTTTTGGCTCAGCTATTTCACTGCTTTGAATGGAGCGTGGAAGGGGATTTGGATATGAACGAACTGGGTGGAGCGTCCATGCCCAGAAGTGTTGAACTCCTGGCTCTTCCTCGTCTCACGCTCGCCACCTGCCTCTAGAGGTTTTAGGTATATTCCCCGTCCATTTGTGAATCGTGTTATTGTCTGTAAGCTCCCGGAAGAATATTATGTGTGTTTGAAAAACATATATTTCATGTTTTTTTTTTTTAAAACTTCTGTATGCCATGTAGCAATAAATAAAAAATAATAAAAGTTTAGGTTTAAGAGTTGGTCTTATAATAACTAGAACCCGCATTGCGTTTGATTATCACTGAATTCATAATCTAATTGTATTTTGGAGTGGAGTTTGGATACTAGCATTTGTACTTAAAGGAGGTGTAATGGTTACCCCTATTGTAATTTATATAGAATGTTCTATAAATTTGAAAGCAGTATTGAGTGAATAAATAAACATAACATTTTATAAGAGGTCTGAAGTTGCAGTCATAACTAACCTATAAATATTTGATACATAAAAATTAGTTGCTAATCTGTCTTTAAAAAAAGTTTATTGATTTGCTAATCTAAGAGAAATTCTCAAAATTAAATAAAAGTATTTGGAAAAATGTTGGACATGGATGATTTGTGGATCATATATAAATGTTGATACAAAATTAGCTGGTGAGTCTTGATATGACTCATCATAGCAATCATGTACGTCATGCCCATCGACATTTTTATCATTGATTTTTGTTGACTATACCTCTTGATACTTCACACATTAATGATCTTTATATAATTTGGACTTAGGATAGTAAACATCATCAAGACGGTTTTGCATGAACAAATAATATAGAATTACATTAGACAAGAAAGTGGAAGACATATAATTATGTGTTATGAATTCATGTAACTGACAAATTTTTTGATACATGAATTTAATTTAATTTATTACTTGTAGTTGATATGTAAGGTCCTCAATTCCATATAACTTAACCATAATCAAAAATTAACTCAAGTTCACAAATCACGATTAAAGCAATAAGAATATATAAATCTTTTCATTAAATAAATCAGTTTCTCATATTCACAATTCTAATCCACTTAGAAGTACATTATGCAAAATCCAAAATTGTACATCCTAGGCTTGTAGCCTTTCAATTCACCCTACATCAATGAGGGAATCATAACAATGCAATAAACAATTTCTAAAAAGTCAATTATCAATCCAACCATCTCTAGCTACTGATAAGTCCATCCGTCATCTGCAAGCTGAGGACGAGAACATGGATTGTGTGCTTTTCCACCCAACCACGAAGCTTATGCTTTCTTGGAATCCTTCCTAAAATGAAGGATACCCGACCCTGCACGAAGAGCCTAACAATAGATAACAATAAGCATGATGGAATCTGGTGCATGCCTATTAACCTACATACATCCTACATGAATGCAGCATCTTATTAATAGGATGAGGTAGAGAAAAGTATTAATAAACACTAGGCATAAATCCATCTATTTCAATGGTCCAAAAGTTAACTTTGATCAAAGTATTAAACTGATTTTTACGGTAGTGTAGGTTTTGAAAAAGAAAACCTACTTCTTTGTTATTCCTCATTCAGCACCCGTCTCGAAAGGTAACTTTCCCCAAAACACATCAAGCATATCAAGCAATGCATTCAGTTTCTAATTTTAGATTAAATATTCATTTTCATGCAAGTATGACTTAAGAAATAAACAAATCGTTATGTTTGATTTTAGCATACTTAAATAATTTTCAAATATCAAATCAATCACAAGGCAACCAGTTTCTTTTCAAGACATTCAATCAGTCCTCTTTAATTTAGAAGGATAAATTAAGTCAACTCTTTCTATCAATTCAATGCATGTTTACTTTCACTTAAATGCCTTTATTTATCCAATTAATGCATAAGAAAAATCAACGATTATTTTCAGCCTTTAACATCCATGCAATGCTTTATTGGGTTTGATTTCGTAAGTTAAAATGCCATGCTTCAGTCATGTTTTTCCAATGAAGATTTTTTAAGTATGATTTATTGTATAAAAATGAGTATCTATGTTATCTACTCTCTAAAATCCACTTTTGTTCTTACTGTCCTTTATCAATTAGCTATCAATTTCCACTCAAAATTGATCTCATAAATTTATATCAGCAACATATATGATGAAATAATAGAGTATAAAGTCAAGACAACAGCATGAAAGCTTGAAATAGCAATGCATAAGGCTGGAACAATAGAGTATAAGCTAAGATCAACAATGCATAAGGCTGGAACAACAATCTAATAAGTTAAAACAATAGTATATAAGTCTCTATCAGTCATGTTTTAAGCTAGATCAGCATTGTTTTTCCTTTATATCAATTTCATATTTGTCTATAACAACATTTTTTAATATAAAAAATGAAGCTACAGGAAGAATTTTAGTTTCTAAAAGGATTTGAATAGCATAGTTTTGTATAATTTTTGTGTCAAATAAGGGTTTGTACAGCCATATAATGCATATATATACTATCTATTGGCAAATATATGTATATATGGGTATATATATTCATGGGTTTTCATAGATCTATAAAGAAATCTCTCAGATAAAAGCAGAAATGATCATGGAGGTTGCATATGGTGTTTCAATGATCATTTAAAAACTTAGAACATAAAGAATCATGCTATTTAATTGTGCAAAAAGAATTAAATCAAGAGGAACCTAGGTAAAAATGGAGATCTCTGCCTGTGCTTGGAGTTTCTTCCCTCTTTCCTTGGCTTTCTTCTTCCCAAACTTTCCTTTTCCTTTGCCTATATATGCTAGCTCAATTATTGCTGTCCTTATGCTTTCTTCCTCTTGCCTTTTTATTTTCCTTTCTTTCCTTCCCCCAAAAATCTATTTATTTTGCCCTTTTTTAAATCTCTATTTTTTTTTTTTTAGATTTTAAAACTTCCTTCTTTTATGTTTTTTCAGCCCCCTAAAAATCTGAATTTTTAGCTTTCTTAAACTCCTACGTGTGCCTCCTTTTCATGCATTTCCCTTTTTCTTAAGCTTCAACTAGTAATATCTATCCAAAAGACTTTGTTTTAAAGTTTATAAACTTTTTAAATCTACTGTTCACAGAAGTTTTCAATGCCTAAAATGAGGCCATTCCTTCCTCACATGTGTGCATTATATATATATATATATAACCATTTAAATTTTTGCATTTACCTTATTTATTTTATGATTTTTATTTATATATTAATATATATTTAGATATATAAATAATTACTTGTATTTATATACCTAACTATATATTTATAATTAAAGAAAATACAGAAAATAATCATGCATTAAGTCATATATATATATAAAAAATTTAAATTTTTTAAGAACGACGTATACTGCTCTAAATCATGCAACATCAAAATACAAAGAGGGAAATAACATTGAATCATGATGACGAGAAGTAACATCAAACACAATGACAGAAAGTAACCATTGGAATGCAATGATGAGAGTAAATATGAATATGCAAGATCATCAAGCAAATGCAAACATTCATGCAATAATGATCTACGTGAATGTGTGTGGTTACACCGATTTCATCTAACTTATTCTTACTGACGGCTAGGACTCCTCTGCCCAACCCCATGTTCTCGCCTTCGACAACCTACATCATGCACACTCATTCCACCATTAATAGGTTAGTTTCTAAGAAATCATAGCCGAAACACTATATTCATTTTTCCCATATAAATAAGCATTATTTAATCAATTTAACAAATGCATTTAAAACATTCACTTTAAATTTTACCTCAATTAAATCATTCATCACAAATAATGTCTAATTAGTCTCACAATTACTGGATTCAAAAGAAAGTCAAAATTTGAGACGTGACATCCTTCCCCACTTGGAAGAGACATCATCTTGATGTCTTAATGTAACACATTGAAATAAAAGAGTATCTCGCTCATGTTATCAGAAGTGACATAGAGTAGAACAAGTATCTCATAAGCAAACAAGCATCTAATCTAAGAAATCAAAGCATCAAAACTAATTCCTAGAATGAGGAAAAGGTATGTCAATCTCCTCAGCATCCTCCCATGTGGCATTATCCACAGAAAACTGATCCCACTGGACCTTGTACTGCACAATAACTCTATTACGTAACTTAACGTTGCATGTCTCTAGGATTCAAATGAGCTCCACTAGCACCACTCTTGGATCCTCTTCTTGAAAAGCATGCCAAATCAAAGTACACGACACACATGGCACAACTACCAATACAATGTATATAATCCACACATAGTACAACTACCATCTAATCGCATTCCATAACATGACACACTTGCCAAAGCATGAATGAATGCCATCATAATATCAAGCATAAGGGAATAATCACACCTTTAATGCATAAATCATAATCTATCAATGATACTTTAAGCATGAAACAAGCATCTCAACTTTTGACAAACACAACATATTCTCAAAAGGTCTTATAGGTTGAGGTCACAAAACAACAAAACAAACTCCAAAGGTGCACCAACTAGGTCCAGACCAACCATCATGCATACCAACTCTTCTAAGACTAGGACACTCGCTATCCATTTCCTTTGATAATTCTAGTTTTAAACTTTCCATGCATCTTAACTTGTACCTTCTTTGTACTTCTCTCATTTCTATCATTATCTACATCCGTGTCTTCATTTATTGAACTATCTCTTCTTTATGTTTTACTGCCTCAATTCAAATTTGAATTATAGCTTCATCTTATTTTGAATTATAACCTTTTTTTATTCATCTTTTTCCAAGTATTCTCTCATCCTTTCTTCCATCTTACTATAATATATATTCCTCAACCAATCTATACACATCCTCTCTATCTTCTAATTTTACTTCTATAACAAACTATTGGTTTGTTCTAATTTTAAATACCTTCCAGTAACTTCCTTATCCATTTTTAGTTCTACAACACTTTTCTTAACCATTTTTAGCAATACACTCTATCTGTCAACTTCAATCAGCTCCTTCAACCTTATCTCATCCTCTCATTTCCACCCAAATCTTCTCAAGTATCAAGGATTTCTTCTCACCTTCAACTTCCTGTATTATTATCTTTGTCATTTTAGTCTTTCATTCTTCCATTCTAACTCCATGCTACTACAACATTCCACCTCCTATTCTTCACATAGTTATGAGGAATTTCCCATCCTATTCCATTATCATTTCTATTCTTCATGTACTAGAAGTATCCACTTTGATCTAGCAACTCATGCTTCCTACTTTTTCCTTTTATTCTATCTTTTCACAACTTGCAACACCACTTTAATTCTTATCTAAGCTAAACCCAAAGGTCAAGCAACACAACACAATCACAAATTCATGATCGGCTAGGTAGCACATGACTTCTTGCAGCCTAAACACCAAGTATCCATAAAATGGAACACAAAAGACAATAACTTCTTCTCACAAGAATTGCATTCCTTCTAGGATCAAGCTAGGAAATCTCTGAACTACTAAGGAGAAACTTTTGAAGCGATCAAATTCCCAAGGTTGGCAACTCAACAAGTCTATTTCAACTACCGCTTCTCCCATTGGAACAACTTATCTTACTTCCCACCAACATTCTACATTTTTCTAACCATTTTCTTCTAATTCCAGTTCTTACATTACTTGTATCTTGTTATCTTATCTTCTAGTTAATGCACTAGTATCTGACACTCTTCTATCTTATATTTGAACTTAAATTCACACAAATTCCTATTTACTTGCTTCATATCACTTATTCTTGTCTTCGAATTTGTTATCCTTCTTTCTCTACTCATCCAACTTTAATTGAAGTCTGCTACACAATTTCTTTGTTTCCTTAACTAACATTCTTTCTGCCATTACTTGCAATTTCATCATAACCAAAACAAGTTGTCTCATATCTCATTGACGTAAATATAGTCAGAAGTCACATTTAGCTTATTCTTGAATTCCATTCACATCCTTCCTTACTATCTAAGTTGACAGTCATACCAATCGGCAAGATACTCACATCAAGTAATTCAAAGCAACACAACTATTCCAAAACTTTCTTGACACTTCACACAATACTCACTCGCATCGGACAACAAATAAAAAAAATAACACACACACACCAAAAATTAGTACATCCTCCGTATTCTACTCCCATATATAATCCATTAGAGGCCCATCATGGACATGATAGAGAACATAACATGATACATGACCAGCAGTTTAAAACATTCAAGCACAATCACCATTTAGAAATAAATCAAAACTAAAGTGTAAGAAAAATTTGATTCCAACAATAAGGCATAAAATACGTGCAATTTCAACAATAATTCAAACATGACCATAAAGGTCACAATATTCCAAAATTTGATGGCTATACTCCTTCATAACAAGAATTAAAAAAAATTCAATGTTGGTCCTGACAACATTTAACAATTTTACCGAATTCAAATAAAATAAGTATCCAAAATTTTAAAAGTTACACTTCACCTGAACTACGTGACTAATTCTAGTCACAAGAGAGAGAGAGTATCATACTATACTACACCTGGATTCCAAAATCTGAGGTAAGTAAGAGAACACACTCAATCAAATCAAGCAAATGAATCTTCTAAGACTCCATCACACAAAAACAAGACATTCTTTCTACTTATGTTAACCGAACCAACATCACTCAAGATGCCCAACAACAACAGTTGCATCCCGTTCAGGGGAATCACAATCATCAAGCAATGACTCACAAGAAACATTCATAAAACAAGATAACTAACACATCATTCACACAACAAAGAGTAGTTACCAGTTCCCACCATACACCAATCATATGGAATATGCATTCATGCCACATTCAAATTCAAGTCAATAAAATATGAGGGAGAATTAGGTTGGGGTCAAGCTCTTACCCAATGCTTCATCCACATGAGGTTAACTTTCACCACAATAGGATGAAAAACATAACTAAAATAGAATGCACTCTTAACAATATCGCAACAACATGACAACCTTACTCAAAAGGAAGATTTACGTCATGCAACACTCAACCATGTTCTTCAATGAACTGAGTTAATCACACTAACATGATTCACAAGGGAATGACAAGAGGTTTGGGGTTTAGTGCAATCCAATCCAACAATCTTTCCAAGGTCAAATGCATTCCATGCAATGGGAAGAACACAACTTAAGTTGCAAGATGCAAGGTGTGCTGATTCTCTCATGATTCAAACACATCATGCATCACAAATAATTATGCATGAATCCTTTCACAATCCCCTTTTCTCTTTCACTTTTTCCTATGAAATGCAATACTTTCTTTCTTGCTCCCACATAAATGGTTCACACACAGGAACATGCCTTAAGGGATGACAATGTAAGATGTATCTCATGCTACAAGCATTTCAAAACAACGCTTCATCTCTTTCACACATGGATGCCTATTCCAAAATTGAATACACCAGGTTCAAACAATACTCAAGAACATGGTACTTCCTTTTACACAATGGTTTCCAAAACTCCACTATCAAAGTGGTCTCACAAGCATGAACATGACTCTACAAAAGGTCACTTCATAACTTACATACATTGCAAGTGTTCATGCCAAGCAGTCAAAACATCGAGAAGGCAATCACACATAAACAACCTCTTGGAATTCACCAGGTCCTATCTATCCCTGTAAGAATGTATTACTTTGTATTACTTTCCCACACATAAGAAGGAAGACATATCACAAGATGACACATGTTATTCATAGCATGCCCACACACAAGTATCCCAATCATGCTCAATCAATTGAGCAGAGAAAACACCCCAGAGTTCCCTATATATTATTCTTGATAGGTTAAGTTATTCTGAATTCAAAGTTCTGCACATTAGCATAATAGACACAAAGGCCCTAGCACTGAATCTAGCGCTCTGATACCAATTGTAAGGTCCTCAATTCCATATAACTTAACCATAATCAGAAATTAACTCAAGTTCACAAATCACGATTAAAGAAATAAGAATATATAAATCTTTTCATTAAATAAATTAGTTTCTCATGTTCACAATTCTAATCCACTTAGAAGTACATTATACAGAATCCAAAATTGTACATCTTAGGCTTGTAGCCTTTCAATTCACCCTACATCAATGAGGGAATCATAACAATGCAATAAACAATATCCAAAAAGTCAATTATCAATCCAACCATCTCTAGCTACTGATGAGTCCATCCGCCATCCATAAGCTAAGGATGAGAACATGGATTGTGTGCTTTTCCACCCAACCGCGAAGCTTACGCTTCCCCAGAATCCTTCCTAAAATGAAGGATACCCGACCCTGCATGAAGAGCCTAGCAATAGATAACAATAAGCAAGATGGAATCTGGTATATGCCTATTAACCTACATGCATCCTACATGAATGTAACATCTCATTAATAGGATGAGGCAGAGAAAAGTATCAATAAACACTAGACATAAATCCATCTATTTCAATAGTCCAAAAGTTAACTTTGATCAAAGTATTAAACCAATTTTTACGGTAGTGTAGGTTTTGAAAAATAAAACCTACTTCTTTGTTATTCCTCATTCAGCACCTATCCTGGAAGGTAACTTTCCCCAAAACACACCAAGCATATCAAGCAATGCATTCAGTTTCTAATTTTAGATTAAATATTCATTTTCATGCAAGTATGACTTAAGAAATAAATAAATCGTTATGTTTGATTTCAGCATACTTAAATAATTTCCAAATATCAAATCAATCACAAGGAAACCAGTTTCTTTTCAAGACATTCAATCAGTCCTCTTTAATTTAGAAGGAAAATTTAAGTCAACTCTTTCTATCAATTCAATGCATGTTTACTTTCACTTAAATGCCTTTATTTATCCAATTAATGCATAAGAAAAATCAACGATTATTTTCAGCCTTTAACATCCATGTAATGCTTTATTGGGTTTGATTTCGTAAGTTAAAATGCTATGTTTCAGTCATCCTTCTCCAATGAAGATTTTTCAAGTATGATTTATTTTATAAAAATGAGTATCTATGTTATCTACTCTCTAAAATCCAGTTTTGTTCTTGCTGTCCTTTATCAATTAGCTATCAATTTCCACTCAAAATTGGTCTCATAAGTTTATATCAGCAGCATATATGATGAAATAATAGAGTATAAAGTCAAGACAACAGCATGAAAGCTTGAAATAGCAATGCATAAGGCTGGAACAACAGAGTATAAGCTAAGATCAGCAATGCATAAGGCTAGAACAACAATCTAATAAGTTAAAACAACAGTATATAAGTCTCTATCAGTCATGTTTTAGGCTAGATTAACATTGTTTTTCCTTTATATCAATGATATTTGTCTATAACAACTTTTTTAAATATAAAAAATGCAGCTACAGGAAGAATTTTAGTTTCTAAAAGGATTTGAACAACATAGTTCTGCATAATTTTTGTGTCAAATAAGGGTTTGTATAGCCATATAATGCATATATATACTATCTATTGGCAAATATATGTATATATGGGCATATATTCATGGGTTTTCATAGATCTATAAAGAAATCTCTTAGATAAAAGCAGAAACGATCATGGAGGTTGCATATGGTGTTTCAATGATCATTTAAAAACTTAGAACATCAAGAATCATGCTATTTAATTGTGCAAAAAGAATTAAATCAAGAGGAACCTGGGTAAAAATGGAGATCTCTGCCTGTGCTTGGAGTTTCTTCCCTCTTTCCTTGGCTTCTTCTTCCCAAACTTGCTTTTTCCTTTGCTTGTGTATGCTGGCTCAGTTATATCTGTTCTTATGCTTTCTTCCTCTTGCCTTTTTATTTTCCTTTCTTTCCTTCCCCCAAAAATCTGTTTATTTTTCCCTTTTTTAAATGTTTATTTTCTTTTTGTAGCTTTTAAAACTTCCTTCTTTTATGGTTTTTCAGCCCCCTAAAAATCTGAATTTTTAGCTTTCTTAAACTCCTATGTGTGCCTCCTTTTCATGCATTTCCCTTTTTCTTAAACTTCAACTAGTAATATCTATCCAAAAGACTTTGTTTTGAAGTTTATAAACTTTTTAAATCTTCTGTTCACAGAAGTTTTCAACGCCTAAAACAAGCCATTCCTTCCTCACATGCATGCATTATATATATATATATATATATATATATATATATATATATATATAACCATTTAAATTTTTCCATTTATCTTTTATTTATTTTAGGATTTTTATTTATATATTAATATATATTTAGATATATAAATAATTACTTGTATTTTTATATCTAACTATATATTTATAATTAAAGAAAATACAGAAAATAATCATGCATTAAGCCATATATATATAAAGAATTTAAATTTTGCAAGAACAACGTATACTACTCTAAATCATGCAACATTGAAATACAAAGAGGGAAATAACATTGAATCATGATGACGAGAAGTAACATTGAACACAATGACGGAAAGTAACCATTGGAATGCAACGACGAGAGTAAATATGAATACGCAAGATCATCAAGCAAATGCAAACATTCATGCAATAATGATCTACGTGAATGTGTGTGGTTACACCGATTTTGTTTGACTTATTCTTACTGACGGTTAGGACTCCTCTACCCAACCCATGTTCTCACCTTCAACAACCTACATCATGCGCACTCATTCCACCATTAATAGGTTAGTTTCTAAGAAATCATAGCTGAAGCACTATATTCATTTTTCCCACATAAATAAGCATTATTTAATCAATTTAACAAATGCATTTAAAACATTCACTTTAAATTTTACCTCAATTAAATCATCCATCACAAATAATGTCTAATTAGTCTCACAATTAGTGGATTCAAAAGAAAGTCAAAATTTGAGACGTGGCATGATATTCACCTTTAGTAGACAATGTAATACTTCTTTGTAATTCGTTTCATTCCTATGCATTGGAGTAGGATATTATTTTAGAAGAAGTAAAAAATTTTTAGGTCATTTTAGTACAACACTATGTAGCGTGAACAATGAAAAGTTATTTTATTCTAAGTAATGTAAATCAAGTAAAGAAAATATAATTTGGATGAGGAGGGCAAATCTCTTTCTATATTGAGTTGTGATTGGCAAGTATCCACTTGTACACCAAAAGGGTTTCAATGAGTTAGTTAAAATGGATATTTTGTAAGCCACATATTATGAAGATGGGAATAAAAAAATAAAATTGAAAGGTTATTTGTAAGAGATTGGATTGACATTTACATACCTCAATTTTTTATAATGAGATTAATTGTAGTCGAGACTCCTTTTTTTTGATAATTGTGTATGGATTGTTTTGAATTCTAGAGTACTGGTTGAAGGAGAATGTTGGTTCAATATGAAGGTCATTTATTGATTTGACTCTGCATATATTTGTAAAGGTCGGTCCTTCTATTTTACCAATATCAACTATCACCTTCTATAGTGTTAGGCATTAGGATTCATGTATAGTAATTGCCCATGCAATGGATAGTGGTATTTGCCTATAATTACCTAGTGATATAGGTAGTATATGCATAGTTTTAGGGTCATTTTGGTTCTATGGAGGCCCATTTTAGTTATCAATCTTTAATATGACATACAACAGTACATTTGGTTGTTTAGAGTGAAGATTATGAACAATATCTATGACCTCCCCAAGAGATCTATTTATAAGTCCTGATTGAGTTCATAAGCTTGTTGTTAGCATGATTCATTGGCCTTTGCATAGTAGAAGATTTTGTGGAAGTTGGTCATCATTAGCATTAACATTTGATTTTGTTTGTGTGCTCATTGCAATACTTAGTGAAACTGGAAGATTTAGTAGTTTTAGAATTTTTCTATTGTGTAGTCTTACTAGATCATAAATGTGCCTAAAATGTGCATTGTGTTGTCAAATTCTTCTGTTCTAGTTATTGTTAGTAGTTTGTTTGTGTGAGTCATTAACAATTCCCAATTGTGTTGTGTTGGTTCTATAGTACTGTTATGGAGTAAAAAATGGACACATGTCTTTTTACCTCCTTGTTTAGCTCCTAGGTCCCTGTAAATACACTATACATTCTAAATATTCGTCCCGATGCAAAATTCCCTGAAACCAATGTAAATTGGGAACAAGGGGCCCATATTTTACCTTATCCCAGACCAAAAAGGAGCCTCAAGACTTGGGCACCATTGCCCAAGTCTTCCTTGATTGGTCAGGGAAAATTTAATTGCATGTCGGCTTAGGACCTTTAAAAGGTTTCTCTTTGTTAGTTCTTTTGGTTTAATTTGATGAATGTTAGTGGGAAAACATATATAAGTGTGTTTTTGAATTCATTATGAACCTAGATAGAGATAGCAAAACTTAAAACATTGGAGTAAAGAACATTCAAAGCATTCATTGTGATTCTAGAGCAGATTTGTGTTGTCCTTGTATTTGTTGTTACAAGTTTGAATTTATAATCTATCTCCCCTTATGAATTGAAGGCCATTCATCTTCCTAAGGATTGCATCACATAGGTGATATCATTATTATTCATCATCATTGGATTCATCATATTGATTTTTTGTTTAGCCTCTTCCTTGTAAGGGCATGCTCTCTTTATCTATCAACGGTGTTGGAAAGCTTGAATGCTATCCTGAGATTTGACTAAGACAATTCCCTAAACACCATAACCCCCAAACCCCTTCTCTTCTTCTTGTGTGCAGGTTATAGGTGCAAGATCCAAGAAATATGAAGGTATAGGAAGACTGAGCAAGGATTAAGGTTTCGAGATCTGACAATAGTTCAAGAATATTCCTCTATACAAGACTTGGGTGGTGGTGGCCTAGTTTTTCTGCCCCTGTTAACTCTAGACTTGACATTAGGATAGTCTCTATAGCATTTCTCTAGTTTACAATTTCTAAAGATTTAACCTTTCTGGACTTGTGCAGTCCTGAAATAGTTCTCCAACATCTCTGCTTTTCGGACATAGGTTTTGACATCTTCCTGATTCTCCCTGTGCAATAGGTTTTTGGAGATTTGCTGTATATCTTCTGTTATAATTTGATTATCATAGAACTAGGGTTTGTTGTATTATTAACCTAGGGTTTGATTAAAAAGCTTGATTAAATTAGATCTTGCCATAGTACTCATGAGTACAAGATCTATAGCTAAGTCTACCTCCATTTGGTAGTGATTTGGTTCGGTCTTGTCCTTGAATGTTATTGCAAAAGAGGGTTTGATCTAGTGTGCATGCTAGTTATCATCATTCATCTTTTTCACACTTAACATTTTGGTGAACCCATAGTTTCAAGCATTTGCATCTTGCTGATAGTTAAATCAGATCTTGCATTGATTTCATTGTATATTTCTCAATATTCAATTGAAAATTTTCCATGTTCTTGAGAAAAGTGCATATTTACGCCTTAAAAAGATAACATTTTAATAGAATTTTGCATTAGGGTTTCAACAACTCTCTTGCATACTCAATAGTTTCATTAAATCTTCATCAAATCTGATTTGGCATGATAATATTGCATCATTTGACATCCTAAAGTTCAAAATTCTTAAATTTACAAATTACACATTGTGTATTTCAACATTAGAATACATCATCTTTTTCACATTTTACAAGTAATCTTAAAGAGATCTATATTTGCCTTTGTGTGCAGCACCTTAACACTGGGATCACTTGGTTTGTAGTGACACTTGTGTGTTCTTGATCTTTGAAAAAAGATTCAAAAACCCAGTTTCCTCAAACTAGTGCCTTATTGTTCAAAGGTCTCACATACATGGCATCTAATCAAAACAAGGGTGGTGTGGCTCCTCCCCAATCTAACAAGAAAAGGAAGGATCCTAAACCCGTCATATCTTTCATACCACATGAGGTCACTATTAGAGATATTGATGGCCCTATTTACATCACAACAAGAAAAAGTGGGAATCCTACAAGAGCGGTTCTTATTTCAATCCTAATTGTATGACAAATGTGATAATGGAAGAATTCTTATACATGCATGACCTAACACAAGATACTTACAATCAAATGGATATAATGATAAAAGCACATAATGGTTACTTTCTTCTAGCAATTGGAAAGATAAAAACTTTTAATTAAGGTAGTTGAAAAATCCCTCGAAGCATCATTTGTTATCATTCCCACTTCGGATCTCTTTCATGTGAAGTTAGGATATCCTTGGTTGAAATCCATGAAAGCAACTCCTTCTACTATTCATAAGTGCTTAAAGTTCCCCTATAAAGGATGAGTGCATGTTATTCATCATAGTGGATAGAAACCATTAGCTACTCGTGGAAATTTTAATTTAGATTATTTCTGGCCACAACCACTTGAAGCAAATCAACCATGACAAGATCAATTCTTCCTAGCATATCAAAAGTACAAAGCAAAGAAGATAGATGAATTATCATATGGCAAGAACACTCTTGGACCTTCTCGGTCCTCTAAGGCTACAATTCCTCCCATCCAACAAATAGAGAGTGAAAAGGAGCTCGAGTTGAAGGATTCGCCCTGACCAAAAGGAAAAGGAATTTTTGCCGAGGTTGCTCCTCCGCCATCCTTACAAGGATTGGGAGATAACCTTCAAGAGTGAAGCTATCCATCACAAAATTAGAAAATCAATTTTGTATCGACTTCCTCTTCTGAAATGTCAAAGAATGTGGAAAATAATGAACTCTCGGTGGTAGAAAAAGAAGCTCCCTTGGGTAATATAACTAACAAAACAAGAAGACACATGAATGCCAGGGAAAGAAGAAGAAAATGACAAGCATTAGCTAGAAAGATGTCTCTGTAAGAATAGAACATCCCACCAAATGAAATAGAAACAAAAGAAGAGCTACAGGAAGAAGAAATAATGAAAGAAGTATCAAGTTGGGCCATAGTGCCCTATGTGCCACCTATTTCATATCAAGATGGAAATTGGGAGGATGATTATTTTCTCAAAGACAATGGTTAGCATGGTTGCATTTTGTCATAGGTAAGTATTTCTCATCCATTCAGCCACCTTTGATGGAGCACCTATTTGAGTTGCTCTCACGAGTAGCCTCCTCTTATGTGTTGTGTTGTGTTCCCCCCGTGTAGTATTAAATGTTTGTTTAGGTCTCCTTGGATGGCCCTTGATACTCTTGTAAGGTCAAGAATACAAGGAGACCGCCCCTGTTGTGATACTTCTTCTATTTGTCTCTCTATTCTTCTATTCTCCTCTCTCTTATTGCAATTGTTTCGTGTGGTGCCTTGGGGGCATAACATTGCGGATGATGTCTTGGGGGCATCTTCCCATGTAAACCTAAGTCACTTTTGTCTCCTCTCTCATTTTTCATGATTTTGTTCTTTCGTGTCTCTACTAGTTGGTGGATGAAGATAACAAATAAACACTGATAAGGACCACGCGTCCCTACAATAAGAAAATAAAAATGGATCTAGTCCATATATGAAGATGGGGTTAATATGTTACTGACCCTTGACTAGTAGAATCACTTTTGTGTCATGTTGTGAAGTTCTTTTAACAAAGCTTTTCAATACTCAAAATCTGCTTCTAGGCACTTTGGAATGTTTTGTATCTCACCTTGTAGCTACACTCGGTTCTGAGATACCTAAAGTATAACCTCACGGCTATACTCAGTTTTGAACCTGCAAGTGTAGCCTTGGTTTATTAAGTGGTATGTTGCATTATTTCTATATCAATTTCATGAGATGATTTTGTTATTATCTTAGTTAATATTTTCTAATCGAAGTTTGTTAATTGTTAGCATATAATACTTGTTGGTGTGAACACATAATTCACACATGTTAAGTTGACTTAGTGAGTCTTCTAGAGTCTAGTTGTGTGTTGATTTGTTGATAGTTGGAGTGAGTTGTCTTATCCTCCACATGTGCAATTAGTTACATCCTCTAATTGTCACATGTTGTAGGAATATCTCCACTTTCCACTCCACCTTTCACTCCACCTTTCTAGATCTCACCTTGCCTTTATAAGCAAGGCTATCTCATTGTATGTCACATGACAGTTTATATAGTTTCATGATCTTTATATAGATTCTTGCTCCATTGTTTTAGTATCTTCTCTGTTATCTTTGTGTGAAAGGTTGTCTTGATTGCAGGTGATCCTGGCTTGCTAAGTCACATCAACTCTTACATGGTATTAGAGCTAGATCTACAATTTCTTTCCCTCATTGGAGAAGTTTTGCTGGGAGCAACGTCATAGGAGTGTCCTGGAGAAAATTTGACATCACAGTTGCGATCAGGAGGCCCAAATCTGTATAGATCAGCTATCCAAACACCGAAATCAGAGAAGTTGAAAAAAAGGCAAAATTTTTTTGCCTCTGCCCCTCCACGGTAGGGAATATTTCCTGTGCAGAAAGAATCTTCCAATATCTGCATCATCGGCTTGCATTGATACCAAATTTGCATTAGCAGGCGTCATTCAAATCAGAATCTGTGTGGCAAAAATCCCACGGGTAAAATTGTTTTGTACACTAGGTATAGTTTTTTATCTACTGGATTTAAAGTATTTGCAGAGATCTTAAAAAATAAAAATGTATTAAGGGTACCGACAGGCCGTACAGACCTGTTAGCCCCTGATCCTGACCGTGGCAGGGATGAACCCATAAGGCCGTAGAATCCCGTGGCATTTTATATAGGCTTCAGCCTTATATTATATATTCCAGTGGACCTTTCAATTTTTCATCAGATCTTACGGTCAGTAAACATTTCATTTTGCGGTCGACCCTCATTCCCGGCATCTTTGTTTGTAGTCGGCGTTTGATATAGTTGGCACCTTTGTGAAATATCCAGCGGATCTTTCGGTATCAACGGTTTGTGCTATTCACAACTGGCGACAACAAAAATTCTGGTGATTGTTACACGATAGCCAACATTCTTCAATACTCCGCACATCTTAATCCGTCAACCCACGATCTACTTTTCACGGTAGGTGGTCTACAGGTCTTCCAACAAATATAATCAACAATTTTATTAACCGGTTGACACTCTACTCACCATCAACCACTATTTTTTATATCACCAGTGGAAATAATAGAAACTTCGGCAGTCTGCACGCTAAGTGCCGCGGTCAATACTTAGCGGTTAGCCTCTTTACACCGCCCATAGACCATTCATCAACACTCCCGACGGATGTTTTAGGTCTCTGGACATTTCTATCTATGGAAATTTCATACAGTCAAAATCTTTTCAGTGGTCTTGTTCACAGCGGGTTTAAAGACCGGTCGTTGGCATCTTAGTCGGCGGTTTAAACCTTGATCGAGGTTTGACCTTGGCAGACTCCCGACGACAGTTTTGACTTTACAAAGGAGGTGGTTTCCAAACATGTGGTTTAATTTTTTTTCCTCACTGTGGTTTTCATTTTCTGCTAGTGGTTTTGCAGCTTGCAGAGCATATTCCGACCACTGGAGGAATATTCCGTCAACAGGGGGCCTGTTTTGCCCTCAAAGTTCTAAGTAGAGCTTTTTTTGTTTTTGCACAACTTTTGCCCACGGTGTCCAAATCAGGCAAACGAGATATCATTGGAAAGCTGATAGAGAGAACTTCACAGTGGTATCAATCATTTTCATAGATTTTGCTATTTGACAACATTTATTATAGGTTGAAGACATATCTTTATTTTTGGCTCCCGAGCTCATAACATTTTGCCATGATCTCTAATTTTCACAATTCAAGCGGCATTGGAAAGGTATTGAAAATCTCTACAAATCCATCTATGCGCTTTTCTTAGATTTTGCTCTAGGTTTATTTTATTTTATTTGTCAATTTTTTGGCATTTGAGTGATAACTTAGACGTTTTGAAACTTGAGGAGGTGAAATTTGTTTTGAGAGGATTTGTTTGCTATAATACATCATTGTAAGTGATTGTAATCTCACTTGGATCTCTTTTTTAAGATATTTTGTTGTTTTCCCCATCTTGGTCCTTTGAGGACAATTGTAAATCGCACTAAGTATAAAGTGCCACAACAAATTGGGGGGGCTCGCTTGTTGGCAAGAGACAATGTGTGGCTTCATGAGTGTTTTCATTGATAGCAACCAAGTCTATCCCACATATCCACAACACATAGTATGTCTATACCGGAAGTTAGATTGAAGACTGTTTTGGTCTGGTGAACAAGAATAGAGCATGCAGCAAGGTCCGACAATCAGGTCTGGATCTCTCAGTTGTTGCAACTTAGAAAGTTACAGACTTGGACAAGTCAAAAGGAGTACCATGACTACTACATTCCAGAGATTGAGCCTCCAGTGATGAAAGAGTGAAAAGATATGAGCATCTAAGTGTTGGGTTCCTGACAGACAGAGTAGACTGAGGAAGAACTGACCGACAGAGCATCAGATTTTAATCCAGATGAGAAATTGATGGTGATCAAGCTATTTGAGGGATCATACATGGTTGGCTGACATGATTGATGACTTCTATGTCTATGTCTTTGATACGCATCACATATTAAGCATGGATTTAGCCGACAGATCAATGTCTTAGAAATATCTTGAGTATTCTGGTTGCCAACTAGAAAGATGTTGAAATCCTTGATGCAGATATATATACTAGATGGATTTCGGTATGAAGGCATGGTATGATGAGATAGTGTGTGAGGAAAGTGGAAGCAGTAATAAAAGTTTGATATGTGATAGAACAACAACACTAAGGTAGAGGAAGAATGAAGTGTATTAGATCAGTATATTGAGCCTAACCGGAACTGAACCTCAGCATATTTAGATGCCTCTCTTCAGTTCAAACACCTGGTTACCTTCTATAAACATTGTAGACAGTGAGTCTCTTGTAGGTAGTGTGCCTCTTGTGAGTAGTGTGCTTGGGCAGTGAGCCCTAATTGACAAGTGCCATTGTGTACTTCTTATTCTTTTAACAGAGAATACAATCTTGGGTTAGTCACCCCATGGTTTTTCCCTTAATAGGGTTTTCCACATAAAAATCATTGTGTTATGTGTGTTGATTTTATTTCTGCTCTCATGGTTATGTATGCTTATATGTTTTGATGCTGCACTACTTGTTAACGAGGAAAGAAAGTTAAAATATTTAAGATAACTGATTCAACCCCCCTCTCAGTTATCTACCTTGTTTCCAACAATTGGTATCAGAGCTAAGTTCCTCCAAACAAGAGCCTAACAACTTGAGGAAGATCTGGGAATCTCAATGGATATGTATGGTATGAAGGACCAACTTCAGTCTACCCTAGATGATCTTGAGCAATCTCACTCTGAAGTCAATAACTTGAGAGAAAGACTCAAACAAGCTGATGATTTCATAAATGAGCTAAAAGAAAAATTGAGTATCTCTGTGAAAAAGAGAAAGGAACTTCTTCAACAATTAGCAAGTCAAAGTGAAGCCAATGATACTAATGAAAATCTAAATGAGAAAAATAAGCTATGTGAGAAGCTATCAAAAGAGGGCATTATGATAAGGCATGAAATGGAATCAGGGGTTATGAAATTCACCCAAGAAATTAAAGAGAGAAGAAAAATTGAAGATAATTTAAAACAATCTCTCAAGGAGAAATAAGAGGACTACCACAAAATGGACAGAATAATCAAACATCTAGAATCTGATCTTGAAGAAGCTAGAGATAATGAAGAACAACTTAAGAATCAGATAGACACTCTTAAACAAGACCTTCAAACAACAAATGAATACAAAGAAAAATTCAAGATAAACTCAGCTCAACTTGAAGTTCTTCTTGAAAGCTAAAAGAGGGTAGATGACAAGCGTGGTTTGGGTTATGAGAAAGGTGAAAGCTCCAAATCTGGTCAGAAGAACTCTGGATTAAGAAATCAAAGAAATAGGCCTAGAAGACCTTTGGTAAGACAATCAAATGCTCAAAGATATCCATCCTTCAATGGATATTGCTACAATTGCAACAACTTCGGTCATAAAGCAACTCAGTACAGAAGAAGAATGAATCAGACTAATTCATCTTTCTTCGGACAGTGTTTCAACTACAAAAGGTATGGTCACAAATCTCATGAATGTAGAAATATGCAAATAAACAATTCATTCAATGGTAGATACTTTCCATGCAATAGAATGGGACATATGGGTAATCAATGCAGATCAAGAGGATATTAGTCAAATATGCAAAGAAATGTTGTTTGCTACAATTGCAATAGATTTGGTCATATTGCTAAATTCTGCAGAAGTAAGAATCAAGATAAAAAGGGTCCGGTGCATCATAATCAAAATCAAGATAAAGGAAAAGGCAAAGTGAATGCAGATGAAGTTCAAAGGGAGATGGTGAAGAAGAGTACAAAAAATGTTGGGGATGGATCCGCACCAGAATCTGTTGTTGATATTTCTTTCAGAAACTAAACAGATGAGCTCTGGCTCAGAGCGAATCACAAAGGAAAGTAAAGTCCCCCAGCCAGTCAATTGGTGCCTAAATTTAGCACATGGAATGTTGCGGATTAAAGGGTTCTCAGAGAAATATCTAAATAACCCTCAGTAAAAATATGAAAGATCCACAAGAAGTTTTGAAGAGTTTAATCATCCAAGATTGATTCGGTTTGACAGCCATCCGGTAAAAGCAGGATTTTCACAGTTAGATCCGGTTTGATTCAAAAATAAAATATCTTGATCTGCGGATAAATGGCATGATTGGAGGAGAGGAGATACATTGTCAATTATCATTAAAAATGATTCTAAGTGCATCTCAGTGATTCAGAAAGATCTCTCTCAGAACAAGGCAACCAGAATAACTTAAGTTGTGCATTTATTGCAATAATAAATTAGGGTTTACGCAAAGTTAAAAGGGTTCTTTTATTGATCATTTGCACATTTGCATTCAAGAATAAGAAAGGAAGAGCTCTTTGTCACAAACTTCTCAAAGATCAATCGCAGAATTTGATTCATCTAGCGACCTGTTCCAGCTCATATTGTGAACCCTAGAAGCGTAAAAAGGTATTTCCATTTTTGAATATCTCTCTCTAAATCTTTTGCAAAGATGGCTACTCCAATGGTTGTTAAGATCACTGATAGGCCGCACCCAAAGTTCAAGAAACACCCCTACAAATTCCTAGAAGTTGATCCCTTAGGTGCCTTTTCTAGCATTCTGCATGGGGTTCTGCATGTAGAAGATGTTAGGGTGTACATCCATGCCAATATTGAGAAATTTGGAGAATCCAAGATGATGGATATATATCATAAACAATTAATAGATGAATCCTTTGAACTTAAACCTCAATACAAGGCCCTCCGGGATAAGTATTTTGGACATTGCATCCACTTTCCCTATTTTTCAGAAGATGAATGGGTCTGGTATGTTCTTAACAAAATACATGACAACTTCATGTAGTTGATGAACCCCTTCAAGATAACAAAAGATGCCATTAGGGCAGTAATTGGATTGCACTCATCCGGTGGGTTGCTTGCACTCAAATCTATCAAGAACCAAACAGTAAGTGAGGCTACCAGATCTAAGTTTGACAAAAGAGCCATGACAATAGATGATATCACAGAGCCGGATATCAAATTTGCCTCTATGATAATTGGTTATAAAATCTATCACTCCAGCAGGGAGAATTCTATGTTCGGAACTGCAATTTATACAGCATATCAGATGCTAAGGGAAAATGTTGATTATGACCTATGTGATCTTCTTCTGAACCAACTACTAGAAAACTTGCAAAAGATCAAGAAGGATAAGAAGAACTCATTCAAGTATGGTGGCTTAATACTATGTCTATTCTTCTACTATATGAATGAGCTACCCAGATCAAGTGTTTGGGTATGGCAAAATGACAGACCAGTTGCCATACAAATTAGAGATTATATGTATGGGCTTGGTGATGCCAAGGCTCAAAGAACATCACTCTGGGGATATTTTAAGAACTTCCAAGGTATGATGTAGGCCAAAGAAAGAATTCCTCAAACAATAGTTGAAAAGTATAAGGATACAATATGCTTCATGGTAGACACTCATCAATGCCTAATGGAGGCAGTTGAGCCCAGAACAGTCTAGATTATGCCAATGGGCTGTGAGGTAGATGAGAAAATCCTGGAGCTGCATGTCCAACACTTGCTGAGTCAGCCTAAGGACCCTGAGGTAGAAAGGTTTGGAACCTTTGAAGAATTAAGTGTTAAGATACATGTTGAATTGAGACAACCAGAGATAACAAGAAAAGTGAGAAGGGAAGTAGAGGAAATTGCTAAAAGATATGGCATATCAAAAGAGGCAGTTGATGTAAATAGAGAGAAAATAGAAAGAGATGAGAAAGAGAGACAAGAAGCAGAAAAAGAAAGTGTTCCGGTGCAAGCCTCCTCCCAGACTAGATCCTCCAAGAGCCCTGCACCCGCCACCTTTAAGAGCTCAAGAGCCTCAAAACTGGAAGCCAAGACATTCGAAAAGGGAGAAATGAGAATGAAAACAAAGGCCACAAGGTCATACATAAGTCAAAAGGATGATGAAGAAACAAAGTCTGATGAGGAAGTTAAGAAAATGAGGAAGAAAAAGAAAACTTCTGGGGAATCCTCTGCCTATAAAAACAAAGAAGAAGAGGTAGAAGAATTTGTTGAAAGGCCTACTCTATCTATTGATGATGTCATCAAGGCAGTCACTGTGGATGAGAATCTGCAACCAATGACAAAATTTTATGATGAGTATAGTGACACTGACAAATGGATCTTGGAAGATGCCACAGTTAGGTACCTAAACATTTATAATAAAGCATTCATTGAAATCATTTCTCTAATTCCCAAAAGTCTAGAGAAGGTACTTGAACTCAGAAAAGAGAATGCCAAGGAAAAGGATTTAGAGATCCGGGAACAGATTGCAATTCAGCTCTATCCTTCCATTACTCCAAAATAAATGACCTTGATCTCTTCAAGGACTGCAAGGATGAGTTCCAGAGCAAAGCAAGAATGAACAAACTTATGCTTGGAGAGACTAATCAGGGGGCAAAAGAAATAGAAGACATCCTCTGGAATGCCTTCAAGAAATTCAATCTTCCTATTATAGAGGAAATAGATGAAGAACCTTCTACCATGGATGTTGAAGGATTAAGTGCATCAAAAGAAGAATCTACTGAGAAAAATGTAGAAGAGTCAAAAGAGATAGATGAGGAGAAGTTTAAGGACTTGAATTCCTCTGTTCTGGAAGAGGAAGTCCATGAAGAAGTCAACATCTCTCATCCAGATCCTACTGTAGACATTCCAGACTCAGGAGCTGAAGGAGAAGGAAGAAAAGAAGAAAAAGTGAGTCAAGAAGAAGAGGCAAAGGGAAGAGAAGAAGAGCAAACAGAGAAGATCTCTGATGATAGTTCAGAGATTCCAAAATAAAAGACTCAGTCTCTGACAAGAGACACTACAAAGGCAGTGAAAATTTTTTTGAACAAAGAGATGATGGAGATAGATGAACCGGAACTCTTTCAAGGACCACTCAATTTTGATTCCCTTTCTCCGGTTTAGACAATGAAGATAGCATCTTTTGCCCAAGCTAAAGCAAAAGAGAAGCTTCTGAAGTCTCACATGGAAGACAGTGAGTTGATAGAGATTGCATCTGGGATGCTGGCAAAGATCATGCCATCCTTCCAAAAGGATCCTTCGGCCTCTCCATCTGGTAACTTGAAATCTTTGGTTAACTCTGTTAGCACCCATTTTGATTCTTTGGAGAAATCGGCAGAAGAGAAAGTCCAAAAAGAATTTTTGGGAAAGAGATTCACTAAAGTGCAGGGACTCATAATTAATGACAGGAGGACCCTGGATATTGGGATAAAGAACCTAGAAAATGCTCTTAAAGATGGTGGAGAAATGTATAAATTTTGTCTATCCTGGTCTAAAGTGACAGAGGATATTGAAAAGAAGGTGAAAGAACAAGAAGATAAATTGTCAAGTTTATCTCAAAATTTTGATCCCCTCACCACATCTATAATGAATCAAGAGTGCCAGGCCATCACCATTATAAATGAAATAAAGAGGCTTGAAAAAGAGAGGAAGAATATAATAAGTAGGATGAGTGAACTCAGAGGGATAATTATCCCTAAGTTAGAGGCCATGCATGAGGCCTTAACTTACGCTCAGACCACAGCCCGAACCAGTGATCCGACAGACTTAAGAAGGGCAGAAGCTTATGCATTCTTATTGAGTGGTCACATTTCAATTTTGGATAGGATGAAGCAGAGTTGGGTGACAGAATTTGTATAGTTGAAGACCACCTTTGCGGATATACTTAAGTATATGTAAATATAACATATTTATATACTTATGCGACCATGTATAGGATGATTTTTGCTAATTTTGGTGTGCGGATTCCACCCTTTGCCATTGATGTCAAAGGGGGAGTGAGGAGTAGTGAAAAATGTGGGATCCAACTAAGGGGGAGCTCTAGTAAAATAGTGCATAAGATAGAGCATCAGCCAAGGGGGAGTTTGCTGCGACACTTAGTCATTTTTCACTAAGTGTTGCCATCAATGCCAAAGGGGGAGATTGTTGGCAAGAGACACTGTGTGGCTTCATGAGTGTTGTCATTAATGGCAACAAAGTCCATCCCACACATCCACAACACATAGTATGTCTATATCGGAAGTCAGATTGAAGAGTGTTTTGGTCTAGTGAACAAAAATAGAGCATGCATCAAGTTCTGACAATCAGGTCTGGATCTCTCAATTGGTGCAACTCAGAAAGTTGAAGACTTGGACAAGTCAAAAGGAGTACCATGAATACTACATTCTAGAGATTGAGCCTCCGATGATGAAAGATTGAAAAGATATGAGCATCTAAGTGTTGGTTCCTGACAAGGAGAGTAGATTGAGGAAGAACTGACCAGTAGAGCATCAAACTTTAATCCGGATGATAAATTGATGGTAATCAAGCTATTTGAGGGATCACACATGGTTGGCCGACATGATTGATGACTTCTATGTCTATGTCTTTGATACGCATCACATATTAAGCATGGATTCAACTGACAGATCAGTGTCTTAGAAATATCGAGTATTTTGGTTGCCGACTAGAAAGATGTTGAAATCTTTGATGTGGATATATATACCAGATGGATTTCAGTATGAAGGCATGGTATGATGAGATAGTGTGTGAGGAAAGGCAGAGAGAAGTGTGGAAGTAGTAATACAAGTCTGGTATGTGATAGAACAATAAAACTAAAGTAGAGGAAGAATGAAGTGTATTAGATTAGTATATTGAGCCTAACCAGAACTGAACCTCAGCATATGTGGATGCCTCTCTTCAGTTCAAACACCTGGTTACCTTCTATAAATATTGTCGACAGTGAGTCTCTTGTAGGTAGTGTGCCTCTTGTGAGCAGTGTGCTCGGACAGTGAGCCCTAATTGGCAAGTGCCATTTTGTACTTCTTATTCTTTTAACAGAGAATACAATCTTGGGTTAGTCACCCCATGGTTTTTCCCTTAATAGGGTTTTCCACGTAAAAATCATTGTGTTATGTGTGTTGATTTTATTTCTGCTCTCATGGTTATGCATGCTTATATGTTTTGATGCTGTACTAATTGTTAACGAGGAAAGAAAGTTAAAATATTTAAGATAACTGATTCAACCCCCTGTCTTAGTTATCTACCTTGTTTCCAACATCTCTTACATAGTAAAGGGGTGTTGTTGTTTTTCTTTTTCATCATGGATGTGCCTCAAATTCCACTTTTAACTCCATATAATTATCTAGAATGGAAGAAAAATATGGAGTATGTATTGTATAAACAAAAGTTACATAGAATAACTTTAGGCATAGATCCTGAAGCCACAGGTGCTACTGAGAGAAGAAAATGGTTAGATAGAAGAGATGAGGCTTTTGGCACACTTTGTCTTGCTCTTTCTCCTGATCTGAGATTTCATGTTGAGTCTTGTACAACACCAAATGAGATATGGACAACACTAGACAATCTATTTGGCAAGCAAGATAAAATAAGAAGGTTCAAATTGGAGAATGAGCTAATTGCACTTAATCCTCAAGATTTTGATCAAATTGAAGACTTCTTCACCAAGTTTAAGTCTCTCAGGTTGCAACTCAAATAGTGTGGTCTTGAGAAAGAAGACGAACAATTGATTCTCTCCATTCTTGCAAAATTGGGTTCTGCATATTCAACTTATGTTTCTACCTTTTATGCTACAATGTATGATTTTAGTAGTAAGTTTACAATGCCTTCACTTGAGGAGTTTGCTACACAACTCACTAGGGAACAAGCCAAGCTACTACACATGGGCACATTGAAGTCTCCTAGAAAACAGGCTCTAGTTGCAACACAAAGCACAAAAGATCCTAAGGCTTCAAATAATAAGGGAAAGAAACAAAAGGATTCAAAGTCTAAGGAGCAAGAGAAAGAATCAAAGAAAACCCCCAACTCTTCTTCTAAACAGGAGTCCAATAAGAAGAAGAAGCCAAAGTGTTCTTATTGCAAGAAATTGGGTCATGATGAGACTAAATGTTATGAGAAAAAATTTGATGAGATGTCACAACTTCTTCAAAAATATAACATTGAGTATTCTCCATCAACAATAGTTTTACCCAAGTCTTCTTCTTCCCCACCATTATCATCTACATCTACAGGGATAGCAGGCATTGCTAATGGGTCATACAAAGGAAAAGGACAAGCACTCTTTGCTTCAACAAGTCTACAGTCAGAGAGATGGCTTCTTGATTCAGGAGCTTCTCATCATATGGCATCTTCACAGGGGATGTTCTCTTCATTTCAGTCATGTACTTCACCACCTATTTTGATGGGTAACAATACATACATGCATGCAACTGGTAAAGGAAATATTGATGTTGGTGAGTGTACATTCAACAATGTGTTGTGTGTACCTTCTTTGACAACCAATCTCCTTTCCATCTATCAAATTACTCATTGTGGTGCAGGGAAGACAGTTGAGTTCACTCCTGATTCTGTGATCATACGGGACTTGGAGAGTAGAGATATCATTGCTGTTGGGATGGATGATCATGCATCTCGCTTGTATACTTTCTCCCATTTTGTTTCTGATGATGATGTAGATCCATTGATTGCTATTCACACTTATGCATCAAGTGTGAATCATGTTTCTGAGGACAAGTTTGGTCACTTGAACCTTGGTGTTCTTGCATCTACTTCGGTTCTTGAGACTAGTTTTGAGCTTCCTCCTTCTCCTCCTTCTTCAGAGATTGGCATTGACATACCTTCATCCACTTTAGTTAAGCAGGATATTATTTGTCTTCCAAATATAGGTTTGTGGGATGAGTACTTGACAGGTATTTCAGACTTGTTTTGTGAGTTCTATATTGATGACCTAGAGGACATCATTGATGGCATTCATCTCCTCTTTGAAGGAGTTGAATCTTCTACTTCGGATGAGCAGGCACCATCTTCTCCTCTTCACTTGTCATAGTCTAGCATTGAGTTGGAGCATCTTGAGCATCATTCAGAGGATTCTTTGTCTTTGGAGATTGATGATCTTGAGTTTTCATCTTGTCTTGGATTGTCACATTCTTTGATTGGGCATGCAACACCTGATTATGTGACATCTTTTGGTTGTGACATGTGGACACTTGAGCAGTTTTCATAGACAACATACATCATGAGGCCTTTTCCCTCATACCTTGAGATGGAGTTTCTTTGACATCAGCCTTTGGACCTGTTTCTTCCAAAGGGGAAGAATGTTGTTTGTAGGCTTTGGATTCTCTTCAGCATTCTTCTTCAGGCATTCACCATCGGCACAGGAACTACTTCATTGTGGGAGGGACCTATAGTCTCACATTTACTCTCCTATGGGGGGGTAATTGATTGTACATATCCCTTGGATGTAGTCCTTGGGGGGTCTTGAGTCCTCCTTCCATCACATCTTTCATTTGTTTTTTGCATTTTCACTTTTGGAGAGGAGTTTTGTCCCATGTAGTTTTCTCCTTTTCTCCACTTGAGATTTGTTGTACATGGGTACCTAACATGGCCTAGTAGCTGGGGCCCACCCATCATTGCATCTTTGTTTTAGTCAGCTACTCCCTAAGTTGCACTTAAGGGGGGGTGTTGGTATGAACACAGAATTCACACATGTTAAGTTGACTTAGTGAGTCTTCTAGAGTCTAGTTGTGTGTTGAGTTGTTGATAGTTGGAGTGAGTTGTCTTATCCTCCACATGTGCAATTAGTTACCATCCTCTAATTGTCACATGTTGTAGGAATATATCCACTTTCCACTCCACCTTTCACTCCACCTTTCTAGTTCTCACCTTGCCTTTATAAGCAAGGCTATCTCATTGTATGTCACATGACTGTTTATACAGTTTTGTGATCTTTGTATAGATTCTTGCTCCATTGTTTTAGCATCTTCTCTGTTATCTTTGTGTGGAAGGTTGTCTTGATTGCAGGTGATCTTGGCTTGCTGAGTCACATCGTCTCTTACATACTAATGTGTTCTAGATTGTGATTGTTGGGAATAATCCAGCAATTGAAAGCACATGTCACCTGGGAGCATAGGCTTGGCAGAAGCTCTTGTTCCCTTGTGTGTTTTCAACCTTACCTTAAATGTGTTTGCTACTGGCAAGGGGGATCAACCACTTTAAGGTGGGGGCATATATTGTGGTAAATGTTTGGATATTTTAGATATTGTGATAAAACGTGTTTGTGTATGCTTCCTTTTCACTGTAAGGCATCTCCGTGATGCAAGTGGGGTTGTATACTTTGTTATGTATTTGTGTATGCTTCCTTTTCACTGTAAGACATCTCTGTGATGCAGGCAGGGTTGTATGTTTTTGAAATCCCTTCTATAGAAGGAAGGATTGTGTATTCCCTTGAGTGGTTGCACATACTTTTAAAAGTCCTCTACGGAGGTGGGGTTGGATCTTGAGTTATTCACCCTTAAGTGTGTCTTTGGCAGTTGTGGTAGCATAGCTCAACTGTCAGGTGTGTTTGGCATGTCTTAGATGGTGGAGTGTAGTGATGAACTCCTTCCCATCACCCATCTTTGATGTGTTTAAGATGTATAGTGTGTCGATGACATATTATACGATGCTTGTGTATTCTATGTTTTTTCCACGTGTCTTCCTTGCGTTTCTTACATACTTTAGTGGTGGCACATAGCGATGAGCTCCCCCCATGCCATGTGTCTTGCATGTTTTGTGCCAGAGCATAGCAATGACCCCCCCCACATTGTGTGTTTTGTATGCTTTTGATGGCGACACGTAGCAATGAGCTCTCCCCATCGCCTAGCTAAGGTAGTATAATTATTTAATCATGTCTTCTCCTCATGTATACCTTGTGTATTGCATGATTGCGTTCATGTCTTCTCCATGTATTACGTGCTTCCTTACTTTCTTCTTTGTGTATTGCATGCTTCCCTACTGTATTCTATGTGTTTTGTGTGATTGTCAAGTGTTTTCTTATGTTTTCCTAAGCTTGGGGACTAGAAATGGTTCTCCAAACTTAGGTTGTGTTTTTGCTCTAGTGTTTGATGTGCTTCAACTATACTTTAATACATGTACTGATCATAAGATTATACACATATTAAAGTGGGGGCTAAATATTATGGAGTAAAAAGTGTACACATGTCTTTTTACCTCCTTTTTTAGCTCCTAGGTCCACATGAATTCATTATACATTCTAAATATTCATCCCGATGCAAAATTCCTTGAAACCAATGTAAATTGGGAACAAGGGGTCCATATTTTACCTTACCTTGGACCAAAAAGGAGCCTTAAGACTTGGGCATCACCGCCCAAGTCTTCCCTGATTGTTTGGGGCAAATTTAATTGCATGTTGACTTAGGAACTTTAAAAAGGTTTCTCTTTGTCGGCTCTTTTGGTTTAGTTTGATGACTATTAGCGGGAAAGCATATATAAGTGTGTTTTTGAATTCATTATGAACCTAGATAGAGATAGAAAAACTTGAAGCATTGGAGTAAAGATCATTCAAAGCATTCATTATGATTCTAGAGAAGATTTGTGTTGTCATTGTATGTGTTGTTGTAGGTTTGAAGTTATCATCTATCTCCCCTTATGAGTTGAAGTCCATTCATCTTCCTAAGGATTACATCACATAGGTGATATCATTTTTATTCATTATCATTGGATTCATCATATTGATTTTGTGTTTAGCCTCTACCCTACAAGGGCACACTCTCTTTATCTATCAACAGTGTCTGGAAGCTTGAATGCTATCCTAGGATTTGACTGAGGCAAGTCCCTAAACACCATAACCCCCAAACCCCTTCTCTTCTTCTTGTGTATAGGTTACAGGTGCGAGATCCAGGAAACATGAAGGTACAAGAAGACTGAGCAAGGATCAAGGTTTTAGGATTTGACAACAGTTCAGGAATATTCCTCTGTGAAAGACTTGGGTAGTGGAACCCTAGTCTTTCTGCCCTTGATAACTCTAGATCTAGCATCAGGGCAGTCTCTGTAGCATTTCTCTAGTTTACAGTTTCTAAAGATTTAACCTTTCTGGACTTGGGTGGTCCTAAAATAGTCCTCTAACATCTCTTCTTTTGGGATGCAGGTTCTGATATCTTCCTGATTCTCCCCATGCAATTGGTTTCTGGAGATTTTCTATATATATATATTTTGTTATAATCTAATTATCATAGAACTAGGGTTTGTTGCATTATTGACCTAGGGTTTGATAGAAAGGCTTGATTAAATCAGATCTTTCCATGTAGCACTCCTGAGTACAAGATCTGTAGCTAAGTCCACCTCCATTTGGTAGTGATTTGGCTCGGTCTTGTCCTTGAATGTTATTGTGAAAGAGGGTTTGATCTAGTGTGCATGCTAGTCGTCATCATTCATCTTTTTCACACTTAAAAAGTACATATGTTTTGTAATATTTTATGAAAATGGGTTTGAGTTGGAGTTTCACCTTGTTGATGAAACATTGTTTGTAATGTAACAACTATAATAAATTATTGCCATAACATTTTGTGATTTGAGTGTGATACATAGGTTTCTCCATGATAGGTGGTAGTCGTGCTAGGTCACCTATTACAATTATAGATATTCCACCAAAGTAGAGTTGTTGTTAGTAGGGAAATACCTCGCATATTCTACTATCTATCTTTAGTAGGAGCTTTGGCCCATGGAGCTCATCTCATCAATGATGATTTATTTTATATGTTTCATGTCTTCTTGAAATGTTGTTAGTGATTGTCCCTATAATGGTTGTATTTTTTTATTTGAATCTTGAGGGTTGAATGTATAAAGAGACAATTGTCCCTATAATACTTTTTGTGGAGAACATGTGATAAAGAGACAATTGTCTGCTCCCCAAACTCCTCAGCAAAATGGAGTAGTTGAAAGGAAGAATAGAATAGTTCAGGAAGCAGCTAGAACAATGATCAATGAAGCAAACCTATCAGAAACATATTGGAAGGAAATAATTCACACTATTGTTTACATTCAGAATAGAGTGCAAATCAAAGCAAATGGAACAAAGACACCTTATGAGATGTGGTATGGAAGAACTCCTACTGTCAAGTATTTCAAAGTTTTTGGAAGCAAATACTATATCAGAAGAGATGAAGAATTAGGAAAGTTTGATGCTAGATGTGATGAAGGCATATTCCTTGGGTACTCCACTAAAAGCAAACCTTACCGGTGCTACAACAAAAGGTTGAGAAAGATTATTGAATGTGCAAATGTGAAGGTAGATTACGATATTCAAAAAATCTCAGAGTCAATTAGATATGAGTCAAATGAGTCTACTGATACAGAAGAATTTGAAGATGATAAAGACAAGGAAGTTTAGATGATGAAGAAGAATCTCTGGAAAGAGTTCCTAAAACCCCCAAGTATGTGCAAAAGAATCATTCAGAGAATCAAATCATTGGTGACAAAAACAAAGGAGTTATGACAAGAAGAAGAATTGCAAAATAATAGGTAAATCTCTATTACTTTCAAATATTGAACCTAAGACAGTTACTGAATCATGTAAAGATGAACATTGGGTTAAGGCAATGGAAGAAGAATTGCTGCAAATTGAAAAGAACAAGACTTGGGAATTTGTCCCCAGACCTGCGAATTTGTCCCCAGACCTGCAGATAAGAATGTGATTGGAACAAAGTGGGTTTTCAAAAATAAGTTGAATGAGAATGGAGAAGTGGTAATAAACAAAGCAAGACTTATATGTAAAGGCTACTCACAAGTGGAAGGAATAGACTATGAGGAAACTTTTGCTCCGGTGGTAAGACTAGAGGCTATTAGGTTATTTCTGGCTTATGCAGCACACAAGGATTTCAAGGTATATCAAATGGATGTGAAGTCAACTTTTTTGAATGGTGAGTTGGAAGAGGAAGTATACATAGAGCAACTAGATGGATTTCAGTTATCAGACAAGCCAAATATGGTATGCAGATTGAAGAAGACATTGTATGGACTGAAGCAAGCTACTAGAGCTTGGTATGATAGGTTAGATAGGTATCTGTTGCAGCTCAAGAATTCAGTAAAGGGTTTGTAGACAATAATTTGTACATCAAGGTACTTGAAAAGATCAAATCTTGATTATTGAGGTCTATGTGGATGATATAATCTTCAGTGGAAATGAAGGTATGTGTAAGAACTTTGTAGATGAGATGCAAAAAGAATTTGAGATGTCAATGTGTGGTGAGATAAACTTCTTCCTTGGGCTGCAAATTAATCAGATAGATAAAGGCATTTTTATTTCACAATCAAAGTATGTCAAAGAATTGTTGAAGAAGTTTGGTATGGAAGATTCTAAAGTAGTTAGTACCCCCATGACAACTGGTTACAAGCTGAGAAAAAATGATGAATCTCCTAAGGCTGATCAGAGCAAATATAGATCAATGATTGGAGGACTGATATACCTAACTGTTACCAGACTAGATATCATGCATGCAGTCTGTCTTGTGGCCAGATTTCAAGCAGATCCTAGAAAGTCACATGTTAAGGTAGTAAATAGGATATTCAGGTATTTGAAAGGCACTCCAGACCATAGTTTGTGGTATCCTAAGAATAATAACTTCACCCTAAGTGCCTACCTAGATGCAGATTGGGCCGAATGTGTAGATGATAGGAAAAGTACAAGTGGGGGTGTGTTCTTTCTTGGAGACAGAGTTGTGTCATGGCAAAGCAAGAAGAAAGATTTAGTATCCTTATCTACTGCAGAGGCAAAGTACATTGCAACAACATCATGTTGCACGCAGGTGCTATGGATGAGACAAACTCTAAAGGATATCAAAGTTGAGTATGATGATCCAATTCCTATTTTCTATGATAATACCAGTGCCATTAACAATTCAAAGAATCCAGTGATGCATTCAAGGACAAAGCATATTTCTATCAGGTATCACTTTTTGAGAGAGAAGGTTGCAGAGAAAGAAGTGAAGCTTGAGTATGTGGCTACAAAGGATCAGGTTGCTGACATATTCACCAAGGCTCTTCCTAAGGATACATTTGAGTATCTCCGAGAGAAGTTAGGGGTTATTTCCCCTCCTTCTTGGAACTAGATGCATAAGGAAGTACATCAGTCCAGTGTGATTTAGGATTTATTCTTGTCTGGACTAATGATGGAGGCTACCTCTCAGGGGGAGCAGGTAGTGGCATTGAAGAATGTTGTAGTCAGAGGGACTAAGAGATGGTATAAGATAGTGTGTACTCATAAGGGGGAGGTATTCAAAGTAGTTGAGATGAGTACAAGTATGTGCAATATCATACTCAGGGGGAGAAAGCTTGAAGAAGGTGTGCCACCCTTTGCCATTGATGTCAAAGGGGGAGAGAGTTCATGTGAAAAACAAAGAAAGAGTAAGATGTATGAAAGAAAGGGGGAGAGTGAGATTAGTGTAAAATTATGTCATGATGGTTTTTCACATCATATATTGCCATTAATGACAAAGGGGGAGAATATTGCAAGTATGTGTTAATCAATGTTGTCATTGGTGTTAACTGTATCTTCTAATGTTGCTATTGTTGGTTGATTAAGTTATTGTGTTAAGGTGATTTTAATGACTTGCAAAAGTGCTGATGATGTTAGTATATTTCTCTTGTTGCTGATTATCCAAGTGCTTTTGAGAAAATTTGATAAATATTGAAGACAGTGTTGTGAAGAAGTATTTTGGCTTACAGGATACTGTCTGAGTTTTTTCTCCGCATTTCTCTTGTATTGAAGACTAGAATGTGAGGTTTGGATATGTTTTAGAGAAGTGATTGAAGATGTTAGATCCAAAATTTGGTTCTCTGGAACGCTGTGGTTTGAGAGTTATGTTCACCAATTTGAATACTGTGCCTAACAGTGTCTGCAATATGACTGGGAGAAAGTATTTTGCTCCGCATTTCTCTGTAGTTTGGTTTTTGGTATTATGGTTTAGGATGAGTGTTCATAAGGTTCATATCTATGTTCTATTCAAAGAAATTATGATTTGGTCCTCCGGAATGTAGTTTTCTTGAGTAGTAGAGCTTGGTAGTGTTGGTTGTGAGCAATTTGTGAACTGTCTTCAAGTGAGATTTGTTGTAGCTGAATTTGTTGGCTCCTAGGTGATTTCATGTTGTTTATGGATGTTTCTATATTGTGTTAAAGGCTTGTACTTGGTTCACAAGTTATGGTTGGGTTCTTAGAAGTGTATGCCTAAGTGTTCTTGGTGTTTGCACAAGTTTAGCCAACTTGGGTGCTAACATTAATTACGGATATGCCGTGTGGATTGTGGAAGCGTGTTGAAGTATGTGAAGATATTTTTAGATCCAAGATAAGCTATGAAGTGTTCTATCTTCATTCTTTTGCTCTGCAAGAATGTTTAGGTCCAAACCTAATTTGAATTCTGTATGTTTGCTGACCTTGGAGATTGTTTCAATGGTTGTAGAATGTGTTGCCAACCTTGGTGAATGTTTCAAGGTTGATGATTGAAATAAAGGATTCATGTGTTGGTGTGCAAGTGTGAAGATGGTGATGTGTGTGTTGTGAATTTAAATTAGAGGCAGCAAGGACTTTCATGTGGTAGAAGACCTAATGCAGTGAGCAGAAGTCATCTACAATCTTCATAAAGGCTATGAAGGTGATGTTTGTTGTGCTTCATTGGAATTGAACTCAGGCATGTGGTAGATGCTATCATATCAGTTCATGGCAATGAGCCTCCTCTTTTGGTAGTGAGCCCTTCCTTTTGGCAGTGAGCCACCCCTTTTGGCAGTGAGCCTTCTTTTGGGTAGTGAGCCTCTTTGTAATTTAGTATTGATACTACTTTATATTGTGAGCTAATCCTCACTGTGGTTTTTCCCTTTTAGGGTTTTTCACATAAAAATCTAGTGTTCTCTTGTGCATGATGATGAAGTGATTAAGCTTTTGTTATCTATTTTTCATGTTTAATCTTCCTAATAGAATAAGGGTTTAAAGTGACCTGATGTGGATGAAATTATGTTTGTCAAAGTTTAAAGTTTTTGATACAACTGATTTACTCCCCCTCTTAGTTGTCTTGTGCATTCCAACAAGTTCGCCTTGTAAGTCATTCAAAAATTTCAGATAAAATTCCCATGTGGTGGACCAAAAAATAAAGTCATTTTTTATTATTTTATTATATGCTAGCCCCTATGTGAAGGAAGGTGCAGCTGTAGGAATGAGGTGCCTAAGTTTTTTTCTTATTCCCTTTAAAAACTAAAAATATAACAAATAAAGTCATTAAAGTGGTGCCAACTTTGGGAGATGAAGAGACGCAGGTAAAAAGAGGGAATTGAAGGATGCCAAGTAGGGGAAGCTCATGCCTAGAAACAAGTTGAAGAATAATAAAATAACACAGCTCCAAGGTAGATGGTGGAGTGCCTAACAGGGTAGTGAAGTTGCCTTGAACAAAAAAGAAGAGAGGTGTGGTAATAGAGAAGATGCATGGAAATAGTGAAGTGACATGGAGTTGGAAGAAGGCTAAAAGATTTCAAGGTGGAAAATGGGTGTGATAGCCACCTAAAATAGAGGAAAAGTATGGGAAGAGGACAGATGAAAAATATAAGGTTGTTGCAGCAAAGGGGGCTGCATAATTTGTATAAGAAGTTGTAGTTTAGATGAAGAAAGAATGTTGCAGATTGAAGATTAGAATCCACTAGTAGCTGGAAAAGGGAGATTTGATTGAAAAGATTATTTGCAAAAGAGGAAGCCACTAGTAGCCTGTCATAGAGGTTGCAAAAAAATCAAGAAGGAAGGATAGAGAGCGAGGAGCCCTAAATTATTTTTGAAATCAATTTGTTTGTATATAGATGAAGTCAATAGAACAATAAATATTTTGTTTATGTTTTTATAAATTTGTATGAAATTTGTATCTGAGAAGGTGAATTTGAATTGGAAGTTGATTTGTAGCTACGATAATTGGTAGTTTGAGAAAACCCCCAATTTTTGACTACATCAATTGGTATCAGAGTAAGGATTGCTTGTTGGGAGATGTGTTGAGGTGGTTGAGGAGAGCTCTAATAATTTTTGTTGTAGGTTTAAGAGAGTCCTGTAACTGCAAAGAATTAAGAATGAATTTTGTGAAATCATATTGGCTATCCTCCAACAAAGATTAAGACTAGGTAGAAGGTGTACAAATGTCCTCCACTGTGTGCAGGTGGGTAGAGGGGGTTTTGAGGTGTATCTTTCAATATATTTGTTGGGTAGAGGATAGTTGTGGTTGTGTGTGTGAGTTTTGTTGCAGGTGGAGGAGACCTATAACTACAAAGAGTGTAGGCTCTTAAGTTTTTATGATTTGATGTTTTACCTGTAGGTGTGTGTGTGTGTAGGTTGTAGATTATGGGAAAGATTGCATGAGTGATTAAAGATGTCAAAGAAGAAGAGTATGAGGTTGGCCTTGGGTAGGGATGTAAAAATTTCATTTATTGAGACGAGAGAAAGAATTTTATTTTTCATGGCATGATTTGATCTCATATTTTATAGAGTCAGGCCCAATTTTCCCATGACATGAGCCAAATAGTCTACAAGGGACAATGGGATTCCAATGATTTGTTTCTCAAGTGCATGAATGAACAAACTTCTTTGACTAAGTGTCAAGGACTTAGGGGTATCCTCTCCACTAGTAATCGTACTTTTTTCACACTTCTCTACCAATAGTCAAATCTCTTTTACTAAGTATCAAGGGCTAAGGGTATCCACTTAGTGAAATTTACTTGTGGCATAATCCTAGAAATTTTTTCTTGTGGTAAGATTATGGTCAAATATGCTCATGGCATGATCTTGGGCTCATTTATGTTTAGCCAAATTTGGTCGTGGCACAATCTTGGCCTCATCCCTTATAGGGTTAGACCAAATGCCCTTGTGGCACAATCATGACCTCATCCCTCAACCTCATGCCAAATTCATTGGTGGCTTGATCATGACTTCATTGCCATAGGGCCAAATGTGCTTGTGGTACAATCTTAGCCTCATCCCTTATATCCTATGTCATGATCCTAAGCTCATGCTTTATAGTATTTGGCCAAATTTATTTATGACATAATCCTAGCTTCATCCCTTATAGTGTCAAACAAATACACGTACAAAATTGATAACTTGTGTAGACACCTAGAATTGACCACGTCCTAACACCACCTAAACATCACCTCTAGCATCACCGTATGTCACCTAGCGACACATTTATCCTAGGAGTCCCCTTATCATGTCTCTTTCCATTAGCCAATTAATTAAATAAATTATATTTATATAATTAATTTTAATCCATTTCCTCCATAATCCATATTGATTAAATAAATCATACTTATTTAATTAATTTAATCAATTTTGCCTCATGTCAAATTAATTAAATAATCTTATTTATTTAATTAATCCTCACACATCATTCCTCTCCAAAAATTAATTAATTATTTTATTATTTGATTAATTTCCACTTGTCCTCATCCTCATCCTCCTACCACAAATAATAAATGAGAGTCTTAAAAGTCAAACTAACTTTTCATCTCCACCACCACTCTACTTAAATATCATCCACTTCAATGGTCAAACACTCAATAGCAATTTTACACCTCATTCATAATAAAAAAGTGATAAATATTTGTCTTATTTTAATTCTCTAAAATTAAACTTTGATTGTTGAAGTAGATTATATTTAAGAATAGCCCTCCACCACTCATTTCATACTACATCTCTCAAGCCTAGCCATTCACATAAGGATGCCCTAGAAGCTTCTATCTTTTATCTCTTAATTTCCATCATTCATTTCATATTGCACCTCTTAATCTTAGCCATCCATTCTCACCTCTTAGTCTTGGTCATCCATTTCCAACTCTTAATCTTGGCCATCCATCTTATCATCCAAGAATCTATAAATCAAACATCAACCAAGTCATTTTTATGAATCAAGAGCTTTTATACAAAGTTACGCTGTCAAAGTGAGCAACCAACATATCAAAATAACATTGAAGCACATCCACCATTGTCATGGTGTAACAAGAACTATTGTGATAACATTATTGTTATTTCATTTGATTTCCTTAATCTTTGCTCTTGAAGTAATGTAGGTATGGAATAAGTGATTTCATAGTGTAATGTTTCCATTTTGATATTCCACATTTCTGCATACACAACTTCACTAATAAACCGAAGACCCCCCTTAAAAAAAAGACAATATTGATCAATGAGACGTTGAAGAATTGTTCCGAACGAAGACAATTGGGAGGCTACGGAATATTTAACTGACTATTATTCTCTACGTTCTATTTTTCCTATTTAATTTAGAGCGATATGTGCAGAGTATCAAATCCGGGAAGAAAACCAAAAAAAATTGTGAAGTCAAATGTAAAGTCACTTAAAAAATACATTAAATTTTAAAAACTTTATTTCTAAGATATTTAAACCAAAAATTATAGAGATAAATATATTAAATCGACGTACAAAATGTGTTGCTGGTGTGACAACTAAACGAATTTTTTTTTTTAATATATTTTCTTCGAGGATAATATGTAGTTTAAATTGATCCGAATATTTTCGAGCTTCCAAAACGCATCCCACAATTCTTTTGTTTTTTCCCTGGACTTGATACTCTTTGTACATATCATAAATTAAATAGGAAAAATACAAAGTCGAAAACTAAAAAAGGTGCTAACGCCGGGATAAATATGAGCTAGAAGAAAGTGTTTCCTGCATCTTTTTCCAATATGTCTTTCTCTGACTTTCCTACATCTTTTTTCAATATGGCTTTCTCTGACTTTCCTGCATCTTTGCATGCAACAAACATAATAAGAGGCAGTGCTTATGCTCCAGCAACGGCTATGCTATGTGCACTCATAGTTTTCTTGTGGGTTTTGTCTAGATTTAGTGTGCAAAGGAAAAATACATTGAGATTGAGATTGCCCCCTGGACCGTTTGCATGGCCTATTATAGGAAATCTGAACCAGCTGAAAAGACTTCCTCATCGTGATCTTCATCAACTTGGTAAGAAGTATGGCCCCATTATGTTCTTGAAATTGGGTTCTGTTCCGACCGTTGTGGTTTCTTCTTCTGCGTTGGCGAAGGAGTTCTTGAAAACCCACGATGTGGTTTTTGCCAGCCGGCCTCCAACTGCTGCGGGAAAATACATTGGATATAATTTCAATGATGTGGTATTGTCTCCTTATGGACCTTATTGGAGACACATGAGGAAGGTGTGCGTGGTAGGATTGTTCAATAACAAAAGGATCGACTCCTTCAGATGTGTACGAGAAGAAGAGGCACATCTCGTCGTTCGTTCAGTGTGGGAGATGTCTGGGCAAGGAACGGCGCCTATTAATCTCACCAAGATGCTTTCATCGTATTCGTTGTCAGTCATTTGGCGAATCCTTTCCGGAACCAAAAACTCTTTTCACAGTGACGCTCATGTGAGTGGTCATGGCCAAGAGATAAGAAAGATGGCAGCAGAGGTTGCAGATTTAATGGGAGCTGTCAATATCGGGGACTTCATTCCTTACTTAGACTGGCTGGACTTGCAAGGTGTAAAGCGGCGCATGAAAAAGTTACACAGTTCCTTCGACCAAGTGATAAGAAATCTAATAGAGGAACACCAGCAGCGTAGGAGGAAGTTGCACAAGGAACATGAGCAGCAGCCTGCTACTAAAACATCATTGACGTGCTCTTGGAAATGGAGAGTCTCGATGGAATGGAAATCACAGAGGAAAACATTAGAGCCATTGTTTTTGTATGTTTCCACTTTTTATATTTAACACAATCCCAATTATTGATTTTTTAAATTTAATTAGTAGTTTTTCTATTTTTAATTGATCTAACAAGGCTGTATAAAATTTTCAGGATATGGTTGTGGCTGCAACTGAATCCACGTCTACTACGTTAGATTGGGCGATGAGTGCGGAGCTCAAAAACCCTAATGTGGCAAAGAAAATGCAGGAGGAAATCGAATCAGTTGTGGGCAGAGAGAGGACAGTAAGGGAGAGTGATATAGCAAGCATGGAGTACGTGCAGTGTGTGGTGAAGGAGACGCTGAGGTTATATCCGGCGGTTCCCTTGCTCATTCCGCACGAATCCACAGAGGATTGTACAGTTGGGGAATACTTCATTCCTGAGAGAAGCAGGCTTATCATCAATGCCTGGGCGATAGGAAGAGACCCATCTTTGTGGGACGATCCTTTGGCATTCAAGCCGGAGAGGTTTATGGGTAAAGATGTTGATATTGTGAGGGGCAAAGAGTGGTTCGATATGGTGCCGTTTGGGGCATGAAGAAGAGGATGGAACGTCTTAACCAGCCGGTGAGTTGTAATCGACCGGCTGGTCGACGTCAGGTACGGACGCACGAAACAGCGACATAACGCGTACGGCAGGCCACCGACTGGCTCAGGTCGAAGAAACCAGTCGAAACGGTATTTAAGATTGGTCGACGGGTGCAGTGACTCGCCAGCCGTACAGTCGGTGAGTTACAACTCACCGGCTGTTTACGGCTGGCAGAAGAGGATGCCCGGGGGCGACCATGGCCATTGTGAACATTAACCTTCTTTTGGCTCAGCTACTTCACTGCTTTGAATGGAGAGTTGAAGGGGATGTGGATATGAGCGAACTGGGTGGAGCGTCCATGCCCAGAAGTGCTGAACTTGTGGCTCTTCCTCGTTTCAGGCTCGCCACCTGCCTCTAGAGGTTTAGGATATATTCCCCGTCTATTTACAACGTCTCTTTGTGAATAGTGTCATTGTCTTTGAGATAAAAGAATATTATGTGTGTTTGAAAAACATATATTTCATGTTTTTAATACTTCCGCGTGCCATCTACGGACTATCGCCCCATATGTAGTAAATAATTAAAAATTAATAAGAGTTTAGGGTTTAGAGTTAGTTTTATAATAACTAGAACAGCATTGCGTTTGATTATCCCTCAATTGATAATTGAGATTGTATTTGGAGTGGAGGTTGGATTGTATAAATAAAATAAATTGCATTTGATTATTCCTCAATTGATAATTGAGGTTGTATTTGGAGAGGAGGTTGGATTATATAAATAAAATTTATTGGGTTTGATTATTCTTCAATTGATAATTGAGGTTTTATTTGGAGTGGAGGTTGAATTGTATAAATAAAATATTATTATAGTAATTGTGAGTTATTAAGGAGACATTGAACTATTGTTAGTTATTTGTGTAATTGTGAGTTATTAATGTCTCTATTTGTGTACATAAGTGATGAAGCAAGATTAGACAAGTGTGACATGGTACTTGCCTTTGATTTATATTGTTACAATAAAATTTGTTTTACAATAGTTTAGAATTTGTTTTGCCTTGTAATATTGTAATAATTTTAACTTTTCATTGTTGTAATGTGTTATGTCAATTAATATGTTAATTAAACTACTATAGATATCTTAAATACATGTATCTAAAAAACTCCTAGAAATATCAGTTTTGAGTTATTTTATTTACTATAGATAGATGCATTTTATTTATTTATTTATAATCATAGAGGAATAGATAGCCCAACTTATTTACTTAAGTAATTTTATTACTATAGATAGATGCATTTTTTTAACTTATTTTTAAGCATAGAGGAATTGGTAGCCCAACGACCTGCAGGGAGCCCCCTATAACCTTTGGGTTGTATTGTAAGGAAGTTAAAGTAGTGGAACAACTTCCTATGCTAACCTTGAGAGGAGTATTATAAAGAAACTTTTGAGATCCGATTTAACAATTATAGAAATTATACATAAACACATATAAATCACCAACAATAAACACATAACACCACATATATGTGGGGAAAATCCTTTTCGGAGAAAGAAAAACCCCACACTCCAAAACTTGCTCAATATATTAACAAATCCAAAACAGGATTACAACACACTTGCAGAGCAAGTTATTACAGGAGTATCACCAACAAATTAAAATTAGAAGAATTTTGACAACGTTTCAACAACACTTGTGTACCTATAAAATCTCATACTCAAACTACTTCCTCAAGCACCAATTTATAGAAGATTTAATACATGAAACTACCAAATAGAAACCCAAAACCATGAGTTAAAACCACCCTCAAATGTGGTGCATAAATTGGGTGGAAATATCCAATGCCCAAGTCATGGGGAATCAAGTCCACTATTAAATAGTAAATTCCTTACACCTGTCATATGTCGTCATAAACTCCCAAAATATAACACTCCATTTTTGACTCCACAATCTTCTCAAATCATGCTTATGACATGCATCATAGTGTTGATCAAGATTCCCAATGAATCCCTCTTACAGGCTCTTACAGTTGTTATAAGAATATGCCATAAACCTGCCATAAAATCCCTACAAAATAGGAACTACCAAATCTACTAATAATAACCACCTTATGATAACTTAAAATTCATATAACAAAGTACTGACATGTAGCATATAATACCAACTCATATGCTAGAGCACAATTAAAATAATCAAATAAATCATGATATGTGGGAAAATATTAAATAATAAATAAATAAACTCTAGAATTTTTGTAAGGTTGAGACACCTTAATTCCCAACATTCTCCCATTTGTCGAATACTTTGCAAGAGCCAAAGGGTAAGATACCACCAAGAATCTAACTGCCAGAGGTTGAAAGGCCCATAGACTTTGAACACCATTTTAATTTCTTTGTGTTAATAGGCTTGGTTAATGCATCTACAACATTTTTTAAAGTCTATTTTTTCTAATCTCACCCTTATATCTTCGCCTATATCTCTCACAAAATGATACTTGACATCTATGTGCTTGGTCCTTACATGAAATGTCAGGTTCTTTGCTAAACAAATTGGACTCTAACTATCACAATAAAGAGTACTTGTACCTTGATTCAACTCAACATATGAACATAATATCTTCATCATAAATGTGATATTTCCATAGCCCATAGTGATTAGGAACTATTTTCTGGATAAACTATGTTGTAACAAACATTGAGAAGAATAGATGAGAAAAATTATAGGAAAATGAGGTATAAATAGATAGAGAGAAGGAAAAAACAAAGAAGTAAGAGAATGAGCCGACAATAATAAAAATGATTGAAAAGAAGAGATACAATGAAAATAAATAAAACAAATAGAAAACTCAAAAAGAATATATTTAATTCGCCCCACTCAAATAGAATATAATGTACATGATGTGCTTTTTACTCTATGCTTGTCTTATGCACTTGCTTTATGTGTGTTTGTTTTATGTGTGTGGATCTCATTTGGATATTGCTTGCATGTTTTGTACATTGTTACATAATATTGTATCATGGAAGTTAACGGAAGTTGTTGGAAATTTATCTTGTACCCTTTTTTTAGTATTGTGTTGTTTGTTTTGGTTAATACTTAAGAATTTTGAGGTTGCATTTTGGAGGTTGTTACATTATTGTTTAATTTGCAAGTGTTGTCAACTTGTCAAGCTCCTTTTCCTTTGCAATGTGTAAGTTGCATTAACACTCTAGACTCTAGTGTGGTCATGATTGTATTTTGCCTCAAAACTCTGAACTCCAGAGTTGCTTTTTGCAAGCCTTCTCTGGACCTTGAGGTTGGTTGGTGAGTATTTACTCAATGTGTGAGAGAGGGTTTTAAACTCTGAAATGCCTATTTCTTTCTATCTTTTCACAATTTTCCTCTAAGATTCTTGGTGTTCCAAATCACTCATCAATCTAGCTTCCAAATGATCCTTGTAATTTTGGATTTCAGCTCATTTTAAGCAATTTCATGCTTTGAACCAAGTTTATTTCTGCTTTCATTTTCTAAATTCTAGTTTTACCTGTGTTGAGGGTTTTGAATTATTGCTTTAAGTTATGATTGGAAATGTGGATTTCATGTTGAATCATTATTATCTCCTTTCAAATAATTATTTTAATAGTTAAAATTCTAGAATCTTCAACTTTTACCTGTAGATTTGAATTTTGTTTTTCTCACCTCTGCCCCTAGGGTTTCCAAGCCCCAGATTTTGGGCATTTGATGAATTTTATTTCAAATCCATTTAAAACACTTAGAAAAATCATGCCTTTGGTTCTAAACTCTATTTTTCCTCTTCCAAACCTAGTGCATATCTTTCAAACTTAGTCTGATTAGATTTAGGGTTTGTTTTAAAAAAAATGGGTGGCTTTACAAGTTTTCACACTTTGGTTTTGGTTTGTAATTACTATAAAATGCAAGTGACTTGTGAAGTACAATTGCATTTCACACTTTTCTTGTAGTTTACAATTAGTTGCAAATTGTTCCTGCATCTTGAAACCTAGTTGTGGGTTGGAAACCTAAATCTTTTTGTAGTTTGTAGTTAGATGCAAATTTCTCTTGGAGCCTAAACTCTAAATGTAGTCTAGAGTCCCAAATTTTTTTTAATTTACAATTTCTTAAAAAATTTAAACCACACCCAAACTTCAATTGGAATTCACACCTTGCTTGTAAATTATAATTTCTTGTAAATTTCTCCAGAAGTATAAAATGCGACTACAAACTGGAAGCCCAAAACATTTTGTAGTTTCTTACAATTGGAAACTATAGGTCACTTTTGAAGTCCATTCGTAGTCCACATTTCATTTCCCAAGTGTATTATTATGTCAATTGCAATTCGGTCCTAAAACTTGAGCTGCATTTTGCATCTCAGTCTTGAACATCGAATTGCACCAAAACATGAAAACACTCATTTTGAAGACCTTGATCCCCCAAACTTACAAAATTGATCAATTAAATCATAGAAAATTTATATTTAAGTGTAAATTAACATACGCTAATTTCATTTTGGATTAATTGATTAAAATATGGTAAATTTTTGAAAACTAGTTAATTAATTGAAATAATTAATTTTGAGGACCCATGTGAACACATATTACATCTCCTGCAAAAATGAAGTATGAGTACAAAGGAATTATTCCTACTTCAAAGATGGTTAATGATTGGGTAAATGTAATAGATACAAATGTTGGACATGTAGGGTTAGAAGCATTTCAAACTAGAATGGCTATCCTTATAGAGAAAATGTTGTCCAGGGTTCATAATCTTAGGAATAATGGGTTGGTAAAAGCTACATGTTTTCTATAACCTTGAAATCCCTTGATTTGGTAATGACATGTGCGAAATATTATGACCCAGTTAATAGATAAATTAGAACATAGGAGGGAAATGCGATACTATTGATTAGGCAATGTTACCCCACAATCAATAGATACTTACTATGATCAAAATGTGAGTGAGTGCCAAAATAAAATTAATTATTGGCTTCTAAAACTCAAGGCCACATTCTCTAGACTACCTAAAAAATTATTTAGAAGTGACTTCATTGAGGTAGTAAATGATTGTATCACTCTACTTAGCAAAATTATCAGCCAAGAAGATGCCGAAGAGATTCAAAATTGGATCTCCAGGTATATAGTCAAGATGTTGAAAGGAGATGAATTCTTTTACTGGGCCACCTTGATTAGTGACACCCTTCATCAACAGTTAACTAATGTTATCCAAACTAATCTAAGTTTTACGTGACCTCTTATTTAGTATATGCCATAGCTAGAAGACAACAAGTGTTAAGTCTACAGACATGATGCCTAGACAATAAAAGGTTTATGAATATTCTCTAGAGCTAGAACTCAAAGCATTTGTACAAATTTTCCAAGGGTAAATGATGCCTTTGTCTTTTACATTATTAGGTTGTTGGAAAGAGATTTTGGTTAGAGACTATCGAGTACTCATGCAACCTATTTCATCCCTATCTTTGATACTTGCTCATGCATAAGGACTAGTAATATTGAAAAATACCTTAAAGAGATTATCAGATCATAGGGGCATGTTCTCTTAGGTTGCCCCTTAATTAGACTGACTTCATGGTCATGCAACAATATTGTTCAAGACAATAAAAGGCATGTAGGTGTCCTAGATGAATTTGATGTAGATTTAGGTTCCTTTTAATGCTCCAAAATGAAATGTCCCTAGAATGATTTCTCTTTTCAATGCATAAGATTTTCAAATAATTTCTTGATGTGAATTAATTCTGAAATGAATGTTTTTAAATACCAAAACATGACAAATCATCGTGTAAACATGTATAAAGTTGGCTTCCAATGATTAGTGGAAAACGATGGGAGTTGACAATTTAACATTTATTTATTAGATAAGCTAGAGGAGACACACACAGAAATAAAAGGAAATTATGTAGCAAACTAGCCCACAAGGACAATGAGATTCTAATGACCCATGTTTTAGGTGCTAGAATAGTTGAATTTTCTTGACTAAGCATCAAGGTTTGAGGGGTATCCACTTGCTAATAATTAAACTTCTTTGACTAAGTGTTAAGGCCTCAAGGGTAACCACTCCACAAATAATAAAACTTCTTTGACTAAGCATTAAGGGTCGAGGTGTTTCAACTATGCCAAATTCACTTGTGGCACAATCCCAACCTCACCCCTTATAGTGTTGGGCGATATTTTCCATGGCATGAGTTGATCTCATCCCTTATAGAGTCAGGGCAAATTTTCTCATGGCATGATCCAACTAGTCTATAAGGAACAATGGGATTCCAATGAACTATTTCTCAAGTGTATGAACAAACAAACTTCTTTGACTAAGTGTCAAGAACTTAGGATTAAAAAAACAAAGATAATATTGAACAATGAGACGTGGAAGAATTGTGCGGAACGAAGAAAATTGGACGGCTACGGAATATTTGAGTGACACTATTATTTTCTATTTTTCCTGTTTAATTTAGTGTGATATGTGCGAGCATCAAACCCGAGAAGAAAACAAAAATTTGTGCAGTCAAATGTAAGGTCACTAACAAAGTATTTTAAATTAAAAAAACTTTATTTCTAAGATGTTTAAACCAAAAATTATAGAGATAAATATATTAAATCGACGTAAAAAATATGTTGCTGGTGTCACAACTAAACTATATTTTTTTAAAATATATTTTCTTCGAGGATAATATTTAGTTTAAATTGATCCGAATATTTTCAAGCTTCCAAAACACATCCTGGATTTGATACTCTTTGTACATATCGTAAATTACATAGGAAAAATACAAAGTAGAAAATGAAAAAAAAAGGTGCCAACGCCGGCATAAATATGACCTAGAGAAAGTGTTTCTCACTTCCCTGCATCTTTGGATGCAACAGACATAATAATAAGCGGTGCTTATGCTCCAGCAGCGGCTACGCTATGTGCACTCATAGTTTTCTTCTGGGTTTTGTATAGATTTAGTGTGCAAAGGAAAAATACAATGAGATTGAGATTGCCCCCTGGACCGTTTCCATGGCCTATTATTGGAAATCTGAACCAGCTGAAAAGGCTTCCTCATCGTGATCTTCATCAACTTGGTAAGAAGTATGGGCCCATTATGCTCTTGAAATTGGGTTCTGCTCCCACCGTTGTGGTTTCTTCTTCTGCGTTGGCGAAAGAGTTCTTGAAAACCCACGATTTGGTTTTTGCCAGCCGACCTCCAACTGCTGCGGGAAAATACATTGGATATAATTTCAAGGATCTGGTATTGGCTCCTTACGGGTCTTATTGGAGACACATGAGGAAGCTGTGCGTGGTAGGATTGTTCAATAACAAAACGATCGACTCCTTCAGATGTGTACGAGAGGAAGAGGCGCGTCTCATTGTTCGTTCAGTGTGGGAGATGGCTGGGCAGGGAACGGCGCCTGTTAATCTCACTAAGATGTTTTCATCATTTTTGCTAGCAGTCATGTGGCGAATCCTTTCCGGCACCAAAAACTCTTTTCACAGTGACGCTCATCTGGGTGGTCATGGCGAAGAGATAAAGAAGATGGCATCAGAGATTTCAGCTGTAGTGGGACTTGTCAATATCGGGGACTCCATTCCTTACTTAGACTGGCTGGACTTGCAAGGTGTAAAACGGCGCTTGAAAAAGGTACACAATTCCATGGACCAACTGATAAGAAAAATAATAGAGGAACACCAGCAGCGCAGGAGGAAGTTGCACAAGGAGCATGAGCAACAGCCTGCTACTAAGGACATCATTGACGTGCTCTTGGAAATGGAGTCTCTCGATGGAATGGCAATCACAGAGGAAAACATTAAAGCCATTGTTTTTGTATGTTTCCACTTTAATACAATCCCAATTATTGATTTTTAAAATTTAATTTTTAGTTTTTCTTCTTTTAATTGATCTCACAAGGCTGTATAAAATTTTCAGGATATTTTTTTGGCTGGAATTGAAACGACGACTATTACGTTATATTGGGCAATGAGCGCGATTCTTAAAAACCCTGGTGTGGCCAAGAAAATGCAAGAGGAAATCGAATCAGTGGTAGGCAACGAGAGGACAGTAAATGAGAGTGATATAGCAAGCATGGAGTACGTGCAGTGTGTGGTGAAGGAGACGATGAGGTTATATCCCGTGGCACCCTTGCTGCTTCCACACGAATCCACACAAAATTGTACAGTTGGGGGATACTTCATTCCTGAGAGAAGCAGGCTTATCATCAATGCCTGGGCGATCGGAAGAGACCCATCTTTGTGGGACGATCCTTTGGCATTCAAGCCGGAGAGGTTTATGGGTAAAGATGTTGATATTGTGAGGGACAAAGAGTGGTTCGATATGCTGCCGTTTGGGGCAGGAAGAAGAGGTTGCCCGGGGTCAGGCATGGCCATTGTGATTATGAACCTTGTTTTGGCTCAGCTATTTCACTGCTTTGAATGGAGCGTGGAAGGGGATTTGGATATGACCGAACTGGGTGGAGCGTCCATGCCCAGAAGTGTTGAACTCCTGGCTCTTCCTCGTTTTAGGCTCCCCACCTGCCTCTAGAGGTTTCAGATATATTCCCGGTCCATTTTTAACATCTGTTTGTGAATCGTGTCATTGTTTTTAAGCTCCCACCTGTGAATAAGTGAGAATATTATGTGTGTTTGAAAAACATATATTTCATGTTTTTAATACTTCCGCGTGCCATGCAGTAAATAATTAAAAAATAATAAAAGTTTAGGTTTTAGAGTTGAGGAGCATCTCGGTCCACACGGAATCTCGCATCATTTGCGTGTTTTAATTACTAGTTTTTGTTTGTGTTGGTTGTTCTTGGCATCTCACTACATCATAAATCTTCTAGTCTAGTTAAAATTTGCAAAAGTGAAGATTTTGCCTTGGTAATTTCACTGAAATAATTAATTCTAAAAATCCATGATGGCTGGAGCCAAACCATTTTAATGGGTGTTCATGATTCCATTTCACTCAATGAGACAACTTTTCATGGTAGAATCCTTTTATCAATTGAGAGAAATTAAAATTTGTTATATCTGTCCACAGATTACGAAAACAATTAATTTTGAAGTTTCGTAAAAGATGGAGTAAAATGGTTTGCCAAAGAGCTTCAAGAGGTTATTCCACACATTATGGCCAATTCTCAGGTAAAGATGTGCATCGAGTCAAAAAATATGTAAAATGTCATTTTTTGGCATCCGACGCATCTTGTCGAAGTTACATATTGTAGTTTATCTCCATTTCATTCTCAAAATTTATCTATAAGGAGAATTTGGACATCACAATAGTATTATTGTGGCTTGTTTGCTTCTAGTAAGTCTCTCCACATACCAAAGACTGCACAAGGTAATATAAAAGTAGAGGGTCCCATATTACAAGACAAAGAAAATAAATGCAAAGGAGCTATGACCTTATTAAGGATTCATTTCTGAATATAGTCATAATTCATGCCTCTTAGCATTAAGAAGCTATGTGGATATATCAAGAAGGAATGCAACTATTTTGGTAAACTGTCAAGGGATTTAAAATGCCTTAGAAGTAGTATACTGGTTGTCAAAGCTCACGCTGTCATCACAGAGATCGAGAGATTTGGAGAAAATACTAAATATCATTTCTTGTGCCATTTAAAGTTGCCTGTTGCTATTACAAAATAAAAATCAAAATGAAAACATTTTGGAGGAGGCGCTAATCACAAGCAAGAGGCATAAAGGCATTTTGTACAAGTCCAAAATAAAGAAAAAAAACAAAAGATTGTAGATATTCCCCAAGGCGTAGCAGATAAAGAAATAATAAAAAACAAATAAGGAAGTGTAGAAAAGGAGGCACCAAACTTAGGAGGTCTGTAGTCTTAAAATGAAACATTTTTATCCTTGAATAGGTAGAAGCACCAATGTTGGGAGCTAAAGCGTTTTATTCTTGGAAAAGAAAACAAAGCGCCGATATTGGGAGAGAAGAGGCACAACCTTGTGTAGAAAATATAATAAGAAGAAAGAAAAAGGTAGACGGTGTGGTTGAGCACCCAAGAAAGAGAGAGAAGGAAGGGGCATGGATGCTAAAAGACATAACAGAGAGTTTTATGCAGGTAGTTTGAAGTCACCACAATGAAAAATGCTTGAAGATTAACAAAGGAATTCCTTTGGCATGAGGAAGAGAGAAATTTGAAGATGAAGAACATGGAGAGGGGGTCAATGGATAGTGAAAGCAGAGGTTGGCTGAGAGGCTCAAATCCATGGTAGATAGTAAGAGGCCATGAAAGACCATGTGTGTAATAAGTTGTAACAATTTTTTTGGAAAAACATATTGTAATCAGTTGTAAATTTGATAAATAAATGTTAGTTTTGTTTCCATCTTTTGTCTTCCCTTGTGTTGTGTATTGTATTGGCTGCATGATTAGGTAGTCTGAAAAGACCCCCTAGTCATGACCACATCAAGTGGTGTCAGAGTGGGTTGTTTGCTAAGAGAATTGTTGAACTGAGTTACATGAGATGGTATGTTGTTGGGTTGTGTTTGAAAATCTCTAATGTTTTGTTGTAGGTGTAAGAGAAAAACCTATAACTTTAGAGAGCTATTATTTGATTTATGAGGGTTTAATTTGTTTGCTGTCCTCCAACAGAGATGAAAGCTGGGTAGAAGGTGTGCAAATGTCCTCCACTATGTGAAAGTGGGTAGAGGGGGTTTTGAGCTTGACGCATCTTCTAGAATCTTTGTTGGGTAGAGGATAGTTGTGGTTGAGTGTAAGTTTTTTTGTAGGTGTGTGTACAAGTTGTTGAGTTGTGTGAGTTTGCAGAAGTTGTAGATTGTGAGTGAATTAAAGATGTCAAAGAAGAAGAGTATGAGGTTGGCCTTGGAAAGGGATTTCAGAATTTCTTTTCTTGTGAGGAGAGAAAGAACATTAAGAGCTGAGCTTAATAGAATGTGGAAGGCACTGAAATTTTTAAAGGAGAGTAGAGAAGAGATTGAAAAGAGGAAAGAAGAAGAGAAGAATATGGGTAAGGTTGAGTCAAATTATCTTTTTGATGATGATTTATCTGCAGGTGAACCTGTATGTGCAGGAAAAGAGGAAGAAGAAAAAGAAGAGGTTGCAATAGGAACATATCTTTTGGAAGGCATGGAAGTGGTCAAGATTGAAGTTGCAGTTGAGTTTGAGGATGGTGAAGAAGATGAAAATGCAGTAGCAACATGTCTTGGGGAAGCCGTGAAGATGTGATAGTAGGGGATGTGAGTAGAGAATGATGACGAAGGAGTTTTAACAACAATAGAGAAGGAAAATATAATATAGGTGTTGGTAAACAAATTTGTCGCTGCGGTTAAATCTTAAAGAGTAGTGACAAAAGTGCCAATAGTTGGAGAGATTGTTATGGAGTAGTGTTCTTCCACTGCGTTTGAGAGGGGCAGCTCTCTCGTATGATCAAATTTAGGGGTTTTGTGGTATTTTAACTAGGAATCCCAAAAGGTAAACAAAGGGGAAAAACTAATGGAAAACAACTCAAAGAAACCCTAGTTGTAGACACATGAGGTTTTGCGAACTTATACAAAAATAGAGAAGGTTCGTCATAAAATAAGAATGCACATTCTCATATTTGTATTATGAAAGGAAATGATAAAATATATTATACTATGATAACAATGAAAAAGAGAGATGCAAACCCACACACTATGAGATAGGCTATATCAATGCACTCAAACCGAGACACCCAAATTATGACCACATTTCTTTACATATGCTACATATTTTCTAAAATGCTCCAACAAATGACCAATAGTTCACACAATGACATTAAGAGATTACCAATTTAACATACGAAAACTCAGTAATCACAATACAAAAAACACTTAAAACATAAGAATTAAATGCTTTCTCTATTATTTCCTTGAAGTTATACAACTTCATAAAACCCTCTGTACAAAGCATGAATCCAAATAGTCTTATGTTTTTCCCTAGTTCTGTTCAATATCAGAAAAGAAATGAAAGAAAATGGATCCCCTTTACATTCAAAAACATGGCTTTTATAGTTTTCCAGCGATAACTCATTTGTAACTGTTTCCTAACTAACATTTTTTAGACTTTACAATATGTTTAAAATATTACAAAGGCCCTTTTTACAAGCATGTATCCCCAACTCATTAAAATAAATGCTTTATAAACTTTAATACAACTAACTTTAAAATTAAAAAATGGTTCTTCTATAAATTTCATGAGGCATTGAGTTAAATAGTTTGCTTTTACTGGCTATAAGTGGTGGTTTTTGAAGTAATCTATCTGAAAATGGGCCTTTAATCAAATTATATTAAGGATATTTTTAATTCCCTTGTCTTTCATCAATCTTCTTGTCACTTGAAATTCATCCTACCTGCCCACTTTTAAATTTTTACATTCGGTCTACTTCCTTCTTGAGTCACTGACAATTCTTCATAGCTACTTATAGCTATAACAAATGAGAACCCATTCACCTCTATGCCTATGTGTTGCATGTTTCCAAATTGCTTCATAGAGTTCCTATTGTATCCATTTTGAGCATACCATTTTTCTTAAGCAGTGATGATACATAAACCTATCTTTCTAAAGGTTTCTCACATATGTTGAGAAAGAATCTTTGTGTCTGATATAACTTTGTGAGGGAATACACAATGAGAAAATATGGTTCTTCTATTATATGATTGTTTCCACCCTATGGTGAGAATGAATGAATCCCACTTGCATCTAACATGATTCATGGCTATATAAATGTCTTGCTATCACTCTAGAAACTAGCATAACCCCTCTTTTCTGTAGCAATGGTAGAACCTGCCTCATCATGAGTATGGATATGAATAGAATTATGAGCCAGTCCAGTACTAGCTATAGTGTATATAACGCTTAAACTAGCTCTACATTTGTAGTAGAACAAAGTTAGAAGAATGTTGCAAGTTCTAATATTTGAAATATTTATTTATTTCTATTTTGGCAATTTGTTTTTTATCACTTAGTGTCATGGAAGTTGCTAAATGCAACTATGACAACTTGTAAGGTGTGTAAGAGTTGCTAAAATGGAAAGATCTTGAAAAAATAAATTACAATTGGAAACTTGGAAAGCAAGATTTTAGGAGATTGCGAAAGCATGATTTTAGGAGCCAAAAATGGAGTGCTATATTTGGAGAGCCAGTTATGATTTGAGTAACTTTCTATATTACGGTGGATTTGATTCTCCATGACTAGGCATTATAACTCATGGTTTTGAGTTTCCATTTTGGTGGTTTCTTGTATTGGAACTCTTATAAATTGCAGGCTTGAGGAGTTATTTGAGAGGATAGTTTTATGCAGGGTTATGCTGTCAGTTTTTTCCTCCAGAGGAGCAAGATGTAAATCTCCATGTTCAGGATTTGAGCCTGCAAGTGTATTGTAACATGTTTGTTGTTGCAGATTAATACATTGGTTCGATGCTTTGGAGTGTGGGGTTTTTACCCGAAAGGGTTTTCCCCACATAGATTGGTGTCTCTTCTCTTATGTCTATCTTTCTTCTATTCTTCTTCTTTTTGTGTTCTTAAAGTGTTAATTTATATGCCATTATGCTGCTGAAATTTATTTAGATCTGTAAGCTACATTATCTTTCTTCTAAGGGTTAATGTGATGGGAAATCAACTATGTCTGTTTCTGCTTTAAGGGCACAGTAGTATGTGCTTGCATCAAGTTATTGAATATCTGTTTAAATAAAATATAGGATGCTGTAAGGTGCATGCTGGGTTCTCCTTTCCCTTTCAGCTACTCCATTGATAACATTCAGAGAACACATGATGCACTGAATTCATTTTATGCCTATCTTGCAACAATTGCATTCCATAAGATTACATTTCTTTATGGTGGCCTATCAATTTATATTCCACATTCTTTGTATATTTTTCATACATGTCTGCCAGAGCATTTCCAACTATAATAACTGATACAAATCCCTATTTTATTATGCTTTGATAGACATCCATATCCTATTTGAACAGGACCGAGCGAATACTGGAAAAGGTTTTGGAGTATGGTTTTACGCTTGCCACATAATTTTGATTGAAAGTTCCTAATGGATTTTCAACAAATCCATTTTGTGTACACTCTATGAGATGGCATTTCCTTGTAGGCAATCTATTAAACAATCTATTTTCCTTGTCTATGCTTGCACATTTGTAGGCAGGACCTACTAGTTGAGCGTTTACAACTATAATATCTGCCAAAAAATCGTTTTTCGCTATGCTTTGATGATGTTCATAACCAGTTTTTAGGCGTCATACAAGGAGGATGCTGGAAAAGGTTGAAGAGTCTGGCTTTACGCCTGCCATTAGATCACATTTCTTTGAGGCATTTTGGTAGACAATTGATATTGTAAATGTGTTATACCCCTACAGATTGCTTGAAAGTTTCTAAAGCTTTTTCAATGAATTTATTTTGTGCATTCCATGCAACCATTGCATTTTATGAAGTCAAATTTATTTGGAACATATCTATTAAACAAATTATGTGCCTTGTACGTGCTTTCAGATTGGTAGACATGGTGTGAAGGACACTTGCAACAACAATATCTGACGAAAACCTCCTTCTATTATGCTCTGATAGATTTTTATAACCTGTGTTTTAAAGCTCCCTTTCTAAAACTCACATTCATGGCAATTGCACTCCAATTAGGGTAGAAAACGGTGATGAAGGGGGGTTGTCAGAGTATAGGGGAGGAGCAAAACCGATTTAGGTGAGAATATGAAAAATGTTGGAGGTTAGGTTGGTATCGAGAACCACTTTAGTTTCTGGTAACTTCTTGGTTCCCAGTAGGGACAAAGGCTCCAAAAAACTGAATAAAAACTTGTTTAAAGAGAAATGTTGGGGGTTAGGGAGGTTCTCACAACCAAGAGAACCTCCAAAAACATTTTTAATTACCTGAAAACTTATGAAAAGTGCTAAAAACATGAATGAAAAATGATTGTCGGGGGTTTGGCATTGGTTAAGAACTTGTCGGGATTTCTTAGTGGATAAAGAACCAAAGTGTTTTTCAATATTTAATAGAATTTTGGAATTAAAATGTTGTAAAGGGTCCCTAGCAACGTGAATCTTTAAAAGATTTTTAAAACTCAATAGTGCCATGACTTTCACCATTAGATTTTTTGAATCAAAGAGGTGTCACAAGAGTCAAACATGAGGATTTTGACAAATAATTAAGCTTGCGTTCTAAGAGCACCTGACATATGTTCAAACACGCTGAAGGGGAAAGATGCATAACTTTTTCTTGGATTGATATTTTCTTTCAAAATATTGCCATGTTGTCAATAATGACATAACGGGAACTCGTATCAAACCTTTTTTTCCCGGCTCTTATGAAAACCCCAATTTAATTATTTCTGTAAATTTCCCGCTAAAAACTTAAACTTTTAAAATTTCCCAAACGGTAAGGCATATGGATCTAAAAGCTTGCCACATTTGGCTAAATGGAGTTATGAAGACCCCTATAAATGGGTTTATTTCCATCCATCATAGATTTTCAAATTTAATTGTTTTCGTAAATTGCCACAAATTAGATAACTACATCCGAGAATCTGACTGAAATAATGATTGATCCTTATTTGAATTCATGCTCATGTATTAGATTTAATGTAAGAATTGGACATGTACTAGGTTAAACATGAAATTTTGACAATGATTAATTGCAAAAATGTTGTGGGAAACATATGACATCATTTTGCGACTAAAGACGACTTGATGAAGGAGTTTAGACACATGAAGACGCTTATCATTTTGACATGAAAAGTTTAAATTTGGTGGTGTTGAAACAAGTTCAACAACTAGATCTAACTAGGGACAAGGACCGATAAGGATGTAGCAAGAACCCAAGGTTTCTGGTAAAGAGGTAGTGCTTTAGTCATTGGGCAATAGAGTCAATTGGGACCAACACAACACATTGAAAAAATAGAGAGACATAAATGAAAAACGAGATAGACAATAAAAGAGACACAACGACCAAAAGGGAAAACTGACAAAATAACAACACCTAGTTAACCTATGTACATGATAGGTGACTTCCTACCTCAAACCGTTCCAAGATGACTACGTGAATCCATTGATGGATTGAGAAAAATAGGCACCTATAGGGAAAAGAGATGTGCACGGAGGAGGTGCTTGCAAACTTAGTATCCATTTCAAAATGATGAGAAAAATAAAATATATGGAATGTGAGGACTCCTTGAATAGTACACCAAACAACTGGATTTCACATCATAAGTTTATGAGTCCTTTTGAATCACATTGGTATTTCCATGTGTAGTGTTCGTCATATCTTTTGTCATATGTTGAGCATACCAATATTCTCTATCTAAAAATTATTTTGATTGCCTGAATCAAAGGAAATTAAGCCATGAAATGGACATCCTTTATGTGAACCAAGAAGTGAGGAAACTTCTATATTCTATGTTTTCTTATGAACAAAATCCTTCTTTATCATTGAATCATCTTTTGCAAAAGAAAATTCCTCCTTTATTACCATAACTAACTCTGAACATGCTTTATTGAAGAATGGTACATGAGGAAGAGAAAGTAACGGGTTTGTGTTATGCATTTTATCATCTTGGAAATCCTATTCTATAGTTGATGAAGAAGAAATAATATTTTCATCCCTTAGGTGTAATAAAGGAGAAGAAGTTGAAACATGTAGTTCCTCACCAATCCATTGAATATTTGCAATTTCATGCAGAATCTCACAAACATTAGAACTTTAACCTCCTTTATCACTATTGTTAACATTACTCACACTACCTTCTTCAACATTATTATCATCATGCAAAGGACTGGAGAATTGAGAATAAAATACAATGGAATTACTCAAACAAGGAGATCTAAGCACAAGTTTGTTTCTAACCTCTCTTTGTGCAAATTCACATCTAATACCTTTGTGATCTAGTTGCATATTTGCAGTGGGAGTACTTAGCATTTCATCTTGAATAATACCTTTAGTTTCAATGGTTGAGTAGTCTTCATCAACAAATGATAAAGCAGAAAGAAAATCAGCATTAGGTGCATTGATACACCAATCTAGGATGGAAACCTCATGACAGAGCTCTTGTAGAACTCTTTATTCATCATTCTCCTCTTTCTCAGGCTGCATGCATGTTAGAAGAATATTTCATGACTCGTCTTCATGCTCTTTGTTTTCAATCTAACCTAGTATTTCTTCAGTAGCCCTGTTGCTAACTGAATGCATTCCAATGGCATTTCTATGAAGACTTCTTCACCATATTGATGATATGCTCCATCATAATATTTTCTTTCCATCACCACCACTTCCTCTTTGTGATCTTGCTTAAGTGGAAATGTCCTACCACAAGTAGATGTAACAACTTCTTCTCTAGTACATGCATGTTCGAATGAATCTTTTTTAGCTATTTGATTAGAAGACATTTCATCAAACCCAAGTTCACACGCAGGAAAATTTTTCTCCTCTTTATTTTTTTCTTCATTATGCAAATGATACGCTTCATTAAATTCTTCATTTGAATCCAACTACCTCAGGAATAAGGATGTCAATAAATACTTGACAGTTCCATGACAAGGGTTCATGATTACCAGCAAGAAAACAAGTTTCCTTGTCATCGTTTTGTTTAATCTTTTGCAATGTATGAAGTAAAGAAGGATGTACGTTGTTAGGAGAAAGTTGCATGCTACCATAGAATCTTTTTAGAAATTCAACTTGCTTGGGTTCATCAAGTATTTGATTTGTATGAGATGTAGATGCAGGAAAAAAGAAGTCTCCTTCATCACTGTCATAACCAACCATAGATGATTGCCTTCCTAGAAACCAAACCATTTTTCCAAGTTCAAATTTTATTAGAATTGCCAACCTCCATCCTCAAGGAGGTACCTTCAAATTTTTGGAGCATAAAAATAATAACACTTTGATTATTTCCCCAGTAGAGTCACCAAAAATCTGTTTTGTAAACAAATTTGTCACTACGGTTAAATCTTCAAAAATGACTCGCACCGACAAAAGTGCCAATAGTTGGAGAGATCATTATGGAGTAGCGATCTTCCTCTACATTTGAGAGGGGTAGCTCACTTGTATGATCATATTTGAGGGTTTTTGAGGTTTAGCTAGAATTTTTTCCATGTTCAGCTAGAGGTTCAACTAGAGAAATATTGTTGGAGTGATTTGTTTGCCGGGCAAATATATTGCTGGAAGTGATTTGTCTGCAGGGCTCTTATTTTGCTAGAGTAATATTTGTTTGAAGACTGATTTTTTTGTGGCTAACATGGGCTCTACAAATGAAGTGTTGCCAATAGTTGATGGAAGTGGTTTTGCAGATTGGAAGATTGCAGTCAAGAATACTTTGAGAGAAAAGGCTCTATGGAGGATAGTGAATAAGGAAATTGGAGAACCCCAAAGTGAAAAAGAAAAGGAGCTATAGAAATGCAAGTTGGAACAAGCTAGAGGTATTATTGGTAAATCTTTAAGCTCCAATCTCAATAGAAGATTTGTTGGTATTGATAATCCAATAGAGCTATGGGAAACTTTAGAAAAAGATTATAAAGATGCAGATATTGCTAGCATGTTTAGTATAGAAGAAAAATTAGTGAATTTAGATCCATCTGATTTTAAAAAAATGACTGATTACTTCAATGAAGTTACTTTTATAAAAGCTCAGCTGAAGAAAATAGGTGTTGAATATGCAAAAAAAGATTTTTAGTTGATTGCAATGGTTGAAAGTAAGCTTCCCCAACCATACAAGGTATTTAAGGAATCAAGGAAAAGGGTTCTTCAACTAAATCCCAATACACCCTAGCAAACTTTTGATCAATTTTGTAAGTCTATTTTAGATGAAGAAGATCAGCTTATTAAAGAAGGATATATTAAGAATAATCATGCATATGCAGCTAAGAGTAAATTTTCTAGATATGATGGAAAGAAGAATTGGAAAGAAAATTATAAATTTTGAAATAATGATGGTTCTAACCATTTTTCTAGAAATGATGGTGCAAAAAAGGAAGTTGGAAGGAAACTGATTATTTACAGGTATTGTGGAGGTGAAAATCACATGGAGAAATTTTGTTTGAAGAAGAGGGACAATGAAAAGCAACAATACAAGCCCAAACAAGAAAGGTTCAAATATGGCAAGAAGGATAGACATAGCTTTGTAGCCATCTCACTGAAAAAACAAGAGAAATCAAATAAGGAGGTAATTGCTAGACCCGAAAGTAGTGTGTTAAGGGGAGATACTTTGCTTCAGATTATAATAAAGAATGGATTTTAGATTTAGGGGCATCATTTCACATGACTGGGGATAGATCTTTGTTTATTAATTTTTATGAAGGAAAGAATTCAGATCAAGAAATTACTATTGGTAATAAAATGAGACTTCCAGTTTTAGGAACAGGGACTGTTAATGTAACAAATGGGTCTTTGAAAAATATTTTGCTGGTTGAAGGATTAGGGTGAATCTTATTTCAGTATATAAAATTGTTCAAGATGGATATGAGTTTGTTGTCACTGTTGATCAAATTATTGTTAGAGATAGAAAAGACCCAAGCAATATAATTGCTATTGGTAGAGTTGATCATAAAGAAAGTCTATTTAAATTTGTGGGGTTTGTTGATGATGAATATACAATCTCTCATGCTTTTATTGCTCAGGCTGATTATATGTCAAAACTTTGGCATGCTAGACTTGGACATATAAATTATAGAAAATTACAAGATATGGTTAGAATGGATATGGTTAGTAGATTAACAAAAAATTCAGCATCTAAAGGTGTGTGTGAAGGATGTGTGTTAGGAAAACATTATCGAGATCCTTTTGATTCAGGCAAAGCATGGACAGCTAATTATCCGTTGCAGCTCATTCATAGTGATCTATGTGAACCAAGCTATCCTTTATTTTCAAGTGCCAGGTACCTTCTCACTTTTATTGATGATTATAGCAGGAGAGTATGGGTTTATTTTCTTGAAAGGAAAAATGAAGTATTTAAAATTTTTCAAAAGTTTAAGGCATTAGTTGAAAATCAAAGTGGAAAAATAATTAATATGGGGGTGAATATTGCAATTATGCATTTGAGTCATTTTGTGAAAATTGTGGTATTAAGGTGAAAAGAACAGTTCCTTATACTCCTCAACAAAATGGGGTGGCTGAACGAATGAATAGAACTCTTTTAGAAATGGCTCATTGTATGTTGCATTTCAAAAGTTTGCATAATAAATTTTGGGGTTTGGCTATTTCTTGTGTTGCATATATTGTGAATAGAATCCCCACTAAAGCCCTCCCAAATATCACCCCTGAAGAAGAATGGAGTGGTAGAAAGCCCCACATTGGGTATTTTAAGGTATTTGGGTGCATTGCTTGGGCACACATTTTTGATGAAAAGAGGAAAAGTTAGAACCAAAGAGTCATAAGTGTTTGTTTGTGGGTTATAGTGAAGAATCAAAGGCTTATAGGTTATATGATTTGACAACAAGAAAGGTCTTTGTTAGTAGAGATGTAAAGTTTGATGAACTTTCGCAACTTATAGCCACTTCCTCTCACTCTACAAAAATAAATGCTTCTCATTTTTCTAATATTTTAGATAGAAATGGAGACAACATTGATGAGGATGAGGTGTGCCCTACTATAAATGATGATAATACTATTGAAAATGAAACTACTAATGCTTGTAATCAATCCTTTTTTGCAAGTAGTGATGATGAAGAAGATGACATTTCAGCTAGACAAAAGACAAGGAGTGTTAAAGAAATATATAGGCAAGGATCAAAGATCCACGGGAGGATTGGTAGTGCTTTCATGTCCAAAGTATTACAAGTAAATGACCCAATCTCATATGAGAAAGCTAGAGGGAAGAAAGAATGGGAGCAAGCCATGAAAGAGGAATATGATGCATTGTTAGAGAATAAAACTTGGGAACTTGTGCCTCACCCCCAAGGTAAGAATGTTATTGGTTGCAAATGGGTTTACAAAACAAAATTTAAATCAGATGGTGCTATAGAAAAATTCAAGGATAGATTGGTTGCTAAGGGGTTCAATCAAAAAGAGGGTGTTGATTATGAAGAAACATTTGCTCCTGTCATTAAAATGAATACAGTTAGAATTACTCTTTCTTTAGCTGCAAGTCTTGGGTGGCATATTCATCAAATGGATGTCATAAATATATATGGATTTACATGAAGAAATATATATGGATCAACCACCAGGTTTTGTGGATGAACAACATCCTAATCTTGTTTGCAGATTAAAGAAGTCACTTTATGGTTTTAAACAAGTGCCATGAGTATGGAATGAGAAGATTAAAAGGTATTTTCAGCTTCATGGATTTAAGAGGTGTAAGTCAGATCTAAATCTTTATGTGAAGAAAGTTCAAGATGATATTTTTCTTATTGCAATTTATGTAGATGATTTACTCATTGCTGGACTGAATATTGGGCTAATCAATAATTTAAAATTAGATCTTAAGAGGACATTTCATATGAGTGATTTGGGTGAACTAAACTATTTTCTTAGATTAAAAGTTTGTAGATTATATGATGGATTGTTCATCTCACAATCAAAATATGCTTTGGACCTTTTAGAAAAGTTTAACATGCTTGAATGCAAGCTAGAATCTACTCCATTTCAATCTGGAGTCAAGCTTACTAAAGAATGTACTTCTAAGAGTGTAGATGCCACTTTATATAGACAGATTGTTGGTAGCTTGGTTTATCTAACTCATACTAGACCATATATTTGTTTTGTAGTCAATCTAGTATCTAAATTTATGCAGGCACCTAAACAAAGTCATTGGTTGTCTGCTAAAAATTTTTTACGATACATCCATGGAAGCATACACTTTGAAATCTTCTATGTCTATAAATCTTCAATTTCTTTGGTTGGATTTACTGATTCAGATTGGGGTGGTGATATAGATGATAGGAAATCTACTGTGGTTATGTTTTCAATCTTGGATCAGGCCCTATTACATGGAGTAGCAAGAAACAAACAACTACATCATTATCTTCATGTGAAGCAGAATATAGAGCAGAAAAAGAAGCAGGCAAGGAAGCAGTTTGGATTCAAAATCTTCTATTTGAGCTTGGTTTTCTACAAAGTTCTACTGGTACTATGCATTGTGACAATCAAAGTACCATACAAGTTGCCAACAATCCATTTTTTCATGCTAAAACAAAGCATATTGAGATTGATGTTCACTACATTCGAGATCTTGTTCAAGCATCCATTGTCAATCTTCAATTTTGTCCAAGTGAAGAACAAGTTGATATATTTACTAAGAGTATGACTGAAGCCAAATTCTTAAAATTAAGAGGAATGCTTGGTATGATAGAGGTGAACATTAAGGGGGGTTAGTAGTATAATGTTCCCCTCTCTTTTGTATTTCCCCTCTCCTTTGTATTCTCTTTGTATTATTCTAGCCAATTCTTAAGGGGGGGATGTTAGGAATTATTAAGATTGTCTAGAATGTTTCTAGAGGCTTCATAAGTTAGCAAATTCCAAGAGTTGTTCTAGAAAAGAATATTCTAAGAGTTGTTCTAGAAAAGAACATTCCAGGTTTTAGAGTTTTCTAGAAAGCTAGAAGCTTCCATGCTTCAAAGAATCTATAGCTATATATATGTGATGAGAGTTGCTGGATTGAGCATCTGGATTGAGTGTAATGCGATTCATGCTAGATAAATATAATTTTTGAGTTATCCAATTTTGATTTGCCCTGTCTTTTCTCTATTTACTATTGCTGTTCTATTTTTTATTATTTTTGGGACTATTTTTTACATTTTGTACACTCTATGAGATGACATTTCCTTGTAGGCAATCTATTAGACAATCTATTTGCCTTGTCTATGCTTGCACATTCGTAGGCAAGTCTACCATTCGAGCGTTTACAACTACAATATCTTCCAAAAAAATCCCTTTTCGCTATGCTTTGATGATGTTCATAACCAATTTTTAGGCGTCATATAGGGAGGATGCTGGAAAAGGTTGAAGAGTTTGGTTTTACATCTGCCATGAGATCACATTTCTTTGAGGCATTCTAGTAGATAGTTCATACACCCTTGTAAATGTGTTGTGCTCCTGCCGATTGCTTGAAAGCTTCTAAAGCTTTTTCAACGAATTTATTTAGTGCATTCCTTGCAACCATTGCATTCCATGAAGTCATGTTTCTTAATTTGGAATGTATCTGTTAAACAACTCTTGTGCCTTCTACGTGCTTTCAGATTGGTAGACATGGCATCGAGGGCACTTGCAACAACAATATCTGATAGAAATATTCTTTCCTTATGCTCTAATGGATTTCTGTAACCTGTGTTTCAAAGCTCCCATTCAGAAACTCACATCCATAGCGATTGCACTCTGATTAGGGCAGAAAACAGTGATGAAAGGGAGTTGTCGGAGGTTAGGGAGGGAGCAAAAATGATTTAGGTGAGAATATGAAAAATGTTAGAGTTTACGTTGGTATCGAGAACCACTTTAGTTCCCAGTAACTTCTTCATTCCCGGTAGGAACAAAAGCTCCAAAAAATGATTAAAAACTTGTTTAAAGAGGAATGTCGGGGGTTAGAGAGGTTCTCACAACCAAGAGAACCTCCCAAAACATTTTTACTTACCTGAAAACTTTCGAAAGTGCTAAAAACGTGAATGAAAAATGAATGTCAGGGGTTTGGCATTGGTTAAGAACTTGTCAGGAGTTCTTAGTGGATAAAGAACCAAAGGATTTTTCAATATTTAATAGAATTTTGGAATTAAAATGTCGTAAAGGGGAAAAACCGTAATGTGCCCCTAGCAACGTGAATCTTTAAAAGATTTTTAAAACCCAGTTAGTGCCATGACTTTCACCATTAGATTTTTTGAATCAGAGAGGTATCACAAGGTTCAAACATGAGGATTTTGACAAATAATTAAACTTGTGAACTTGCTTTGAAGAGCGCTTGACATACATGTTCATACATGATGAAGGGGGAAGATGCATAACTTTTTCCTGGATTAATACTTTCTTTTGAAAGCTTTTCATGTTTTCGATAATGACATCATGAGACCTCCTGTTAGACCATTTTTTTCCAGCTCTTACGAAAAACCCCAATTTAACTTTTTCCGTAAATTTCTCGTTGAAAAGTTAAAATTTGAAAATCTTCCAAACCATAAGGCGTATGGATCTAAAAAATTGCGACATTTGGTGAAATAGAGTCATGAACACCCTCGTAAATGGGTTTATTTCCATCCATTAGAGATTTTCAAATTTAAGTATTTTCATAAATTATCACAAATTGGATAACTGCCTCCAAGAATCTGATTGAAATAATGATTTATCTTGTTTTGAATTGATCCTCCTATATTAGATTTAATCCAAGAAATGGATGTGGACCAAGTTAAAGATGACATTTCAACAATGGGTAATTGCAACAAATGGTGCGAGAAACATGCAATGTCATTTTGTGACTAAAGGTGACTTGACAAAGGAGTTTAGACACATGAAGATGCTTATTGTTTCGATGCTAAAAGTTTAAATTTGGTGGTGTCGAAATGAGGTCAACAAGAGGTAATGTTTATTTTTTTTGAATTTTGTAATGATGAAGCTGATGTTGATTCACATGTAGATGAGGTGCTGAGAGTGGAAGAACATGAGGATGTAAATAGTGTGAAGAAGAAGAGGTGAATACAAAGGACAAGATGAAAGTATTTAATTTCCATGATATTGTTAGTGTAGATTTTTATGTAAGTACTACAGAGGATGGTGCAGATGCATATTAGTGGAGGAGGCTAGATTGTGGTGGATTAAATCCCACTAGATAAGAGAAGAGAGGAAAGTGCAATTGGTGGAGGAGGTCAGTTTACGGAGGATTAATTTCCACAAGAGGAAGGAGGAGTGAAGTATAGAATTGGTGGAGGAGGATGGTATTTGTCTTAGCCAAATGTTGAAAGAGGAGAAGGAAGAAGTATTATGATGTACTTGTTGTAGTGATGGAGTTTGATGCAAGTTATTTACAACCTGGAAGGGTGGTTCTACCATCCAACTCCATTTTGTGAGCCCATGCTCACAAAATTTTTCTTATCCGACATGTCTGATGCAGGAGCATCCAGGTCCACATGCAATCCTGCATCACCCAAAAATATTTTCATGTTTTATTTTCCATATTTGGTTTGTGTTGGTTGTTCTTGGCATCTCACTACATCATAAATCTTCTAGTTTGGCTAAAATTTGTAAAAGTGAAGATTTTTCCTAAATGCGATTACCCAATTTGGCTCAAAGTTTCACTGAAACAATTAATTTTGAAAATTTTTGAGGGATAGAGCCAAACCATTTTATAGTGGTGTTCATGATTTTATTTCACTCAATGAGGCAAATTTTTATGGTAGGATTCTTTACCAGTTGAGAGAAATTAAAATTCTTTGTTTTCATCTGATAGATTATAGAAACAAGTAATTATGGAGTTCCATAAAAGCTAGAGTAAAATGGTTTGATAGGGAGATTTAGTAGGTTATTCCATACATTATGGCTAGTTTTTAGGTGAAGATGTGTATCAAGTCAAAAGTTACGTAAAAAGTCATTTTCTGGCATCTGGTGCATCTTGTCAAAATAGCATATTGTAGTTTATCTCCATTTCATTCTTAAAATTTATCTATAATGAGAATTTGGACATCACAATAGTATAATTGTGGCTTGTTTCCTTCTACTAAGTACCTCCACATGCCAAAGACCGCACAAGGTAAGATAAAGTAGAGGGTCACATCTTGCAAGACAGAAAATAAATGCAAAGGAGTCGTGACCTTATTAAGGCTTCATTTCTGAATATAGTCATTATTCATGCCTCTTAGAATTAAGAAGATACATGGATATATCAAAGAAGGCACGTAACTATTTTGGTAAACTATGAATGGATATAAAATCCCTTAGAAGTAGTATACCAGCTATCAAAGGTCACACTGTCATCACAGAGATCAAGGGATTTGAATAAAAATAGTAAATATCATTTCTTGTCCCATTTAAAGTCACTTGTTGCTGTTACAAAATAAAAATGAAAAATGAAAACATTTTGGAGGAGGTTCCAATCACAAGTAAAAGGTGTAAAGGTATTTTGTACAGATCCAAAAAAATAGAAAAAAAAAGATTGCAGATATTCCCCAAGGTGCAACATATAAAGAAATAATGAAAAGAATAAGGAAGCGTAGAATAGAAGGTGCCAAACTTAGGAGGTCTGTAGTCTTAACATGAAACATTTTTATCCTTGAATAGGTAGAAGCCCCAATATTGGGAGCTGAAACATTTTATTCTTGCGAAAGAAAGCAAAGTGCCTATATTGGGAGAGAAGAGGCATATCCTTGTGTAGAAAATATAATAACAAGAAGTAAAAAGGTAGATAGTGTGGTTGAGCACCCATGAAAGAGAGAGAAGGAAGGGGTGTGGATGTTAAAGGACATAGTAGAGAGTTTTCTGCAGGTAGTTTGAAGATGCCACAATAAAAAAATGCATGAAGATTAAGGAAGGAAGGAATTCCTCTGGCACGAGTAAGAGAGAAATCTGAAGATGAAGAACATGGAGAGGGGGTCAATGGCTAGCAAGATCAGAGGCTAGATGAGAGGTTCAAATCCATGGTAGATAGTGAGAGTCCATGAAAGGCCATGTGTGTGATAAGCTGTAATAGATTGTTTTTGAAAAACATATTGTAATCAGTTGCCAATTTGATAAATAAATGTTAGTTTTCTTTGCATCTTTTGGATTCCATTGTGCTATGTGTTGTATTGGCTATGTGATTAGGTAGTTTGATAATACCCCCTAATCACAACCACATCAATTAATAATCTAGATTATATTTGGGGTGGAGTTTAAATTGTAGAAATAAAATATTACTAGCACTTGCACCGAAAGGAGGGTCAATGGTTACATCGATTGCAATTTATATAGAATGTCCTATAAATTAAAGTAGCATTGAGTGAACAAAGAAACATAACATTTTATAAGAGGTTTTAAGTTGCATTCATAACTAATCTATAAGCATTTGATACAACATCAAAATTAGTTTCTAATCAATCTTTAAAAAAAGTTTATTGAGTTGCTAATCTAAGATACATTCTGAAAATTAAATAAAAGTATTTGGAAAAATGTTGGACATGGACGATATGTGGATCATATATAAGTGTTGATACAACATTAGTTGGTGAATCTTGAAGTGACTCATCATAGCAATCATGGAGGTCATGCCCATTGACATTTTTATCATCGTTTTTTGTTGAGTAAACCTCTTGATACTTTACACTTTAATGATATTTATATTTGGACTTAGGGTAGTAAACATCATGAAGATGGTTCTGCATGAACAAGTAATATAGAATTAGAGTAGACAAGGAAGTGGAAGACATATATTTATGTGTTATGGATTCATGTAATTGACAATTTTTTTGATACATGTTATATATAATTTTTTTTGTTATGCATAAATTACATCTATAATTATTAGTCTTGAAATAGATGAATTTAATTTAATTTACTACTTGTAGTTGATATTCACCTTTGGTAGACGAGTCTTCCATGTAGTACTTCATTGTAATTCATTCCATTCCTATGCATCAAAGTAGGATGTTATTTAGAAGAACTAAAAAAAATGTAGGTCATTTTAGTTCAAAGCTATATAGTGTGAACAATGAAAAGTTATTTTATTCTAAGCAATGTAAATCAAGTAAAGAAAATATAATTTTGACGAGGGAAAATCTCTTTCTATATTGGGTTGTGATTAGTAAGTATCCACTTGTACACCAAAAAGGTTTTGAAATGAGTTAGTTAAGAATGGATATTTTGTAAGCTACATATTATGAAGAGGGGAATGAAAAAATTAAATTGAAAGGTTATTTGTAAGAGATTGGATTGACATTTGCATACCTCAATTTTTTATAATGAGATTAATTGTAGTCAAGCCTCCTCTTTTTTTTTTTTTTTGATAATTGTGTATGGATTATTTTGCATTATAGAGTATTGATTGAAGGAGAATGTTGGTTCAATATGAAGGTCATTTATTGATTTGACTCTACATATAGTTGTAAAGAATGGTCCTTGTCTTTCTATTTTACCAATATCAATTATTGCCTTATATAGTGTTAGGCGGGATTTATGTATAGTAATTTCCCATGCCATGCATAGTGATATTTTCTTACAATTACCTAGTGATATAGGTAGTATAGGTATAATTTTAGGGTCATTTTGGTTCCATGGAAGTCCATTGTAGTTATCAATCCTTAATATGATGTACAAGAATACATCTGGTGGTTTATAGTGAAGATTGTGAACAATATCTATGACCTCCCCAAGAGATCCATTTACAAGTCCTTCTTAAGTCCATAAGTTTGTTGTTAGCATGATTCATTGGCCTTTGCATAGTAGGAGTTTTTGTGGAAGTTGGTCATCATTAGCATCAATGTTTGATTTTCTTTGTGTGCTTATTGCAATAGTTAGTGCAATTGGAAGATTTAATAGTTTTAGAATTTTTCTATTGTGTAGTCTCACTAGATCATTTGTGCCTAAAATGTGCATTGAGTTGTCAAATTCTTCTTTTCTAGTTATTGTTAGTAGTTTGTTTGTGTGAGTCATTAACAATCCTCAATTGTGTTGTTTTGGTTTTGTAGTATGCATGTTTTGTAATGTTTAATGAAAATGGGTTTGATTAGGAGTTTTACTTTGTTGATGAAACATTGTTTGTAATGTAACAATTGCAATTGTTGCCATAACATAAAATAAATGTCATAGCAAATGGCATCTACAAAAATAAAACATGTGAACCCATTGTGTTATATCCATCAAACCATCTGCATAAATCCATACGTAATGTGCATTCCATACATACATAAAAATAGAAAAATGTAAAAAAACAAGTATAACATTGCATCCATCTTAGTATACATACTTAGATTCTAAGCTAACCATTAGCACAAGGGATAAGAAAAATAAAGATTTCAACCACTAGTTATATATAGATCAAATATCCCAAGTCTCAAAAATTTAGAGTTGCATCAAGTACATAAGAGTATCAACACAATGTGTACATAGGATCCATCAATAGAGGCTCATAAGCATAAGTGAAGTACATCAACTACAAAATATCCCCATGCAATGGGGCAAAGTAAGCTAAGTGAAGTGTCTGAAGGCACTAGTTGTCAACAAAAGCCTCAAGGATGATTTTGAGCCACAAATCTTCTAGGACACCCACTCCATTGTTTCCTCATCCCTATCTGTCCACAGGCTATTCATTTGCACAATTCAATTTCTATTAGACTATTTTCCCTCTTCTCCCATCTTTCTTTCCTCTCTTCTCATCATGGTTCAAGTAAAAATTACCTTCTTTTTGTCCATTCTTTCGTTTATACAATAGGTTTTAGTTTCATTTTGTCTTTTCCTACATCATTTATGTAGGTTCAAGTAACTCAACATAGATACACATTGAACCCCCCAACAAAAGTTCTTCACAAAACTCACAACACAAAACAAAGATAGTATCTCTCTAAACTCTACATTGATGGTAAGTGTTGTCACATGAAATTGTACCCTTTTTGAACCTAGTTTAAGCATTCCAATGACACAATTGGAATGATATAAATGTGTGGGACCTTACAAATGAGATCAGACCTCTAGAGAAGGTTGGTTCCTCTTTATGAGATTATGGCTCAAGAGAACTAAACCTATGCTAATAAATCACCAAGGAGAAGGAGAAGAAGGAGAAAGACTAGAAATGTAAAGGGGGTGATACACTAGATTTCGTTTGTTTGGATGGGACTGACATAACAAAACAATGACCTCAAAGATTGAAATCTCACACAGACTCATAGAGACTATAATAGAGGTTAGGGAAAAAAACTATAGCTACAAAAGGGACCATTTTATCCACAATATAAGCATACAATCTTCAAACAAACACAGTGTAAAGTCTTAGAGAGAGGCAAAAAAACAACTTCTTATATCGATCATGAAGGCTAAATAGCCATTACAAAGAAAGACTGATCCAAAATAGGGGAGAAGATAGCACAAAATGACAACTTTCCACTCATTGTTGAACTATAAGTGAAGACATGAGAGGTCCAAAATAGAACACAATCCATCAGATTCACTCAATTATTGGAAAATGACACAAGCCCTAGGCCTGCTAAAAAATCCTTCTTCTTGGATAATGACCCAGTGACAAACTAACAAAATCACATTTTTTAACATGCATATATAGCATTTACAATCATTTTTGCAGCCTTGGATGAAGGGGATAAGAGTAGTCAACACATTTTGTAGGTTCCTCATGTCTGCTATGTCATACCCACATGGTTGCATTAGGAAATTTGTAAAAATGGAGTTTTCACAAATACCCCAATCCAAAAATCCATTGAATGAGGGTACTATAATTGCATGGGGACACAAAAAATCCATCTAACACTCCATCGAAATCCATCTAACACTCCATCGGGCTCTGGAATGAGCATTAATGGTAGTCACGAGGGTCACTAAGAAGTCCTATCATATTTTGAAGTGCTAGAAGACCAAGAAGGAAAAGTCATTAGGGGTTGACAAATTAGGCCTCCACCAAATCTTCTCTATGAAAAGGAGCAAGAGAAACCTCCAATCTTTGAAACCATAAAAGAACAAAGGGATACTATTGACTTTCGATGATCGAGCCCTTGCTGGGACATCTACTTCTTAGAATAGTGCAAAAGAGATCTCGAATCTCTGAAGTCTAAAAAGAGAACAAAGAGAAACCATAGAGATTTGGGAAATCAGGCTACCAGTATAACATCTACCTCAAAAGTAGAAGAACAAGAAAATATCTAAACACCAAAGAAACAAAAGACAAGGTAAACTCATCAAACTTTAGGGTTTGGGCCTTCACTCGATCATCTCCTACTCGAGTAGGAGAACAAGAACCTCTCTAATACCATGATCCTAAAATACTTAGACAGATATAAAATTATCAGGGATCAGAATTGGAGCCTACTGGCAAAATGTCTCCACAAGAGCAAAGAAATAAGAGACTCCCTGAAGCCTGAAGTATGAAATACTTAGACAAATAACTCATCGGGCTTTGATAATTGGGTCTCCACCTTACAAACTTCAACAAAGAATGAATAAATCTCACTTTCTGATCTTGTGATCCCAAAACACTTAAAATAATTTGAAAACTGTTGGGAGTTGAGGGTCAGAGCTAGTGTTCAAAGCATACTGTCGAACCATGAAGAAACTATCCTGCTCGACATCATGATCCCAAAACACTTAGAAGAATTTGATTGCATCAAGGTTTAGAGTCGAGGCCACCAAGGAACACTTGCCTAGAAGATGAAGGAAACAAGTCAGACTGATGCCCCAAGGTCGAAAGACCTAGCAATGTAAATTATCAGGGCTTGAGCATCGGGGATACCACTAATGCATACTCCAGAGAAAACCAAATTGAAGAAGGTCAAACTCATGGCCCTGAAACACTTAGTGCTTTGAAATCACCTAGATCAGGGATCAGAGCATACTTCTAATGCCTGCAACCTTACAAGTGAACAAGAACCTCTTCAAGGTCTTCTGTCTGATACACCTAGAACCTTTTGTGACCATTAGGGTCAAGAATTAGAGCCAACAAGGAAAGCATGCGACCTGAAAACTAAAGATTGAGTATAACCAATGTCGTGATGTCAATAGACTTGAGAAAATCATGAATCACCAAGGTGGGGCTTTAGAGCCAATATGGATAACATGTTGGTAGAGAGAACATTGAAACTCTGAAAGACCCCAAAATGCATAAAACCTAAGGAAAAGTCAAAAAAACTCTTGGACTTAGGTTTTATGGACATTATTTTGCATTTCCAACACATGAAAGACCCATACAAGATGTCTCAAATTGGTTATCAACATGGGTCAATTTGGTTAAAGCATAGAGGTGCAAAACTTAGGATTTGATAAATTATAGGCAAGTTTTTGTAGGATTTCTAAGGGCATACCATCTAAGTCTGGAAGACTGAAAATGGTCAATATCTTGGTGACCTCTTAGGGATGTTTGCCTACTAAACTTTGAAAACTAGTGGCCTTAGCATCCATTGGGCATAGGAGTCAAAAGGAGTCCTGAAATAACCAACCAAAGCAACTAAAACTACCCCACAACAAAACACAAGAAAAAACAAAAAACAACAAATCATACATTCTCCTAATGCAAATGCAGCATGTGGAAGAGTACTTTAAGGAAGGAAACCTACACAGACCTAATCTAATCATGAACTAACCAACTAGAACAAGATTCAAACAAATCCATTGACTGGTTTTTCAAAATAATTATTGTTTCTGATCAATTTATCATGCTTTTCATGCTTATGATAGCTATCCAGAGGTGGAGAAAGAGTGGGCATACAACATACTGATGAAATGCCACCTTGAGGATAAAATCAAACTCACCTACCCACTTGAACTAATTGTGAATGTAGATGTCCTAAAGTAGATAGGTGGGTTGATTATGCTTATCTTGATGCTCAACTTCATGCTTAAGAGTAAGCATGATGAATGGTGACTCCTTGTTTGTCCCCAACTGGGTTAGATATCTGATAGGACATCCTATTGAAATAGCATGCAAACCAACAGAGCTGATTTCATGCATATGCTCTGCTCCTTCATCATCTTGCTAGTTTGAATGCTCTTGGTCATGTGGCTTGACTAGAAATAGGGGCACTTCTACTCCCTACTCATGTAGTTCATGACTTTCCCCTAGAAGAGATGTTGGCATAATCTCACAATTTGAGTAGAAGTCCTCTATCTCATTCTAAAATAGGCCTCCTTAAGCTACTCCTTACTCTTCTGCACAAGATGCATTGAAGAACACACCAAAACTCTTCAATGGGCATGCCAAAAACTATTGTGACATGAAATTGCACCCTGTTTGAACTTGGTTCAAAAATTCCAATGACACAATGGGAATGATCTCAATCTGTGGGACCTTACAATTGAGATTAGACCTCTAGAGAAGGTTGGTTCGTCTTTCTAGGCTTAATGCTGAGAGAACTAAATCTATGCTAATAAATCACCAAGGAAAAAGGGGAAGAATGAGAGACTGAAAATGTGAAGGGGGTGACACACCATATTTAGTTTGTTTGGCTAGGATTGACATAACACAACAATGACCTCAAAGACTAAAAACTCACACATACTCATAGAGACCATAATAGAGGTTAGGGCAAAAAACTATAGCTACAAAAGGGACCACTTTATCCATAATATAAGCATAAAATCTTCAAACAAACACAATGTAAAGTCTTAGAGAGAGGCAAAAACTAGCTTCTTATATTGATCATGAAGGCTAAATAGCCATTACAAAGAAAAAATGATCCAAAATAGGGGAGAAGATAGCACAAAATGACAAACTTCCACTCATTATTGAACTATAAGTAAAGACATGATAGGTCTGAAAAGGAACATAGTCCATTAGATTCACTCAGTTCTTGGAAAATGACACAAGACCTAGGCTTGCTAACAATTCCTTCTTCCTGGATAATGATCCAGCAACCAACCCACAAAATTACATCTTTTTACATGCATATATAACATTTACAATCATTGTTGTAGCCTTGGACAAAGGGGAGAAGAGTAGCGAACACATTTTGTAGGTTCCCCATGTCCGTTGTGTCATACCCACATGGTTGTGTCAGGGAATCTATAGAAATGGGGTGTTCACCCATACCTTGGTATATAAATCCATTAAATGAGGCTACTAGAATAGCATGGGGCGTAAAAAATCCATTTGACACTCCATCAAGTTCTGGAATGAGTATTAATGGTGGTCAAGAGGATCATTGAGAGGTCTTGTCACGTTTTGAAGCACTAGAAGACCAGGAAGGCAAAATTATCAGGGACCAACAAATCAGGCCTCCACCAAATCCTCCGTTTATAAAAAGGAGCAAGAGAAACTTTTGATCTTTGAAACCTTGAAAGAACAAAGGGATACTGTCAAATTTCAGTGATCGGGCCCTTGCTGGGATATCTACCACTTGGAATGGCACAAAAGAGATTGTCGATCTTTGAAGTTTGAAAAGAGAATAAAGAGAAACCATTAGACTTCAAGGAATCAGACCGCCACTAAAACATCTACCTCAAAAGTAGAAGAACAAGAACATCTCTAAATGTCAAAGTTTGAAGAAACATAAGACAAGGTAAACTTGTCAGACTTCCGGGTTCAGGGCTTCACTAGATCATCTTCTAATCGAGAAGGAGAACAAGAACCTCTCTAATACCACGATCCTGAAATACTTAGACAAATATGAAATTATCAGGGATCAAGATTGAAGCCTATCACTAAAACACCTCCATAAGAACAAAGAATCAATAAACTCCTTGAAGCCCAAAGTTTGAAAGACTTAGACAAATAACTCATCAGGCTTTGGCAATCGGGCCTCCAACATACAACCTTCAACCTAACATGAAGAAATCTCGTTGTCCAATCCCACAATCTTGAAACACTTAGAAGAATTTGAAAATTGTTGGGAGTTGGGGGTCAGAGTGCTGGGCTTCAACAACACACACTAAGCTTTGACTTGCTTAGGTGGCTGGTGGGCCCTTTCTCTTACTCTATTTTGTTAATGTGTCAATAAGAGAAGGGGCCCATCAGCCAACTAAGCAAGTCAAAGCTTAGTGTGTGTTATTTAAGCCCAACCGGGTCAGAGCTACCACTGAAAGCATACCACCAAACCATGAAGAAATTATCCCGTTCAACACCGTGATCTTGAAACACAGAAGAATTTGATCACATTGGGGATCAGGGTTGGGGCCACCAAAGAATGCTCACTTGAAAGATAAAGGAATCAAGTCAGACCAATGTCCCAAAGTTGAAAGACCAAGCAATGTAAATTATATGTGCTCGAGCATCAGGGATACTATTGATTGCATACTTCGGAGCAAGCCAAATTGAAGAAGGTTGAACCTGTGATCTTGAAACACTTAGTGCTTTGAAACTACCAGGATCGGGGATCAAAGCATATTGCTAACACTTGCAACCTTGCAAGTGAACAAGAACCTCTCTAAAATCCACCACCAGATACAAGTAGAACCTTTTGTGACCATTAGGGTCAAGAATCGGATCAACCAAGGAAAGCATGCAATGTAAACACTGAAGAATGAGTATGCTTGATGTCGTGATATTGATAGACTTGATCAAATCATGAATGAACAAGGTGGGGCTTCGGAGCTGATGGGGATAACATGCCGATAAAGGGAACACAAAATCTTTGAAAGACCCCAAAATGCATAAAACCTAAGGAAAGGTCAGAAAACTCTTAGACTTAGGTTTTATGGACATTCTTTTGCATTTCCAACACATAAAAGACCCATTCAAGATGTCTCAGACTGGTTATCAACGTGGGTCAATTTGGCTAAAGAAAAGAGGTGCAAAACTTAGGATTTGATAGATTCTAGGCATGTTTTGGTAGGATTCCTAAGGGTAGACCATATAAGTTTGGAAGATTGAAAATGGTCAACAATAAGTTCTCTTATCCTCATTCCATTATCACTTTCTTGATTGTCATATTACATGTGATTTAACCAATTCATTTATAGGTTTGGATGTGAGAAAATAAAAAATAGGTAAATGCAAGTCCCACATTCCTATTTTGAGAAATGATGCACCTACCTTCTATGTAGACTGTCGTATCTAATAGATAAATTTGTAAGCACCCAAATTTGAATGGGTCAATATACACATGTCCAATGATTTGGTAGTCCAAATCACAAGCCACATGTCATGCTCATTTCTCCTCATAGTGTTTTCCAACTTGGTGGGAGTCCTCCTAGCATCCTAGTACCCTCCATTAAGTGTCTTGTACCATTTTTTCCCCATCTTCTTAGCTTACCCTACCTTTTCAAATTCTAAAAGTCTTGATGCTTTCCTTGATCTATAGGGGCACCTAGGAGACTTTAGGGTAACCCAAGAGACCCATGTTAAGCTACAAGGTCACCTAAGTGACCTATCCTAGCAATAGGGGTGACTCACACCTTGACATGGGAAACAATATCATAAGTTGGCATGTACATGAGTCATTTAGATTTGCTTGATTTTTCTAATTTCCCTTCTAAGCATTTTATTTTTTAGTTAAGAATTGTATGCTTTCTTTCCTACTTTAAAACTGAGCTTTCATTCCACCTTGGGATTGATTTTTCTCTATTAGCATCTTCTCTTTATCTATATAAACCCCTCAAGATCTCATTACAAAATACACAAGCATAGAATTTAAAGAAGCTTTTGAAAACTATAGAAGAGCTCTCAAGCTTTGTTTTCATAGAATAGAAGGATTGCTAGGTTTCCTCTACAAGTCTTTGCTAGAAGCTTTGCATCCCCACCTCTATGAGTTAGATCACCTTTAGAAGATTGCATGCCTCTCTACAAAGCCTAATCTCCAATCCTCATATCTAGGTTCTAGCCTCACCCGCATAATCCATGAAGCTTATTTTCCTTCCTCCCAAGTCAATATCAATCTTCCCTTTTTGTCAAGTAGAGTACCCCAAGGTTGGAAGAGGAGAAGAATTTATAGAAAGATAGATCCTCTGAGGACCACAATCACAAAAATTGTAAAGAAGCTTCAATAGCTATATCCAGGTTATTTGATTTCAAAAGCATTTTCATTTGAAAGTTTTGTTTGTTTTAGTAATTAGATCACTTCTATTTGCCTAAGGATTGTAACATTCTATTATTATTTCTTAGTTTAGCTTAAATTCACTATTGCTTTCTTAGGTAGAATTAGATTTAGATTACTCTCTTGTAATAGGTTAGAAATTACTTTCAAATCTTTTCTCAAAAATTGATAACTCCAAAAACATAGTACAAGTTGCATACAAAAGTTATATAGAAATAATTAGTTGCATTTAGGTAATTATCTCACACTTATTTCAGAAAAAGAAAAAAAAGTATGATAGATTAATTATTTTTTGCATGCATTTAGATTAGCTTCCTTAGTTACAATCTTTCAATTTTCAAAAACACATAAAACAAGAAGAAAGAAGCCCTCAATTCCATCATGAGGTGAACCTAGCACACGTTAAATGAAGGAAACATCACAATTTCAAGAAAACAAGAATCTCTCTCTCTCTCTCTCTCTCTCTCTCTCTCTCTCTCTCTCTCTCTCTCTCTCTCTCTCTCTCTCTCTCTCTCTCTCTCTCTCTCTCTCTCTCTCTCTCTCTCTCTCTCTCTCTCTCTCTCTCTCTCTCTCTCTCTCTCTCTCTCTCTCTCTCTCTCTCTGGGATCAAGGAAGACTAGGTTAAGAAGAAAATGAGCAAAGGTGGTTAAGAGAAGAGTCTCGTATAGGGGAACTCATTTCTTGGACGAGCTCATGCCAAAATTATAGCAAAAACACTACAAAGTGAACATTTAAATATATCTACACCTCAAATGCTAACCACTCTACATTCAACCAAGAGAATCAACAGCATAGTCCACCATCAAATACTCCTTTCTTCAAAGGTGCATGAAAGTGAGACAATTCTCATTTTGAACAATCATATCACTATCATTCACAAGATCCTCCTTCCACATGAAGAGAGTGATCACCCAGATTCTTCCCTACTTAGCTGATTTTCTTAGAAGAGCATGAGTGATTCTATCTATACCATTAGCAAGAGTGCAGCACAAGTGTGTTTTCTGAATCCCATCATCATTTTTATAATGAGTTGGTTTATAATAGCACAAATCTAGTTATAACCTAGGCCAAATTCATTGGTGGCATAATCACGAAGCTACGCAATAGTGACTTCTTTATTTTTTTCTACTTTGTATTCTTCCTATTTAATTTAGGACCTGATATGTGCAAAGAGCATCAAATCCGGGAAAAAAACAAAAAATTGTGGGATGCGTTTTGGAAGTAAATAATTGGAAATAATGTGGTGCAAAATTGGGTTTATTGATGAGGTCAAATGGTCAAATTAAAAGTCACTTAAAAAATCTATTAAATTAGAATACTTTTTCTCAAAGATATCTAAACCAAAAATTATAGAGATAAAATATATTAAATCGATGGAAAAACCGTGTTGCTGGCTGGACAACTAAACTAAAAATTACCCTCGACGGTGCCGATGTCGGCATAAATATGAGCTAGAGAAAGTGTTTCCTGCATCTTTTTTCAATATGGCTTTCTCTGACTTTCCTGCATCTTTGCATGCAACAAACATAACAATAAGCGGTGCTTATGCTCCAGCAATGGCTACGCTATGTGCACTCATAGTTTTCTTGTGGGTTTTGTATAGATTCAGTGTTCAAAGGAAAAATACGTTGAGATTGAGATTTCCCCCTGGACCGTTTCCATGGCCTATTATAGGAAATCTGAACCAGCTCAAAAGACTTCCTCATCGTGATCTTCATCAACTTGGTAAGAAGTATGGGCCCATTATGCTCTTGAAATTGGGTTCTGTTCCCACCGTTGTGGTTTCTTCTTCTGCGTTGGCGAAGGAATTCTTGAAAACCCACGATATGATTTTTGCCAGCCGACCTCTAACTGCTGCGGGAAAATACATTGGATATAATTTCAAGGATCTGATATTGTCTCCTTACGGGCCTTATTGGAGACACATGAGGAAACTGTGCGTGGTAGAATTGCTGAATAGCAAAAGGATCGACTCCTTCAGATGTGTACGAGAAGAAGAGGCACATCTCATTGTTCGTTCAGTGTGGGAGATGTCTGGGCAGGGAACGGCTCCTGTTAATCTCACCAAGATGTTGTCATCGTTTTCGCTGGCAGTCATGTGGCGAATCCTTTCCGGCACAAAAAACTCTTTTCACAGTGACGCTCATGGCGAAGAGATAAAGAAGATGGCATCAGAGATTGCAGCTGTAGTGGGAGCTCTCAATATTGGGGACTTCATTCCTTACTTAGACTGGCTGGACTTGCAAGGTGTAAAACGGCGCATGAAAAAGGTACACAATTCCTTCGACCAAGTGATAAGAAAAATAATAGAGGAACACCAGCAACGCAGGAGGAAGTTGCACAAGGAGCATGAGCAGGAGCCCGCCACTAAGGACATCATTGACGTGCTCTTGGAAATGGAAAGTCTCGATGGAATGGCAATCACAGAAGAAAATATTAAAGCCATTGTTTTTGTACGTATTCACTTTTTATATTTTTAAATTTTAGTCGGTAGTTTTTTTTAATAAAAATTGATCTAACAAGGCTGTATAAAATTTCCAGGATATGTTTGTGGCTGGCATTGAATCGACGTCTACTACGTTAGATTGGGCGATGAGTGCGGTGCTTAAAAACCCTGATGTGGCGAAGAAAATGCAGGAGGAAATCGAATCGGTGGTAGGCAGAGAGAGGGCAGTTAGTGAGCATGATATAGCAAGCATGGAGTATGTGCAGTGTGTGGTGAAGGAAACGCTGAGGTTATATCCAGTGGTACCCTTGCTGCTTCCGCACGAATCCACACAAGATTGTACAGTTGGGGGATACTTCATTCCTGAGAGAAGCAGGCTTATCATCAATGCCTGGGCTATCGGAAGAGACCCATCTTTGTGGGACGATCCTTTGACATTCAGGCCGGAGAGATTTATGGGCAAAGATTTTGATATTGTGAGGGGCAAAGAGTGGTTCGATATGGTGCCGTTTGGGGCAGGAAGAAGAGGATGCCCAGGGGCGAGCATGGCCATTGTGAACATGAACCTTCTTTTGGCTCAGCTATTTCACTGCTTTGAATGGAGCGTGGAAGAGGATTTGGATATGACCGAACTGGGTGGAGCGTCCATGCCCAGAAGTGTTGAACTCCTGGCTCTTCCTCGTTTCAGGCTCGCCACCTGCCTCTAGAGATCAGATGTCTTCCCCGTACATTTACAACATGTCCACGTTTCTGAATCGTGTTATTGTCTATAAGCTCCCGCGTGCAAATAAGTACAAGAATATTATATGTGTTTGAAATACAAAAACATATATTTTGTGGTTTTTATAGTTCTGCGTGCCATCTAGGAACTATCGTCCGGTACGTACAGCAGGTTAGTAAAAAAAAAAATTGAAGTTTAGGAATTAGGGTTGATTTTAAGAATAAATAAAGATGCATGCGTTGCCCTTTGATTGTGAGTGATTTGATAATTAAGATTGTATTTGGAGTGGAGGTTAGTGGTTATTGTATTGTATAAATGATGAATTATAGTAATTGTCAATTGTTGTCGATATTGTATTTGGAGTGGAGGTTAGTGGTTATTGGATTGTATAAATAACATATTTTCATAATAATTGTGAGTTATTAAGATTGTATTTGGAGTGGAGATTAGTGGTTATTTGATTGTAACATATTTTTATAGTAATTGTGAGTTATTAATGGTAGGCATTGAATTATTGTTAGTTATTTGTGTATACATACAATGAAGCTAGATTAGTTTAATAGCCCATTGGTACAATAATGTGAATCATTAATTGTAGATAACTTAAATTGTTGCTAGTCATTTTTACACAAAATTCATGAAGTGAAATAAAATTAAAATTTTAGGTTGTTAAAATATATATGAAATTAATCATCATTATTATTATGTTATAATATAAATAAATTATATCATAAAATATTAAACAAATTATTTATATATAATGAATTTATATAATATAATAATTATTTAGTATAAATATAATATTAATATAATTATATATATTAATTTATACTTAGTACTTGTTATTGCAAAGTTGAAAGTATAGTTGATAGTAACTAGTTAAAGAACTCAAATATTAAGTGTTTTAACTACTTTATCATGATAGAGATGTCAAAATATGGTTGAAAGTGTAGATACTAAGTAATTAACACATTAGTAAAGAGAAATTTCATATTGTAATTGTAAAAGGCTATTTTTGTTGTGTTAGACAATATATATTACAATTCCTCAATAATTTGATTTTAGATCTTGAGATGTTTCTTCTATTGCTTGCACTATTACTCTCTAGACTGTGTTTTTGACCTCATAATACCAGAATTTTATGAAACTCTTTGGTTATTTTTCTCATCACATGTTAAGGCTTTTGGTGTATAATTATGTGGAAATAATAACTTAAGCTAAATTTTACAAAGTGAAAAGCAAATAAACTATTTATTAGTAATAATGAAAGGGACTATACATCATAAGAATTATTTATTAATAATGAAAGTGACTATAAAAAGACAAATTCATTTTTATTTCTTCCCTTTCTAGTAGTGGAGTTAATTTTTTGAAAATAATTGATTAGTTAAACTTTTATTTTTATAATATTTAATAATTCAATTAATTTTTAAATATTAAATTTTAATAATGTTGAGAAGAAAAAATTATGAAGAGTTTTTTAATGTGTATATTGATAATATATAATTAACTCGTTATATAAATACAAATAAGAAGTGAACAAATCAATTTATTTTCTATGCCCCTTTTAGAAGTTATGAATATGACCTCTATGCCAAGAATGTATGATTAGAAATGACTAGCATTATTATCAAATATTTCACTATTATATTTATACCATGAAGATTTTAATGAAAATATATGCATGTATGTGTAATAAAGTTTGAATGTCTTACTAGAAGTCTAATTGATTTGAAAATAAAGTTTGAATGTTTCATTAGTAGTATAATTGCTTTGAAAAAACAAGCCCCCATAAATTAGTGGAGGGAGCATTTAAGAAACTTAAAAGGTGTCTTAGTGTTTTTCTAATTGATTTAAATTCTGTCGATTTGAAGTCAACCTTAGAGCCTACAACAAATATTATTAGAGCCATCACTACAAGCCTTTTGACATAGTTGCCTTAGTGTTGAAGTACTTCCAACAACAACAATCTCATAAAACATTATGTGATAGGTAAAAATCAGGTTAATAAGATCAAGCATAGCCATGAAAACCTAACTCTACCATCATCAAAGAATCTAATCCAAATGAAATCAAAAGCATGCAATTCAAGAACAATATCACCTAGATTGTATGATTCCTTGTTTATGACGTGGATTACTTCTTCAACAATGAACAATTATGAAGATCAAAGCTGCCATGATGGATGGATGATAATGATAAAATGCTAAATGGATACTCAAATACTCAATATGCTCAAGACGATAATGTAGACGCTATATGAATGCTGGATAGATGTACTATGGAATGAGAGGGTGTTTATATAGAACTCAACCAAAATCAATCAACGGTGGAGATTTGGTGGCTACGTGAATGGGTAAGATTAAAAGATGATAATAGATGAATGTGTAAATGACAAGTGGAGGGAAGATAAGGCTTATGTGTGACCGTGTACATAAAAAGTACTACATATGAAAAGATATTAAATAAAAGATGTAGTACCACTTATCTTTTTTTAAATGAAAGAGGCACACATGTCAGCTTATTGAGATAAATGATAATAAAAATTAATTAAATAAATAAAATTTATTTAATTAATTAGAAAGTGGGCTTACGAAGGGAATTTTAATTAAATAAATAAGATTTAATTAATTAAAAATAGATAGAAATAAGATAATTAAATAATTAAAGATTATTTAATTATAGCTTAGAGAAAATAGAAGAAATGACTAATGAATTAATTAAATAAATATAAATTTATTTAATTAATAGAAGAATGTTAGGGAAATTGTTCAAGTGTGTTAGACAAATGCATATGATAGCTAATGCAATATTTGATACTAATGATAAATAGGTCAATTTTGGGTGTCTACATTTTGCCCCTCTTTGATACAATGTTCATTAGAGTGTTGTGTTAAAGAAGATACGATATTCAATTGATAAACAAGGTTATGACCCAGTGTAACTGGTAGGTGATGCCCCCTTGAGAGGTAAGCCAGGCTGACTAGGAAGGGCTAGGTTGGCTCACGATAAGATGAAAGGCAAGAAACAAGGTTGACATGAAGAAAATGGGGGTTGGGTGGGAGAAAAATGGGATGGTATAGATAGAGGGAAAGATTGATCTTGGTTAAGGACTATAGAGGCTTATGATGGAATGGACACATGATATGACAACTTTGACATAATTGCTCAAAAATTAAAAGAAATGCAATCCTTATGTTTGATATAGCATATGGATGTTATGCACCAGGGTATAGAAGACCAAGGTGTCGAGATATCTAATGCAAAACTAACATACTACAATCTTGTCAGAACATATGAGGTCAAGGTGTTGAGACAACATACACAAGATATGAATAGAAGCTAGTGTTCTGAGATGGACTTTGATGCTACAAACAATGGTTTGAGCTTATCTCCACTACACATAGTGACACCTTGCTGGTTATATGTATGGAAATAGTCTTAACATAGAATAGTCTCAAATCCATAAGAGACTGTTTGGCTTCTCAAATGCAAGTGATATTGATATGCAAGATGCTAATCCCAACACGTACAAGATACCAATATGCATAGGAAGAGGATAAGATCATTTCGTAGACACGACATACGAAAGCAATAGGACCATGCCCCATTCCTTACTTCATCGCAACGTACCAAGATATGATAGATCAAGGCAGTCTTGATTAGGCATAGGAAGGGACAAAAGATAAATCAAAAGATAAAGCAAAAGATACTATCATCACGTTCTCTTGTGAAATTTAAGTGCTCTTGGATGGGTTTAAGCTAGCGCCTTGTTGAGAGGAAAGCTGCATCATGTTGAAGGCTAAAGATGTTGATAAAGTGCTATAGCAAATGTTGGATTAAGGCATATTGACAAATAGCTTCTGGCTTATTCGTGATTGGTTAAAGTGCTTGAGCTTTCACTGATGCGGATGGTCTGCTTCCTGCTTGAGCTGGTCAAAGAGAAGAAGATGAAGATGGGGTGGATCATCTGTGCTTGAGTACTGGATACTTCCTTCGTATTCCAGACTGCTTACATACCCTGTGTCCACGAGATCAAAGCACATTTACGATGATAATGAGACATGATGAATATGTAGATCTGGGTTTATTGATGATGTAAGTGATGAAATATAGAAGAAAGGGAGATGAAAGATTGGAGGGTGATCAGAAGAAAGATAAAAAATTGATGATGAAGAAGGGGCTATCGTCTTCGCCTGAATTAGAGTGCTTCCTTCGCATCTCAGATTGCCTACATACCCTGTATCCACGGGATCAAGGCTTTAACGATAGAGCTATGATGTAGTTCTTTCTTATTATGTTTATGGTTGATGTAAAAGGATCAACTTTATTTCTTGGAAATTTTGTGATGCTTTAATGTTTTTTGAGATTTTTGATGATGTTTGAGTTTGGACTGATTGCGAAGATGTTGATCCTAGTTGCAAATTGTTTTCCATGTTTGAAGTTGGATGATTTACTATGTTTGAAGTTGAATGTTTGTTGTGTTATGAGCTTAGGTGGTCACTATATTATGAGCTAGAGCTGTAGATATCCACTTCCAAATAAGGCTTAACAAGTGCCCCCAGTGTGGGATGAGGTTTTATTATGGAGAAGCGGTGAGGGACACGGGTATGCAAACAAAGTGCTAAGGTGCCAAATGATATAGTTACCCCAACAATGTCCAAACTATGATGGCTAGCATGACAGAGGTGAGGATGGAAAGACTTTTATTATGGATAAGTGGACAACGATGTTTATACAAGGATAAATATGGATTATGTAAGCAAGAAGGTGAAATATGCTATAAAAAGCTGTGATCAAACAAACTAAGTAGATGATGGGAGCTGGTCGCTACACATAGCACTTGTTTACCAGGTTTTCACTATGGTACTCATCCAAGGCACTTGTTTACCAGGTTTTCACCAGAGGATGAATTATTTATCTTGTACTATTATTTTTTCGTTATCCAAAGTGCGACAAAGTGGTTTTCACTATTGGATGTTTTATTTTTTTAGAATAGACAATTACACATGGCACCTGTTTGCTAGGTTTTCACCATGGTAATGGATAGGAGGGACTCAAGTGTCTAGTTTGATGGATGTTGGTAGTCCCATTGGAGATGAATGTCATCGCATGGACCATGTCATTATGCTCAAGATGTTGGCAAGGGATTGGATGAAAGAGGGATGGATTAGATGGATAGTGGATGATGAAAGGTTTGTGTAAGGATGGTTGAAAGGTAAGATAATGGATTATGAAAGGCTTATGCAAAAGCATGGACCATAGGAAGGTGATTGGGGAGATATGTAGGATAATGAAGGAAGGATGGAGAGATGAGAGGTATATGGAAATGTTGCAAAATGAAGGGAATCATGACCAACGGTTGCACATACCACTAAACATTAAAACTTTAGATGGAAAGGGTGGTGTAGGAAGTGGAAGAGATGCTTGCTTATGAGATGGATGATAGAATGATTTAGGAACCCACATAGACTTAGTATTTTTATGATTTTTGCTTTGCTTGTGGTATTGTTAAATGGAATTGGATGGAAATGGAAGAAAATGGTTGGGATTCTTGAAAGATGGATAAGGATGCCTCAATCAGCTTGCTTTCTTGTTTGCTTAGGAACCCAGACCATTTTGGTCGTAGGCTCTTCTTGTGGAGTTATAGGCTCAGCTAGCTTTTTAGATGTATTAGGCTGTGATTCTTTTCTTTGATGCCCTAAGACATGAGAATCTTTAGGATTCTTGGTAGGATTTCTAGTTTTAGAAGTAGAGGCATCCAAATTTTTATTTTTGAATCCCATGGATTTGATGGAAGAGAGGTTGGCAGAATGAGTGGAAGCTTTATATTTAGACAATATGTGCATTTGTTGGTCATGATTGGGATTAGAAGGGTACTTATGGATAAATGAATAATTAGGCATTGGTAACAATGGCGGTGAGGAAAATGGAGGGATATTAGGGGTTAGAAGTAGTGGAGGTAAATTGGATGGCGGAAGATGTACGGTCACATGCTTTTGCAGGTTATAGGATGGGGGAAGTGGAGGATATGGAAGTAAAGTTGATGGCGGGAGTTTAGGAGTTGGAAGGAGCGGAGGTAAATTGGATGGTGGAAGATGTACAGTCACATGCTTGTGGGGTTTATGATGGAGTTTTTGATGGGAAATGGTGGACTTAGGATGGATGGAGGAATTACCAACATCTTTAGCTTGGGGAGGCCTACGTTTTACACTAGGACTAGGAGTGCTTGGAGAACTAGACTTGAGTTCATTACTAGATAATACCTGATTCATGGTTAAAATTTATATGGAATTAGCAACCTTGTTAATTTAATATGTTTTTATTTATTCTCTTTTTTTTTTGTTTTGATTGATTGAAAATAAAAAAATCTTCAAAAATAAGGGGAAATGTTGTAGAAATCACGAAGATGGAGGACCCTAGAAAAAGATTGGTGAGATGAAAGGAGGAGTCGTCGATGGTATCAGAGTTAGAAGTCTCTCTTACCAAAGAAGATCCATCTTTTGTATTAGAAATGGATATGGATGAAGATTCTTGCAATGTGTACTCACCTGGGCCATTTTCAGTGTATTTGATATGGAGATTGGAAGCAGCTTTGCTAGATGATGGCTTGAGTAGGATGGATGGATCTACATATGATGAAGATGGATATGCTTCGGTGTTGATAGGAATACGGTTAGGGCTTTGATACTTATCTTGAAAAGCCTGACAAAACTCAAAGGGATTGGGATTGCCATGGATAGTAATGTCAACACCGTTATGTGTAAATTTAAGACACTGATGATATGTGGAAGGAACTTCTTTGAGGGCATTGATCCATGGATGGCTAAGGATGATGTTATAGGGAAGCTCAATATCAAGGACTTGAAAATGGGTGTCAGTAGTGACCGGCCCAACTTGGATAGGCAAGTGAATAATCCCTTCAGTATCTCTCTTAGCATCATCATATGCTCTGATAGTAATGACCTTGGAAGTGTCAACATCTTTCTCAGAATTTCCCAATTATTTTATTAATTTTAAGGAACATATATTAAGACCAGCTCCACCATCCACTAAGATTCATTTGATACGGTATTGTTTGACAAACACTTCTATATGGAGGGCTTCATTGTGTGAAGGATGAATGGAGGGCTGAAGATATTTGTCAGAAAAGGTGAGGTGACAAGGGGCTGCAATGCTAGCTACCATAGATTGGAATTGTGTGGTATCGATATCATTGGGCATCGAATATTCTTGTAAAGCTTTGTGGGCAGGGGATATGTGAAGCAACTCAAGAATGGAAATATGTGCAGGTGTTTTACCAAGGTGATCAAGGATATTATATCTAGAGGACAGTCGAGGAGGATGGACAGGTGCTCCCTGAATGGTAACACGACCTCGTCGAGTAGTCACAGCGCAGTCAGGTGCTTTGCCTTGGATATTAATGGTAGAAATGCGAGCATGGTCAATGCGGCCAATAGTGGATGATTCATAGTTTTACTGAATGGCATTCCCAACATGAGGGTTACTTGGTTTACCATGAGATGGAAGTGGATTCTTGAAAGAATCTAGATCATAGTTAGATGTCAGTTGCTGTGTAGGTTGTGATGTTGGAGGTGTGATTTTAATTAAATCTTGATCAATGCAATCTTGAATAACATGCTTGAAGCACATACAACCATTTGTTTTGTGTCCTTTAACCCTATGGTAATCACAATACTCATTCTCTTTGTACCAAGGAGCTTTAAAGAGCAGTTCACCGTTGGGTGGTGCATCTGGTAACATGATATCTCCCACTTGGAGAAGCTTTCGAAAGGCAATTTCCATAGGTTCCGCTAATGGCATGAATTGTCGGTAGGGATTTAAAGTTTTTCATTGTTGATTTCATTGAAAAGGTTGAGTTGTTGTAGAGGCAGCTTGAATGTTGATAGGAGCTTTCATTATTTGTATGTTCTTTACGTCTACAACACCATTATTGACAACATTCTTGTTCTTATTCCAAAAGAGAGACTTATCGTTGGAATGTTGAGGATTGTCTTTGTTATCGTGAAAAATCTTGATAGTGCCTTTAGCAATTAAAGCGCGTTCAATGATGGTTCCTTTGGAAACAAGTTCATCAAGGGTGCTAGCACTTTGTAATTATAGTTGGAATGAAAGCTTGGGATGAAGATTTTGGACAAAGATATCAAGCTGTTGTTTCTCAGGTATTTCCCATGATAGTTTGCTAGCCATATTATGCCATCGTTGAGTAAATGAAGAGAAAGCTTCACCATTGCATTGTTTATTGTTGACAAGGTCATTCATGTTCACTTCATGTTCAATGTTAAAAGTGAAGTGTGATCAAAATTTATTTGCTAACTCCGCAAAAGATTTAATGCCCAGAGGTAAATGAGAGAACCATTTAAGAGCTTGTCCTGCTAAGCTTCGGGGAAATAGTCTCAGAAGATATGTATCATCTTGAGCAACATCGAGACATGCCACAAAGAATGCTCTAAGATGGTCTTCCAGATTTCCTTTTCCTTTCTATTTGTCAAACTGTGGAATTTCAAAGTGTGGCAGAAAAGGTGTCATATGAATTGACTTGTCAAACGGATAAGCGCATATGTTTTCTAAGGAAAATGTCTTCTTGCTTTGTCCTACCACTTTGTTAATCATTTGTTGAACATCCGTTGGAGATAATTATTGTTGTTGCAAAGGGGGTGGTTGGTTGGGAGGTGAAGTATAATATGATGTATATTGAGGTTGCTGTTGTGGGATATATGAAGCTATGACCGTTTGTTGAGGTTGCGTACTCACAGTATATGTCAAAGGATTAGTATGCGACACATATATGTTTGAGGATTGCTATCCTTGAGACACAAGCAGTGGTTAGGTATATTGTGATGAATTAGCGCCAAGGTTTTGCATCACATGGGAAGTAGAAGATGAATTGACGTTGGTCAATGGTTGTGAATTCAGAATTGGATTTGTAATATGGTAAGTGTTGGAAGGATTAGTGGATGCGGAAGAAGGATGGACATTTGGGTTGGTGTTTTGAACAACATGGGGATTGGTATATGTCATATGTTGGGTAAGGATGGACATTTGGGTTGATGTTTTGAACATGGGGATTGGTATATATCATATGTTGGGTGACGATGGGCAAACCTTGGGTTATGTAAGATGGATTGCTAGTTTGCAAAGGATTATAGGAAGATGGCAAAATTGATGTAAGTTGATCAACATAAGAGACTGCAGCATTAGGATTAGCTTGTGAAACAATAGGCAGGTCACTCATATCAATGAGACTAACATTGGGGTTGTATGATGTGTTGGATGGATTTGTGGAAATCTTGGAGACCATATTAGCAGTGGTAGGAATATGGGATGTGGTGTCCACATGTGATGCAATGGGAATAGCGGATTGTGATGGTTGTGAACCTTGGATAGTTTGTGTTGTTTGGATAGCTTGGGAAGCTTGCGGAATATGGGATATGGGGATAGCTTGTGATACTTGAGGAGTTTGCACTTGGGCAACATGGACAGCTTGTGTTACTTGAGGCACATATACGGTCATGGTAGGAGAAGGAGTATGTTGTGAAACATGGAAAGGTGGAATGTTTAAATTTTGCGAAAGGAAAGGGAGTACATTGGTTGGAGTTATCAAAGGTTCTAAAGTGTACTTTGAGCATGGTGGGTCGAATGAAGTAACAATAGGCAATGAAAGAGATGGGTTGGAAGATGGAGTTTGTAATATGGTATGGGATGGTGTGGTTATAGTGGATGGTCCCTTTGCAACAACAATGGGAGTGCTTGGATCATTTTCTCAAATAGCGAATATGTCAAAGTCTCTTGGTAGTTTGGCTCCCATGCAGGCAAGTTGCAAGAAGTAGCAATTAGGATCAGACAAAACAAGCTTCTCAACTTGGTCCCATACATGTGTGTCTTGATAGTCAGATAAATCCTCTTGGGAATGCTCTTTGTAAGTCACTGTGAAAGGGTGTGATTGCACTTGATGTGAATACTCGCCAATGGTGTACCCATGGGGCACAAACATGTGAGAAGGCATGCCGGTTGTAAATTGAGTTGCATCTCTAAGGGGTGTTGATCATGATTGTTGCATTGTGGCTTCCATCTAAGCTCACAGTTTTGCTTCCATTTCAGCTCTATATTGGCTCCTAGTTTGAGGCATGATGGTTGATGTTAAAAAATTAGACTTTAGCTTGCCAAGGTTTTGAAACCCAAAAAAATGATGGTTTGCTGATTATTTGGTTATTGGTTGTTGTACTAGTTTGCCATTTGCTTTGTTGTTGTTGGGTTGCTTGGTTGTTGGTTGAACTTCCCTAGAGAATAGCTCACACACTCAAGGAAAAAGTTGTTTGCTAAGGCTACTATTTTGCTGATGTTGCTAAGGCTAAAGACAAAAGATGATGTTTTGCTGATTGATTGGGTTGATTGATTAATGATTGGTTTGCTGGTTTGGGATCTCAAAAAGATGGAAAGTTCACAAAGTCTAATTGTTTGGTATGTTCAAAGAAAGAAACAAAGTCCAGGTATCTACAAATGATCAGAGGCAGGTCTGGAAGCTAATGCTAAAGCTAAGCAAGCTAAAAATGTAGCTAATTCAGCTAAGTTACTAAGATTTGTTTTAACCATAGGGGACTGATAATAGCTCAAATGCAACTCAGAAAAGGCCAAAAGCGATTGATAATAGCTTAAAAGTGATTTGGTTTTGGGTCAGATAACAGGCTACAATATTAACCAGAGGCGAGCCAATTTACTATAGGCGAGCAGTGTTAACTCAGAAGTGATTTACTGTTGATCAAAGGTGACTCAAAAAAGACCGGAGGTGAGCAACTATTGTTCAAAGGTGATTTGGTTTATGTAAAAGGTAACTAACTGCTGGTTAAAAGTGATCTGGTTGTCTGTATGCGGGTAGTTAAATCTTAAAAGCGGTCTGTGTCTATCAGGAAAATATGTCTGAATTGTGTTTTTGACAAGAAACAGTAATTTCAGTCACTCACACTCACAACAATCACAAACTTGTACAACCTAGCTATGAAAGGACTGTATTTGTTGAGTCCCCTGGCCATGCTTATTCAAAGTGGATAGCTTTAGGATCTTGGTAGCACTAGCTCCTCTCCACGGCACACACTTCTCATGCATACCAAGATCCAGGTTTCCCAAGGCTTGTCCCCTCACCAAACCTTAGGATTGTCCCTACTATCTCTACTAAGAACCATGTGAATCAGGGCAGCTTCAAAAGTCCCACCTTTTGCATCAACAAATAGAAGGTTTTTGGCTACTACACAGTTGCTAATGAGGGTATCCATTTGGGTGGCTATACGAGCGGTAATGCTACTCTCCGTTATGGAATCTCCCAGCCTTCAAGGGTTACACCTTGGAGGGTTTTGGGGGAGGTCAGTATAACACAACAACACCCATTGTTTGTATCTTTCGACATAAACACTTTTCTTATATAGCGGTTTGGAAGGACTTGGCTTTAGCCCGTTACCGCTTGGGTCGTACCCCTTCTCACACCGGGAAGGTAGACCCTTTAAAGATAATAACAAGTTCTCATACACGCAAGATCCATTTGATAGGCAAGGGGAGAGGATACTTTTGCTATTAAATTTGGGTTATAAACATACACATGCAAGCAATCAAGAAAGATAAATCAAGAACAGAGCAAGCAATGATTCTTTTTAAGCACCAAGCCCAAATATTCTTAGATTAGTGAAAAATCACAAGTCTTAGACTGATCGGAGTTACAACAGATATGTTAGTAGTTTGATAACCTCCTTTTCTTGGATAATCGATAAGATGCTACACAAATACCCAATTAGTAACCAAGAAAACAGATTGCAAATGATAAAGACTGAAAGAGACACAGTGACTAGAGGCGATCAACTGTTGATCAGGAGCGATCTATATTATGCCGCAGGCAAAATGTTATAGATCAGAAGTGATGCCAGTAAACCCAGAATTGAAATGATAAAACTCATAAGCAATGTGAAAAAGCAACAGACGATTGATTATAGGTCATAAGCGACTCAGATCTGTGAAAAAATAGAATATAACAAAACCCTAGTTTTGTAGAAAGTAATCTAGATAGCTAAAAGTGATCACTGTTAGGTTAAAAGTGATTTAAATAAAGGCATAAGAGACCACTGTTAGCTTATAAGTGATTCAAAAAAGGTAATAAGCAACTATTGTTCGCTCAGAAGCGATTCAAAAAATGTTGTAAGTAGCTGGTTTCAGCTTAAAAGCGATGCGTATAATCAGACAACAACTGGAACTTGCCGTAAGTGCTTGGAAAATCTAATCTTCACAAAAACAACTTCAAATAACAAAGTTAATCAAGAATGTGAGTCCCACCGGGCGTGCCAAAAATATGATAGGTAAAAATTAGGTTAATAAGATCAAGCATAGCCATGAAAACCTAACCCTACTATCATCAAAGAATCTAATCCAAATGAAATCAAAAGCATACAATTCAAGAACAATATCACCTAAATTGTATCATTCCTTGTTTATGATGTGGATTACTTTTTCAACAATGAATGATTATGAAGATCAAAGCTGCTATGATGGATGGATGATAATGATAAAATGCTAAATGGATACTGAAATGCTCAATATGCTCAAGATGATAATGTAGATGCTATATGAATTCTGGATAGATGTAGTATGGAATGAGAGGGTGTTTATATAGAACTCAACCAAAATCAATCAACGGTGGAGATTTGGTGGCTACATGAATGGGTAAGATTAAAAGATGATAATAGATGAATGTGTAAATGACAAGTGGAGGGAAAATAAGGCTTATGTGTGATCATGTACATAAAAAGTACTACATGTGAAAGATATTAAATAAGAGATGTAGTACCACTTATCTTTTTTTAAATAAAAGAGGCACACATGTCGGCTTATTGAGATAAATGATAAGAAAAATTAATTAAATAAAATTTATTTAATTAATTGGAAAGTGGGCTTATGAAGGGAATTTTAATTAAATAAATAAGATTTATTTAATTAAAAATAGATAGAAATAAGATAATTAAATAATTAAAGATTATTTAATTATAGCTTAGAGAAAATAGAAGAAATGGCTAATGAATTAAATAAATAAATATAAATTTATTTAATTAATAAAAGAAATAAGTGTGTTAAGGAAATTGCTCAAGTGTGTTAGACAAATGCATATGATAGCTAATGCAATATTTGATAGTAATGATAAATAGGTCAATTTTGGGTGTCTACACATTAAACTAATTAAATCAAGTATTAATTTTTTTACACTATTTCAGTTGTACATTCTATAATGACATTTTGTTGAGGTACATATTAGAACATTTAAGAATAGAATTGACTAAAGTGGAATAAATTTCCTATCAAAAATATTATATTATAGGTGATGTACATGGACTACAAGCTCTATGGAATGTAGTCCAACCTATTTGGAATGAATCTACACTTTATATGTTTGGAAATTTGGACCACTTTAGTGAACAAATTTTAAGTATCTTGATTGGAAATATTAGCCTATCACCTAAATTTGTATTTGCATGGATTCATTGTTGCCTTTGACCTGGTCAATCATTGATAATTGATTTGAGAACCTCTTTTAGTGGGTCCAAGTCAAAATTATTCTGAGTGACATGCATCATGTCCCTCTTACTCTTGATACTACACCTTGGTGTCAAAATTTCATGTTTGTGGGGTTTGTGGTCTTGTTTGCAAGTTTGAGTCTTATTTAGCATACTTAGTCTATGTCTTGGCACATGTTGCACTATCAACTTACTTCTTTTTCCCATGCCCCTAAAATCTTTGTAATTAGTGGGCCATTGGATTCATTTGGAAAATTACATTTTGCATATGCCATAAGATATAACGTGCACCTCAATTCCCATACCCTATGCTTAACCTTCACTATCAAACTTCCTCCCTCTATGCATAGCTACAAATTATCTCTTTACCCCATTTAGTGCTTTGTCATTGGACTCACCTAACCTCTTTACAAAGTTGCAAACTACTTGTAAACACCTACACTCTACACCATTCTTGTTTATCAAGATTTGGGATCTAAAACATAACTATGCATTCACATCATTTTGTAAACTTTGTAAACAAGTATTTCTTCACAGGCCCTACCACATTCTTGCATTGTTGACTTTGACACTTGTGGTACAACCATCACCTTGCATGTAGTTGCAACTTGCAATCTATATTCTATGTTCCACTCCTTGTGCCCTTATTTGTTCATGGGTTTCATCGCTTCATTTGCACCTTGAAAATTATGTTTTGTGCCTCACACCCTACAAATTTGCTATATATTCCTCCTATTGACTTGGCCCTCCAATTTGCAACTTGTAAATGTAAATTGTGCCCTTGCATTGGCACCCCTTCATTCAGACAAGAGTCAACACCTACATCTATCAACAAATTGTAAAAATCTAATGCACATTCTATGGATGCAATTGGACTTGAAATACGTTCTAATCTTTTGCAAGTACAAGTGAACTATTGAAGGGCATGGTTTTGTTTCACAAACAATGAGGTTGATGATGCAATGTGGCATGGCTAATTTGATATGTGATTACAAGGGAGGTTGTCTATATAAATATGAGATTTGTTTTCTTACTTGCACTACTTGAGAAGCTACTTTCCCATGTTCTTGAGTACTTCTAACCAATCTAATTTTGATCTCTTCCATTATGCAAGTACTTTTCCTTCCTACAATTGTGTAGATGATGACACACATGTTGATTGTGAATGGCCCTTAGAACCTCACCATACTAAAGGAAATCCCTTAGTGGTATTTATTGAGAGAAAGAGTTAAAAATATGCTTTGTTGTTGTTGGCTGGAAACAAGACAGAAGATTCAAAATCACAAAAGGGTGTTATCAATCCTACAATTATATATTTGAAATCAAGGCCCACATCTATAATGTATTTTGTAATCCATTCGAGGAAACAATTTCAATGTAATATTGTTTATAGTTGAATGTTTCCATGAGTTTCTTGTGTATTATTTGAAATCTATTCAATTTCTCAAGTTACATTTACTGATTTATCTATTGTGTTTTATTATATCATTGGTAGAATCTGTACAACCTTTCTAAATATTTTCTCAATGAATTGTTGCATCACAATATAAGTGCTATGTCTAGTTTCTCATGGATATACAAAGCATTTCAATGCTTGATGTCATAATCAACTATATTTTACTTTATGTCATATATACACACACATAGTTGAGTTGATGTGTATGTATAAACAAGACCCAATTCTTATTTTCCTTATATCCTTATTGCTAAGGAATCTTGGTTTACTCATGCATTTATATTTCATTCATAAATCTAAAACTTTGTAAGGATTAAGGAACCAATCTAAAAATCCCAAGCCTCCCACCACATCAACACCTATAAAATAAAGCATAAAATCATTTATATTAATGTTAATGTTAGTTGCCCTACCAACTTTGTAAGTCCATTAACACAAACAAGAGTAGGCCACACAAGATCTTAAGCATAAAACCATTCCATGAGTTTGCATTGTTGTCCCTCTTACTAGTGTGCATGAAGTTTCTAATTATAAACATCATAGAAAATAAAATTTTGCATATAGTTGTGTGCGCACTTTTCAATCACTACTTATAAGAGGTTATGTTGAGGACCAACATTAATGGTTAGTGACACTTATAAAAGTCTCTTAATGATTAGGGCACCATCTATGTTCCACTAATAGTTTGATAATGCTATTTATCTTTAGTTTCATCCTATATCTATCATCATGGAACACCTGGATGCTGACAAGAGAGAGCCACCCATGCAAAGAAAAAGGTTCAACACATGAGGATGCTTTGATTCATAGTGAAGTTGATTAGTATGGAGTGGTGCACTTGAAAATCCAAGATTGTCTTTTGGAAAGGGTTCCTCTAAGATGGGGTCTACTCTTGCTAGAAAGTTTAGTAGACTATGACCAAACATTGATGATGTCCATGTTTGTGGTCACAAGAAGCATGGAATCAAAGGGCAAGTGGATATAAGTGCTATGTTGAAAAGCCATTTTCCTTTTCCTTTTCTTATGATGAGGAATTGAACAGAGTTCTGATGTCCATGGCCCATGGTTCTTGGGAAGATCAAATATATTTTTGAAAAAATGGTATCAAAGTTTTAATCTAGATAAAGAGTCTCTCAAAATAGCACCCATTTGGGTGAAGCTTCTGTGTAGAGAGTTCTTGGAAGAGGAAGTGTTCAAGGATATCATTGCTTCCTTTGGCTAGCTAGCTGCTATAGACTATACCACTCACTTGAGAAGGTGATAGGTCTTTGTGCATATTTGTGTGAATATTTCTGAGGAGACTCCTTTGCCCTCCTCCATCATTCTTTCTTCTAAATTTGGGTTGGAACCAATGATTATCATATGAGAAGTCCCCTTTTTCCTATTACTCATGTAAGAAGATGGGGCATATAGATAAACTGTGCCTAAATAGGTAGGATTGACAAAAATAGATAACAATGGAAACTAGAGCACTCTCCCTAGCTAGAGTGGGAAAAATACCCACAAATGTAAAAGATGAAGATTATCTCTTGGAACATCTAGAGGCAGAATTATAACAATGCTCCAAAAATCAAAATCATAATCATTAAAATGAGTAATTAAACTTCAACATCAATCAATAACAATGAATCAAATAATAAAATAATATGATAATATACATTCATATAATGAAGTTTATACATTTGATCACAGAATGAGTCAAAGTTAACTATTTTTTTCAAATTTTTAAAATGACATAATATTACAAACTTGATTCAATAGTTAAATACAAATGAGGATCAAGTCTCTTACAACACTAAGATCTAGATCGTAACAAATAATTTAGATTTACTTTGTAAATATTAACTTTTATATATAAGATCCTTCTTCCAAAATCCTCCTCCATGAATCCTAAGAAGAGGGTATCTTTAGAATGTCTTCCACCCTACCATGAAGCATTAAGCTTCTCCATGCTACTCTGGAGGAGAAGCCTGACCCATCACAAAGGATCTAGCTAATTGTGGCCGACATGCATGAAGAATCTGGTGTTATCTTGACACTATTGACATTCCAACATTCCTAATTGATGCCCAAGCAAGAAACTAAATGCAAATGTCCATTAAACACCCTAAGGTGGTAGAGAATGAAGCTCAAATGAATAACTATTCTATTGTTTGACTTAATAGCTTTGACCAAAGCAATTCTTTAATTTACGCATAAGTTCACCCTAACATGTTAAATTGTAAGTTATAAGAAAACTTACTATGCTCTACAACCATATTTGGTACCCGTCTCAATGCATGTCCTTGTTTATTAACAATAAATAGTATTCGTAATCAAATTTAAGGAATTCAAAACAGGTTATGTTTTCACAATCATTCTATGTGTAAAACCAAGATTATTTTGTACTGCTTAGTAGTGATAATCTTTACTTCAAAATACTACAAAGAGAACATTTAAATGTATCTACACCTCAAATGTTAACCACTCTACATTCAACCATGAGAATCAACAGCATAGTCCACCACCAAATACTCCTTTCTTCAGAGGTGAGTGAAAATGAGACAATTCTCATTTTGAACAATCATATCACTGGCATTCACAAGATCCTCCTTCCACGTGAAGAAAGTGATCAACCAGATTCTCCCCTATTTAGCTAATTTTTCTAGAAGAACATGAATGATTCCATCTATGTCATTAACAGCACAAATGTATTGTTCCGAGTCCACATCATCATTTTAATGTTGAGTCAATTTATAATAGCACAAATCTAGTCTCTTATAACCTCAGGCCAAATTCACTGGTGGCATGATCACGAAGCTACACAATATGCCTTCTTTAGTGTTGTTTTCTACTTTGTATTTTTCCTATTTAATTTAGGGTGATATGTGCAAAGAGCATCAAATCCTGGAAAAAAATAAAAAATTGTGGGATGCGTTCTGGCAGTAAATAATTGGAAATATTCGATGGTGCAAAATTGGGTGTATTGATAAGGTCAAATGGTCAAATTAAAAGTAATCTATTAAACAAGAATACCTTATTTCTAAGATATATTAAACCAAAAATTATAGAGATAAAATATATTAAATCGATGGAAAAAATGTCTTTCTGGTGGGACAACTAAACTAAAAATTACCCTCGACTGTGTCGATGCCAGCATAAATATGAGCTAGAGAAAGTGTTTCCTGCATCTTTTTTCAATATGGCTTTCTCTGGTTTTCCTCCAACAAACATAATACGAGGCGGTGCTTATGCTCCAGCAACGGCTATGCTATGTGCATTCATAGTTTTCTTGTGGGTTTTGTATAGATTTAGTGTGCAAAGGAAAAACACATTGAGATTGAGTTTGCCCCCGGACCGTTTCCATGGCCCATTATAGGAAATCTGAACTAGCTCAAAAGACTTCCTCATCATGATCTTTATGATCTAGGTGAAGATTTTTAAACAAAGAATATAACAACAGATTTAAGATGAACAAACCAAAATAACCGTACAAGATATATGCAGACACAGAGAATAAACTTTTTATTGCAATTGAAAAAACTAGAGAGCTACAACTCTTATTACAATGTATTTATTTGCAAAGGAACCTATATGGAAAAAACATAAAAAGACAAACTAATGATAGCATGTTTCTACATGCATTATCATGCAACAAATAACTCCTAAAAACAACTAACAACTACACTGACTTTAAAAAAGGAACTGGAAAATAGAAACTGCACAGCAGTGAGAACAACAAAAAAGTAGATTTGCCATATCCGCATCAGTTATCCAACAAACTCCTCCTTGATGCGGAGAGGAGTCACAATAAGATCTCGAAGCATAAAAAACTAAACCTTTGCAACTGCCTTGGTGAAAATGTCTGCAAGCTGTTATGTAGTCTTGATATACCTAGGTTCTACTTCTTTCTTTTGCACCAAATCTCTGATAAAATGATATTTTAGATCAAAGTGTTTAGTTCTACTATGATGCATGGCATTTTTTGCCAATTTGATTGTGCTCATATTATCACAAAAGAGCACTGTAGGTTGAACTTGTTTTTCACCAATCTCTTCAAGAATTTTTCTGAGCCATAATGCTTGAGTACCTGCAGAGGTGACTGCAACATATTCTGCCTCTGTGGAAGAAAGAGGAACTATGCTTTGTTTCTTTGAACTCCAAGAAACCAAACTAGAGCCAAAAGTAAAACAATTACCAGAGGTAGACTTTCAGTCATCCACACTACCTCCCCAATCAGAATCACTGAGACCAACTAGATTAAACCCTTTAGAACTGTAGTAATGAATGCCAAAAGCAAGAGTTCCTTTCACATGCCTCAAAATTCTTTTAGCAGCCTTCATATGTAATTCAGAAGGTTCTGTCATGTACCTTGAAACAAGAGAAACTGCATAAGCAATATTAGGCCTTGTGTGGGTTAGAAACATTAAACTCCCAACAACACTTCTATAAGCTATCCCATCAACTCTTTTAGCACCATCCTTTTTACACAACACAACTCCATGAGAAATTGGAGTGGAGGTTGGTTTACAATCAACCATATCAAACTTCTTCAACATATCCTTGGCATATTTTGTTTGACAAAGGAAAATTTCATCCTTACTTTGATAAACCTCCATGCCTAGAAAATATTGCATAAGGCCTAAATCTTTCATTTCAAACTCATTCATCATAGCATGCTTGAATGCATCCTTCATCTTAGAACTACTGCCCATATACAACAAATCATCAACATATAAACTCACAATAAGAATATCATTACCTTCTTGTTTGTAGTAGAGGGTAGGCTCACTCTTACTTCTCTTGAAGCCATTTTGCTGAAAATACCCATCACTCCTAGCATACCAAGCTCTTGGTGCTTGCTTGAGGCCATACAAAGCCTTCTTTAGCTTGTAGACTAGATGTTCTTTTCCTTGCACCTCAAAACCTTGTGGCTGTTCCACATAAATTTCCTCATCTAAGTACCCATTCAAGAAGGCACTTTTCACATCCATGTGATGGATACTCCATTTCTTTTGGGCTGTAAGGGAAATCAACATTATAATAGTCTTTTGTCATGCTATGGGTGCAAATGTTTCTTCATAATCAATGCCATACCTCTCTGTGAAGCCTTTAGCAACTAATCTTGCTTTGTGTCTTTCAACACTCCCATGACTATTGTACTTAGTCTTGTAGACCCATTTAGTGCCAATCTTTTTCTTGTCATGAGGAAGCTCTGTAAGCTCCCAAGTACCATTCCTATGAATAGCATCTATCTCTTCTTGCATTGCTTGCACCCAAACTTCATTAACACATGCATTTTCATAACATGATGGTTCAAAAATAGATTGTGAGAATAAAGCAAAATTTATTGTTTCACCTATAGGATTCTCTTCATGTGCTTGGATTGTACTTCTTTGATAGATATCACTTAAGCTTCTTACCTTCCTTGTAGGACTTGGACTTGAATCTGGACTTGTACTTGAACTGAAGAACTAGATGAGGGGCTATTTGGTGGATGTATAGCACTTGGAATTGAAGTATTAGTTGGCTGCTCATGATCAATATCAGCAATAATACCACCATTCAAAACAGATTTAGACTTCTCAACATGGTCTTTTTGATGACCATAAACTCCCCCTTCATCAAAAATCACATCTCTTGAAACAAGAATGCTATTAATACGAGGGCTATACAACCTGTAAGCCTTACTTTGCTCACTATATCCAACAAAAATTCATGACTCACTTTTGGGATCTAATTTTTGTCTCTTTTGATCAACCACATGAACATAGGCTAAACAACTAAAAACTCTAAAATGATTAACATTAGACTTTTTTTCATACCAGGTTTCATAAGGAGTCATCATGTCAAGTGCTCTAGTAGGGCTCCGATTGAGAATGTACACTGCTACATAGCAACTGCATCACCCCAAAAAGAATTGTCTAATCCTTTGGTATGTAGCATACTCCTTGCTATTTCCACCACTGTACGATTTTTCCTTTCAGCTACCCCATTTTGTTGAGGTGTGTAAGCAGTGGTGAGTTGCCTTTTGATGCCATTCATATCACAATAATTCCTAAAATCTCTTGAGCAAAATTCTCCTCCATGATCTGTCCTTAAGCATTTGATCTTACAACCTTTTTCATTTTCCACAAAGGCTTTAAATCTTTTGAATGTATCAAAGGCTTCATCCTTGGCCTTCAAAAAATAAACCCAACACTTACATGAGTAATCATCAATAAAAGTAATGAAATATGATGACTTACCCAAACTCTTTGTCTGCATAGGACCACAAATATCTGAGTGAACCAGTTGAAGTGGGTAATGGGCCCTCCATGCATTGCCTTTTGGAAATGACTCTCTTCCATGTTTTCCTTTAGCACAGCCTTCACAAACTTCCTTGTGTTCTTGAACCTTACGCAAACCATAAACCAAATCTTTTGAGGTGAGAAATATCAAACTATGAAAATTCAAATGGCCATATCTGAGATGCCATAGCCAACTCTTATCCTCATATGCCATATTGGCAAGATGTCTACTATGTTCACCAAACTTCAATGGGAACATCCTATTCTTTGACATAGGCACTACTGTAACCACCCTATCAAGCCTTGATTTTTATCATAAATTGTACATTGCTGATTTTCAAATACCACCTTATAATTCTTCTCACACAACCGCCCAACACTTAATAAATTATGCTTTAATTGTGGAGTGTAATAAATATCAGTCACACATTTCTTACCTTCTTTTGTATTCACTTCCATAGCACCTTTAGTTGCAACCTCCAAAGACTTGTCATCACCAAGCTTAATTTTAGATTTGAAACTTTAATCCATTGTAGAAAAAATCTCATTATTTCCTGACATGTGGTTAGAACAACCTGAATCTAAATACCAGAATTCTTTAGAACTATTTTCAGCTTTGTCATATGATAAGAATAAATTACTAAGAGAAGCCTCTTCATTCTCATTAGCAAAATTAGCACTTTTATTGTTATTACCTTCTTTGAATCTGCATTCCCTTTCAAAGTGACCATACCTATTGTAGTGATAACATTAAACATTTCTTTTATCAAATCTGCCTCTACCTCTTCCTCTTGAACCACCTCTTCATCCTCTATTTCCTCTTGAAGAATTTTGATTTTGACCTCTGCCTTGGCCTTGATTATTTTTGGTGCTTGTGCTAGCATTTTCATTCTTTGTAATTTGTACTTTGGAAGCAAAAGCCTTCTCATTACTTTCTCCAGATGAATCTCTCAATCTTTCTTCATGAGACATGAGAGATCCAACAAGCTGATCAAAATGAAGAGAAGTCAAATCCTTGCTTTCTTCAATGATGATGGCAACATTGTTCCATCTTAGTGTTAGAGACCTCAACACCTTTTTTATCACAACTTCATTGTCCATATTTTCTTCAAGAGTAGCCTTCTTATTAACCACATCTTTTACTCTTGCACAATAATCACTCACATTTTCACTTTCTTGCATCTTCAAATTCTCAAATTCTCTTTTTAATGTCTACAACTTCACAACTTTGACTTGATCACTACCTTGGTAAGCTTCTTTTAAAGTCTTCCAGGCATCTTTAGCTATCTGTGCACCTGTAATTCTTGGAAATAGGCTCTTATCAAGAGCTATTTGAATGTGAAATAAAGCCTGTGCATTCTTCTTCTTAGCTTCCTTCTTAGATGTTCTATCATTGGCTGCAAGAACATTCCAATCAGCTGGCTCTTCATATCCTATTTCTACAATTTCCCATAAATCTTTTCCTATCAAAAAAGTTGTCATCTTAATGCACCAATAATCATAATCAGATCCATTAAATTCTGGAATTGGCAAAGAGTTAGAATTTGACATGATAAATTTTCTAACAAAAACACCTGCTCTGATACCAAATGAAGATTTTTAAACAAACAATATAACAACAGATTTAAGATAAACAAACCAAAATAACCGTACAAGATATATGCAGACACAGAGAATAAACTTTTTATTGCAATTGAAAAAACTAGAGAGCTACAACTCTTATTACAATGTATTTATTTACAAAGGAACCTATATGGAAAAAATAGAAAAAGACAAACTAATGATAGCATGTTTCTACATGCATTATCATGCAACAAATAACTCCTAAAAACAACTAACAACTAAACTGACTTTAAAAAGAAACTGCACAGCAGTGAGAACAGCAAAAAAGCAGATTTGCCATATTCGCATCAGTTATCCAACACTAGGTAAGTATGGGCCAATTATGCTCTTGAAAATGGGTTTTGTTCCCACCGTTGTGGTTTCTTCTTCTACGTTGGCGAAGGAGTTCTTGAAAACCCACGATATGATTTTTGCTAGCTGACCTCCAACTGCTGCGGAAAATACATTGGATATAATTTCAAGGATCTAATATTGGCTCCTTACGGGCCTTATTGGAGACACATGAGGAAACTGTGCATGGTAGAATTGCTGAATAGAAAAAGGATCGACTCCTTCAGATCTATACGAGAAGAAGAGGCGCATCTCATTGTTTGTTCAGTGTGGGAGGTGTGTCAGCAGGGAATGGCTCCTGTTAATCTCACCAAGATGTTGTCATCATTTTCACTGGCAGTGATGTGGTGAATCCTTTCCGGCATAAAAAACTCTTTTCACAGTGATGCTCATGGCGAAGAGATAAAGAAGATGGCATCAAAGATTGCAGCTGTAGTGGGAGCTCTCAATATTGGGGACTTCATTCCTTACTTAGACTGGCTGGACTTGCAAGGTATAAAGTGGCGCATGAGAAAGGCACACAATTCCTTCGACCAAGTGATAAGAAAAATAATTGAGGAACACAAGCATCGCAGGAGGAACTTGCACAAGGAGCATGAACAGGAGCCCGCCACTAAGTGTAAATCTAAAAACACAGAAAAAAGAAAATAGAGATCTTGAAAGAAAAATAGAACACAGACATAACCAGAAGAATGATTCAAATGACACTTAGCAATTAATGTGGTTTACCATTCTAATGGCTACATCCACAAAGAAGGGGGTTCATTCATATTACAGATGATACATCTCTCTCTCTCTCTCTGTGTATTTCACACATGCATATCTATCTTCTTCATAGCAGCAATATACATCTTGGTCTATAAGACCTTTTGGAAATATTCCTACCAACCGTCTGAGCAAACTAAAATAGTGACCCAGAAAGGATCTGTTACAAACCAAAAAGAGCATCTACTCTGCATACATACGGTTACAAGAATAAACCTTAGACGGTTGAGGTGAGCCGTTACCTTGGGCTTCACCACATGCCTAACAATCTCCTACTTGAAGACCAATGGGATCGGCAATGAAGCTGCTCTGAGAGAGATCCCCTTCTTGAAAATTAGTGTCACAATGGAACAAGACCGAGAGAAGATCTACAAAACTCAAACTTCTCTTGAGGAACAACCTTGGTTAATGCATCTGTCGGATTGACCTTTGTGTCAATCTTTGTGACCTGCAACTTGCCTTCATCAATAACATGGTGGATAAAGTGGTATCGAAGGTCAATATGCTTGGTTTGATTGTGGAAAGCTAAATTCCTAGCCAAGTGAATAGCACTATTGCTATCACAATATAATGGAAAAATTAATTTTAGACAACCCAGTTCGGTCAACAAACGTTCAAGCCATATCATTTCTTTGGCTCCTTCTGTGAGTGCAATGTATTCAGCCTCTATGGATGATAGAGCTACAACTTGTTGCAACCGAGAAACTCAACTAATGGCTGCCCCAACAAATGTAAATGCATAACCAGTGGTAGACCGGCGCTTATCTAAATCTCCAGCCATATCTGAATCAACATAACCACGAAGCTGAATGTCAGTACCTCCAAAACATAAACTATAATGTGAGGTATCTTTCAAGTATCGTAGAATCCATTGAACTGCCTGCTAGTGTAATTTGCCCAGATGACTCATGAATCTGCTCACAACTGTGACTGCTTGTGCAATGTCCAAACGAGTACATACCATTGCATACATTATACTGCCAACGGCAGATGTATGTGGAACAGACCTCATCTGTTCTTCCTCTTCCTGATTTTTTGAAGACATAGCTGAAGATAGGCGGAAATGATTAGCCAAAGGAGTAGATACCAGTTTGGCATGAGACATATTAAATCTATCCAACACTTTGGCTATGTAGTTTTCTTGGGACAACCTAAGTTCTCTTTTATTTCTATTTCTAAATATGTACATCTCAAGTATTCTTTTGGCTGGTCTGAGGTCTTTCATGGCAAAATGAAGAGCCAATTGTTGCTTCAGCTGAGCAATAATCTTAACGCTAGTACTAGCTACTAACATATAGTCAACATAGAGCAAAAGGATGACAAACTCATCAGTATTTAGCTTCTTGTAGTAAACACAAGGATCTGATTCACACCTAATAAAGTTGTTATCAGTCATGAAGCGGTCAAATTTTAAATACCATTGTCTTGGAGCTTGCTTCAGCCCATACAAACTCTGCTTCAACTTGCAAAATAAATGCTCTTTACTTGGTTGAGCAAAGCCTTCAGGCTGCTCCATGTATAAGTCATCATTAATGTCTCCATGTAGGAACACTATTTTCACATCGAGTTGATCAAGTTCTAAATCCCAAACAGCTACCAAACCCAACATAGCACGAATTGTGTCCATTTTGACAACTGGAGAAAAAATTTCAGTAAAATCAATACGGTTTTGCTGATCAAACCCCTTGATGACTAATTTGGTCCTGTACCTTTTACTCCCTCCATCTTCATCTTTCAAACGATAAACCCATTTGTTCTTGAGGCTTTCAATTTGGCAAAAGATGAACCAAATCCCAAGTGTTATTGACTCTTAATGACTCCATTTCTTTATTCATGGCTGCCATCCAATTGTGTGCATTTTCATGCTTGCAGGCTTGTTTATATGTTGTCTCTGCATAATTAGAGAGAAATAACTCATAGTCTTCGTATTTCCCAGGTCTCCTCTTCTCACGGGTAGACCTCCTCAATTTCAGACCTTGCTCTAACTGTATATTTGAGTCCAGATTTAGTCTCTATAGTAAGTTTTGAGCATCGTCAACCTCTGATTGTAGAGGACCATGAGGACAGCTCCCCTGTCTCTATATATTGCTTTGTGCACCTATAGTGCTCGACTCATTTACACTGCCCTGCCTTGAAGTTCTTGCCGGTATTAAAAATTGACCTTTTAATTCTTGTGAAACATCACCTTCTACAGGCATGGGGATGGCAGTGTTTGGCAGCATATGTATATTTTCAGGCTGCAAATTATGCATAAGGGATGACATTTGGTGGATTTTAGACTGCGTGGCACTTGGTAAAGGCAACAGTTTATCAAACAAAGGCTACGTTGACTATTGAAAAGGCAGAGATGAACATGTAGTGGGCTGCATTTGACATTGAGAGCCATTGAAAGGCTGTAGACTTCCCTCTAAAGGTTGCGTGTGTCCTTCAACTTGCAGAGTTGAAATTGCTAGTGGCTGTGCGTGGTAAGAGGGACGGTTCGATGGATTTGTGAATAAAGATTCATCCATAGGGGGCGATGAATTAGGAACTATATGTGACTGTATATCATACGTTAGAGGCAGAGATGAAAAGTGAGAAGGCTGCGTGGGTAAAGTGCATCCAACTAAAGGCAGAGTAGTGGTAGAAATAGGAGTAGATGTGGTATAATAATGAGTAGATGTGACTAGTGGCTGAGAGAAAGTAATGGTAGGTTTGCTTTACCTTTCCATTATTGAACAAGCCCACATCAACATATTCTTGTGGAGGTGAATTGCAAGGTTGCAAACCTGGAAAATGCTTCTCATTAAACACAACATCGTGGCTATGGATTATGGTCTTTGCAATGGGATCCCAAAGATGAAAGCCAAATTGATCTTCACCATAGTTGAGAAAAACACACCTTTTTGACTTGAAATCTAACTTAGTTCTCTGCTCTTTTAGAATGTGAACAAGGGCTACACAGCCAAACACCCGCAAATGATGATAGAAAATTTGTTTTCCAAGCCATATTTCCTCAGGGATGTCAAAATCTAGCCTAGATGATGGAGCTCGATTGATTAGACACACTGCAGTATTACATGCCTTGCCCAAAACTCTTTTCCCAATCCAGCATTGGAGAGCATGCATCTAGCTCTCTCAAGTATCATGCGATTGAGCCTCTCAGCTGCACCGTTCTCCTGAGGTGTATAAGGAACAGTCTTTATTCGTCAAATACCATGGTCTGCACAAAGTGAATCAAACTCCGAAGATCAATATTCTCCACCATTGTCTGTTAGTAGGCATTTAATTTTATGCCCAATCTGATTTTCAACAGTAGCCTTAAAAATCTTAAATTTTGAAAATACCTCAGATTTTTTATTCAACATATAAATCCAGATTTTTCGAGTGTAGTCATCAAGAAAGGTTACAAAATAATTAGCTCCACCGAAATAAGTTACCTGAGTCAGACCGAATACGTCGGAATGAATAAGTTCCAACGGAGTAGTTTGCTTGTCATGCCCAGTTCTCAAGAAACTAGTCTGGCACTGTTTTCCATAAAGACAATGTTCACATAATTCTAAATCAACAGAAGTGAGGCCTAGAAGCTGATTGCGCTGAAGCATAACTTGAAGTCCTTTTTGGCTCATATGACTGAGCCTTTTGTGCCATATTTCAGATCCACTGTCTATAGCTAGTAAGGCAGCTCCCACTTCAGCAAAACATTCCAAAATATAGAGATTACCTTGCTTCTTTCCTCTTGCCATTACTAAAAGCCCCTTTGTAATTTTCCATGAATCAAGAGAAAATTTAACATTGCAGCCATTGGCTATAAGCTGACTAACAGAAATTATTTTTTTTTAACATGGGTACATATCTAACATCTGTCAAAGTTAATTTGTCTCTATTTTTCAGATTCAATATTATATCACGCTTACCTAAGATGTCACATTCTTTATTGTCACCAAGAAACACCTTACTAAATATGCCTTCATGAAAATTTGTGAAAGCTTTACGGTATGAAGTGGCATGAAATGAGGCGCCGGAATCAAGGACCCACGAATCTGCATTTGTGTCACTAGCTGATAAGACCAAAACACCATCACATGCGGTGTTTGCTTCATTATTTGTGCTCACTTTTCCTTGAGCTTTCCTGTAGTTCCAGCAATTCTTCTTATGTCTGGGTTTTCCACAAAACCAACACGCACCGGTTCTGCCCTTAGACTTCGATCGCGGACCAGATTGTGACTTTCTCCGGTTGTTGTATCTACCTCTGTCTTGGCTTCTTCCCCTATTGCTTGTACTTACAACTGTTAGAGCATTGCCAGATGAAGGTTCCTAATTTTTTCTTCTCATGTCTTCGCTGAGAAGAGTGGCTGCAACGTCATAAAAAACTAATGTACTTTTGGTTGCTACAGAAGTGCTCATAGCCATCACAACACCTTCCTAGCTATTTGGTAAGGAACACAACAACAAAATTGCTTTAATCTTAGGATCTAATTTTATACCTACCGAAGTTAATTGAGTAACTAAGGTGTTAAATTCATTCAGATGATTTGACATAACCCCACATTCTTTCATTTTCAGGTTATATAATTTCTTGATAATAAATATCTTATTCGAAGCCGAAGCAATCGCATACATACTGGTGAGCTTTTCCCGAAGCTCTTTCGTAGTACTCTCAGTTGAGACATTAAATAATACATTGCTGGACAATGAGAGAAATATAGTTTCCCTCGCTTTCATATCCAAATTTTTCCAGTCTTCATCTTTCATAGAACCTTGTCCTTTGGCTTTCCCCAATAAGGCGAGTGACAAGTCCTATTTGATAAAAAGAGACTCCATATGCACTTTCCAAAGACTAAAGTTTTGGCCTATAAATTTCTCTATTTTCCATTTTTCTATATCATCCATTTTGATTTCTTTACAGGTTTAAAAAAGTCCTCACAGGCTATTTCCTAGACCAAGCTTCACACAGAGCTCTGATACCAATTGCAAATCTAAAAACACAGAAAAAATAAAACAAAGATCTTGAAAGAAAAATAAAACACAGACATAAGCAGAAGAATGATTCAAGGACACTCAACAATTAATGTGGTTCACCATTCTAATGGCTACATCCACAAAGAAGGGGGTTCATTCATATTACAGAGGATACATCTCTCTCTATATTTCACACATACATATCTATCTTCTTCACAGCAGCAATATACATCTTGGTCTATAAGACCTTTTGGAAATATTCCTACCAACCGTCTGAGCAAACTGAAACAGCGACCCAGAAAGGATCCGTTACAAACCAAAAAGAGCATCTACTCTGCTTACATGCGGTTACAAGAATAAACCTCAGACGGTTGAGGTGAGCCGTTACCTTGGGCTTCACCACGTGCGTAACACTAAGGACATCATTGACGTGCTCTTGGAAATAGAGAGTCTCGATGGAATGGCAATCACAGAAGAAAATATTAAAGCCATTGTTTTTGTACGTATTCACTTTTTATATTTTTAAATTTTAGTCGGTAGTTTTTTTTAATAAAAATTGATCTAACAAGGCTGTATACAATTTCCAGAATATGTTTTTGGCTGGCATTGAATCGACGACTACTACGTTAGATTGGGCGATGAGTGCGGTGCTTAAAAATCCTGATGTGGCGAAGAAAATGCAAGAGGAAATCGAATCGGTGGTAGGCAGAGAGAGGGCAGTAAGTGAGAGTGATATAGCAAGCATGGAGTACGTGCAGTGTGTGGTGAAGGAGACGCTGAGGTTATATCCCCCGGTACCCTTGCTCATTCCGCACGAATCCACACAAGATTGTACAGTTGGGGGATACTTCATTCCTGAGAGAAGCAGTCTTATCACCAATGCCTGGGCTATCGGAAGAGACCCATCTTTGTGAGACGATCCGTTGGCATCCAGGCCGGAGAGGTTTATGGTTAAAGATGTTGATATTATGAGGGGCAAAGAGTGGTTCGATATGGTGCCGTTTGGGGCAGGAAGAAGAGGATGCCCTGGAGCAAGCATGGCCATGGTGAACATGAACCTTGTTTTGGCTCAGCTATTTCACTGCTTTGAATGGAGCGTGGAAGGAGATTTGGACATGACCGAACTCGGTGGAGCGGCCATGCCCAGAAGCATTGAACTAGTGGCCCTTCCTCGTTTCAGGCTCGCCACCTGCCTCTAGAGAGCAGATATATTCCCCCTCCATTTACATGTCCACGTTTGTGAATCGTGTTATTGTCTATAAGGTCCTACCTGCGAATAAGTACAAGACTATTATATCTGTTTAAAATACAAAAACATATGTTTCATGTTGTTTATACTTCTGCGTGCCATCTAGGGACTATCGTCCGATTCCGCGTAGAGTACGTAATTAAAAAATAATAAAAGTTTAGGAATTAGGGTTGGTTTTATAATAAATAAAGAGGCATGCATTGGCCTGAGTGATTTGATAATTAAGATTGTATGTGGAGTGGAGGTTAGTTATTATCTCATTGTAAAAATAATATATTATAATAATTGTGGGTTATTGGGATTGTATTTCGAGTGGAGGTTAGTGGTTATTGCATTGTATAAATAATATATTATAATAATTATGAGTTATTGAGATTGTATTTGGAGTGGAGGTTAGTGGTTATTGGATTATATAAGTAATATATTATTATTATAGTAATTGTGAGTTATTAATGGTAGACATTGAATTGTGTACACAAGCAATGAACCCAGATTAGTTTAATAGCCCACCCTTACAATAAATGTGAATAGTTATTATTATGTTATATAAAATAAATTATATCATACAATATTTAATAAATTATTTATATATAATTAATTTATATAATATAATAATTATTTAGTATAATATAATATAATATTAATTTATAGTTAGTTCTTGTTATTGCAAAGTTGAAAGTATAGTTGATAGTAACTAGTTAAAGAATTCAAATATTAATTGTTATAACTACTTTATCATGAGAGAGATGTGGCAATATGGTTGGAAGTGTAGATACTAACTAATTAAGGTATTAGTAAAGAGAATTTTCCTATTGTATTTGTAAAAGACTATTTTTGTTATGTTAGAAAATATATATTACAATTCCTCAATAATTTGATTTCATAGCTTGAGATGTTTTTTCTATTGCTTGCTATTACTATCTAGACTGCGTGTTTAACCTCACAAAACCAGAATATTGTGAAACTATTTTGGCTATTGTTCTCATGAAATGTTAAGGCTTTTGGTGTATACTTATGTGAAAAACAATAACTTAAGCTAATTTGTACACAGTGAAAAGAGAAAAAGATTTATTAAGAAAAAAAGATTTATTAGTAATAATGAAAGGGACTATACATCATAGGAATTATTTATTAATAATGAAAGTGACTATAAAAAGATCAATTCACTTTTATTGCTTCCCATTTTAATAGTGGAGTTAAATTTTCAATAATAATTAATTAGTTAAAATTTTTACTATAATATTTAATAATTCAATTAATTTTTAAAATATTAAATTTTAATAATGTTGAGAAGAAAAAATTATGAAGTGCTTTTTAATGTATACATTGACAGTATATAATTAACTCATTATATAAATACAAATAAGAAATTAAAAAATCAATATATTTTCTATGCCCCTTTTAAATGTTATGAATATGACCTCTATGACATGTATGGTTAGAAAGGGCTATCATTATCATCAAATATTCCACTATTATATTTATATCACGAAGATTTTAATGAAAATATATGAAGTATTTATAATAAAGTTTGAATGTCTTACTAGAAGTCTAAATGATTTGAAAATGAAGTTTGGATGTTTCATTAGTAATTGCTTTAAAAAATAAACCCCCATAATTTAATCCAGAGAGCATTTAAGAAACGTAAAAGGTGTCTTAGTTTTTTTCTATTTGGTTATAATTCTTTTGATTTGAAGTTAGCTCTTGGAGCCTACAAAAAATATTATTAGTGTCATCACTGCAAGTCTTTCGACATTGGTGTCTTAGTGTTGAAGTACTTCCAGCAACAACAATCTCATAAAAAATTATATTAATTGAAATGAAGTATTAAATTTTTTTATACTATTTGAACTGTACTTTCTATAATGACAATTTCTTAAGGTACATATTCAAACATCTAAGAACAAAATTTCTTAAAGTGGCACAAATTTTCTATAAAAAATATTGCATAGGCGATGTACATGGGCTACAAGTTCTATGGAATGCAATCCAAACTATTTGTAATGAATCTAAACCTTATATGTTTGGAAATTTGGACCACTTTAGTGAAGAAATTTTAAGGATCTTGATTAGACATATTGGCCTATCACCTAAATTTGTATTCTCATGGATTCATTGTTTCCCTTGCCTTGGTCAGTCATTGATAATTGATTTGAGAACCTCTTTTAGTGGGCCCAATTCAAAATTATGTCGAGTGACATGCATCATGTCCCTCTTAGTCTTGATACTATGCCTTGGTATCAAAATTCCATGTTTGTCAGGTTTGTGCTCTTGTTTGCAAGTTTTGAGTCTTATTTGGCATACCTAGGCTATGTCTTTGCACAAGTTGCACTACCAACTTTCTTCATTTCCCCATGCCCCTAAAATATTTATAATTAATGGCCCATTGGATTCATTTGGAAAAATACATTTTGCATATGCTATAAGATATAATGTGCACCTTAATTCCTATACCCTATGCTTAACCTTCACTATCAAACTTCCTCCATTTATGCATATCTACAAATTCTCTCTTTGCCCCACTGACTACTTTGTAGTTGAACTCACCTAACCTCTTTGCAAAGTTAAAAACTACTTGTAAACATCTACACTCAACATCATTCTTGTTTATCAAGATATGGGATCTAGAAGATAACTATGCATTCACATCATTTTTGAAACTTTGCAAACAATCATTTCTTCTCAGGCCCTACAACATTCCTTCATTGTTGACTTTGACACTTGTGGTACAACCATCACCTTGCATGTAGTTGCAAATTACAATCTATATTCTATGTTCCACTCCCCATGCCCTTATTTGTTCATGGGTTTCATCACTTCATTTGCACCTTGCAAATTATGTTTTGTGCCTCACACCCTACAAATCTGCTATATATTCCTCCTACGGAATTGGCCCTCCAATTTACAACTTGTAAATGCAAATTGTGCCCTTGCATTGGCAGCACTTCATTTTTCCAAGAGTCAACACCTACATCTATCAACAAATTGGAAAAAATAAATACACATTCTATGGATGCAATTGGGCTTGAAATATGTTCTAACCTTTTGCAATTACAAGTCAACTATTGAAGGACATGGTTTTGTTTCACAAATTATGAGGTTGATGATGCAATGTAGCATGGCTAATTTGATATGTGATTACAAGGGGGGGTGCCTATATAAAAATGAGATTTGTTTTCTTATTTGCACTACTTGAGAAGCTGCTATCCCATGTTCTTGAGTACCTCTAACTAATCTAATTTTGATCTCTTCCATTATGAAAGTGCTTTTCCTTCCTACAATTGTGTAGATGATGACAAAGTGTTGATTGTGAATGGCCCTTAGAACCTCACCATACTACAGGAAAATCCTTTAGTGGTATATATTGAGAGAAAGAGTTAAAAATATGGTTTTTTATTGGTTGGAAACAAGACAGAAGATTGAAAATCACAAAAGGGTGTTATCAATCCTACAACTATTTATTTGAAATAAAGCTCCACATCTATAATGTATTTTGTAATACACTTGAGGAAACAATTTCAATTTAATATCATTTATAGTTGAATGTTTTCATGATTTTCATGTGTATTGTTTTAAATCTATTCAATTTGTCAAATTAAATTTATTGATTTATCTATTGTGTTTTCATATATCATTGGTAGAAATTGTATGACCTTTGAGAAGATTTTCTCAAATAATTGTTGCATCACAATATAAGTGGTGTGTCTAGTTTCTCATGGCTATACAAAGCATTTCAACTTTTGATGTCATAATCAGCTATATTTTACTTTATGTCATATGTACACACACATAGTTGAGTTGATTTGTTTGTATAAACTAGACCCAATTCTTGTTTTCCTTAGCTCTTTATTTCTCAGGAATCTTGGTTTACTCTTGCATTGATATTTCATTCATAAATCTAAAACTTTGTAGGGATTAAGGAACCAATCTAAAAATCCCAAGCCTCCCACCACATCAACACCTATACAATAAAGCGTAAAATCATTTATATTAATGTCAATGTTAGTTGTCCTACCAACTTTGTAAGCCCATTAACACAAACAAGAGTAGGCCACACAAGAGTCCATTCCATGTGTTTGTTGTCCCTCTTACTAGTGTACATGAAGTTTCTAATTATAAACATCATAGAGAAAGAAATTTTGCATAAAGTTGTGTGCACACTTTTCAATCACTAGTTATAAGAGGTTATGTTGGGGACCAACATTGAGGGTTAGTGTCACTTATAAGAGTCTCTTAATGATTAGGGCACGGTCTATGTGCCACTAATAGTTGCATAATGCTATTTATCTTTAATTTCATCCTATATGGATGCAGATGATGGAGAGCCACTCATGTAAAGGAAAAGGTACAACACATGAGGATGCTTTGATTCATAGTGAAGTTGATCAATATGGAGTGGTGCACTTGAAAATCCTAGATTGTCTTGTGGAAAGGGTTCCTCTAAGATGGGGTCTACTCTTGTTATAAAGTTTAGTAGACTACGATTAAACATTGACGATGTCCACGTTTGTGGTCACAAGAAGTGTGGAATCAAAGGGAAAGTGGATATAAGTGCTATGTTGAAAGACAATTTTTCCTTTTCCTTTTCTTATGATGGATGGCCCATGGTTCTTGGGAAGATCAAATCTATTTTTCAAAAAATGGTATTCAAGTTTTGATTTAGATAAGGAGTCTCTCAAAATAGCACCCATATGGGTGAAGCTTCTTTGTCTTCCCTTAGAGTTTTGTGAAGAGGAAGTGTTTAAGGATATCATTGTTTCCTTTGTGCATATTTGTGTGAATTTTTTTGAGGAGACTCCTTTGCCCTTCTCCATCATTCTTTCTTCTAAATCTGGGCCTTGGAACCAATGCTTGTCATATGGGAACTCCCCTTTTTCTATTACTCATGTAAGAAGATGGGGCATATAGATAAACTGTGCCTAAATAGGTAGGACTGACAAAAATAGATAAGGTTTCACTTGTGGAACGAAACAAAAATTTAGATCTGGAGCTTCATGATTCATTGATTCCTGGTGAGAGAATGAATGAATAGGGGGTCCTTGGAGGGGCCTCTAGCTCCTCATGCAATATATGTGGATACTAAAATAGGGGAAGATGTTGGAAAGGAGACATTGATGGATGATCTTTCTCTTGTTATGCCAGAGGAATCCCTACATATTTTAGTTTACGAGGAGCCCTCTTTAGAGGGAGGCAAGGACAAAGTCAATTGGAGGTGTCTTTGTTCTTGATAGATAAGACCTATCTCTCAAAATTAGATGATCCTCTCTCCTTCCATAATGAGCCCTACCAAGATGTTTTAGTGAAGGAGAACAAGCTCATTGAGGATGAAATTGAGGTTGAGAATGAGGGGAACTTGGTGGAAGAAGGGGAGGTGAAGAGTGAGAATGGAAAATAGAAGAATGATGAAACAAAGGTAGATGAATCATATATCTCTTGATCCTTTTTTGTTGTCTTGGAAGACCTTGGCTTAAGGCCTTAAGATAATTGGTGTTCAAATAGTGGTATCTCTTCAAACAAGAAAGGAGAAAGTCCCCTAAGAAAGTCAAATAGGAGGGGGGGACTATGGCTCAAACCACAAGAAATTTGAAAGGCCTACTCACAAGGATGTTAGAGAATGGGAAACCAAAAAAGAATTTACTAATGGAAACTAGAGCACTCTCCCCAGTCAGTGTGGGAAAAATATTGACAAATGTAAAGATGAAGATTATCTCTTCGAACATCTAGAGGCTGAATTGTAGATGCTCCAAAAATCAAAATGATAATCATTAAAATGAGTAATTAAACTTCAATATCATTTAATAACAATGAATCATGTTAGAGTCACACAAAGACCCATAGGAGCCAAGATCATCTGCAGAAATCTTCTACAAGAGAGAGCTACAAGAGGATACTGCACAAGCCAAAGGAATTCAAGAATATGTGCTTCACATTCACAATGCTGAAGTTATTACATTATGCATAAATGAAATGCAAATATATACACACCACCACTGTCTAATGAAGAGACAAAGTGGGGAGTTGAATTTGAAAAGCCTATGACACATGTCATGAGGCTAAATTAAAGTGTCTCCCTAATTACCTTATGTAAAGTGAAAATATTTGACCAACAAATCAAATAATAAAATAGTATAATAATATATGTTCATGTAATGAAGGTTATACATTTGACCACAAAACGAGTCAAAGTTAACTAATTTTTTTTAATTTTTAAAATGACATAATATTACAAACTTGATTCAATAGTGAAATACAAATAAGGATCAAGTCCTTTACAACATTAAGATCTAGATCGTAATAAATAATTTAGATTTACTTTGTAAATATTAAATTTTACATATAGGATCCTTCTTCCAAAATCCTTCTCCATGAATTCAAAGAAGAGAGTATCATTAGAATGACTTCCACCCTACCATGAAGCATTAAGCTTCCCCATGCTACTCCACAGGAGAAGCTCAACCCATCACAAAGGATCTAACTAACTGTGGCCGACATGCATGAAGAATCTGGTGCTATCATGATACTATTCACATTCCAACATTCCTAATGGATGCCCAAGCAAAAAACTAAATGCAAATGTCCATTGAACACCCTATGGTGATAGAGAATGAAACTCAAATGAATAATTATGCTACTATTTGAATTAATAGCTTTCAAGGCCAAAGCAATTATTTAATTTACACACAAGTTCACCCTGACATGTTAAATTGTAAGTTGTAAGAAAACTTACTATGCTCTGAATAACCACATTTTGTACCCATCTCAATGCATGTCCAAATTTAAGGAATTCACAACAAGTTATGTTTTCACAATCATTCTATGTGTAAAACCAAGATTATTTCGTACTGCTTAGTAGTGATAATCTTTACTTCAAACAACTTACAACATAAACACATCCATAATTATATAAATAAAAAAGTTATGAATGACCATTCATAAGTCTAACTAACAAAGGATGTTATTACAAATAGATCCTCATGATGAAATATAATATTCCTACCTCTAGAGTTATCTATCCTTCTAATTTCCATCATATTTGCACTAGGACTATAAGATATAATGTTAAAAGGAACCCATACAACTATACTTCATATCCCTAATGTAATGCCCTCCCTAAGATTAAACTAATAAAGACATTTATATAATTTAAATAATTCATTAAGTTCACACAAAATAGTTCTAAGTGTTCCCTCTTGGGCAGATCGCCCTACGAACTCTAATAATGTAAACAACACTCATCCCATAATGAAGTAAGTCAACATTATACATATGAATACATATCCACACAAATAATCCATAGGAGCAATTGACATATAAGAAGCATTTAAGAAACTATAATAATTAATATTCCTACCTCTAGAGTTATCTATCCATCTGATTTCCATCATAGTTGCACTAGGACTATAAGATATAATGTTGATATAATGTTAAAAGGAACCCAAACGACTATACTTCATATCCCTAAAATGAGCAATCTACTATATACTAACAACTTCCTTGTATTTGAATCTAAGAAAGCACTTGCAGAAGGTATTTGGTATACCAACCAAATACAAGTTTTTAATTATTCTATTTCCCATATTCATATGGAATGTGTTAAGAAAATAGTTTATTGTTACAATACTTAATCAAGCTCAATAAGAAAGACATTTGAGTTGCCTAGTAGTTTAGTACCTAACATTTTTTTAAAATAATAAAGAAAAGAATTTGAGACATTAAATTTGTGAATTAGGCATTGAAAGAGAGGTCAATAAAAAAAGTTAAGACTTTGCATTGTGCCCTAGCTTACTTAGGTACTGTGTTAATTAGCTGGGTGCCTGCTTCTTTAAATCCAGCACTGTGGAAAGAAGATTTTTTTTAAAAACAACTTAGATATTATAATTGGAGTTCCTTGGATGTCATGCCTACAAATGGTGAAAGAATAGACAAGATATGTGGATTGTTTGACAAAATTGTTGATTTTCTAGCTCGAAAGGTGGAGTGGAGTTGTTTTAAAGGTGGATTTGCTTTAAAGCAACTCAAGTTGGATTTTCAGTAACAATAGTTTTTTTTATCTAAGAATAGAATGTTTCTGAGTTTGTGAGATTGAGATAGAATCAAGAGTGATTTTATGTGTGATTTAAAGCTGAATAAAGCAAGGAAAGTTTCTTTACTTGCACATTAAGTAAAGTAGCTGGGTTCTATATATAAGATTGTTATAGCAAACTTCTATGGTATTGTTGAAGAGAAATTTTGTTGTTAGGCTGAATAGAAGATCCAATAGTTGCAGGTTTTTCCCCACACTGGGGTTTCCTGGGTATATATGTGTTATTGTCTATTTGTGATTGGCTTCTTGTTATTTTTTTGCTTTCGTTGTTATTTTCTATTATTTAACCTAGAGTATTGATTGTTATAAATTAGATAGAGGTTCTATTCTGTGAATTTATTGTGCAATTAATCTGTAGCTGGGTTATAAGAAATTAACAAAAATGTTTTAGGGAGTTATCATCCCATGAGACACATTGGTTGGAAGATATGCACAAAATGGATTTATGAACTAAACAAAAATAGATGCCCCATTATTTCCAGCCGCCCATACAAGAATTGGAAATGATTTAATTAAAATCAAATGCCCCATTATTCCAGCTGCCCATACAAAAATTTGACATGCTTTTATATTAACCCCAAAAAGCATCCATAATTGCAGCCACCTATTCAAAATTGGAATCGATTCAGGTAATATTAAAATTTTAAAACAATAAACACCTTATACTATTAAGGAAAAACTTAGTAAGTTGGCTTTGTGGAGTTGGGATCTTTTACTTAAAGTACATATCTAGTTGGCTGAGGAAGAATACTAATTGCAAAAGAATACGTTGTTGTATGTGAGTAATTGAAGGATTTATTTTATAGAATATTATAGTTTAAAATCCTCTAGTTGACATGAATGCAACTGTGGAAACACGATCAAGACACATGAAATGTTTGATAGAATGCCTGAATAGAAGTATAGACAGGGTACCTAAATTGAGCTATGAATGGAGGTGACTGGCCAAACGTTTTCCCTAGTTTGCATGCCAACTAAGCGACAACTATTGCATAGATATGTGATCAAACATATAACTTAATATGGATTCTAGTTCAATACATTTACTAGCGTAGCCAAGGAAAAGGTAAGCATAGGAAAATTATAGAATAAGAATGAACAATGATGAAATTCCTTCCAATAAAATTGGCAAAACTTGGTGCAGATTGCAGTTATTGCACAGGTATTTGGCATCAAAAATTTAATTTACACACTTAGGTGTAGCAAGGGCGACACTAATAATTTTATCTCAACTTTTGGAAGATTTTTCATGAAGCATAAATCTAAAGGCAAAGGACAAGAGCTAAAGTTATTCAATATGATGCATTTAAAATCATCCAGCAAGTTGATTATAAAATGTTTTTAACTAGTTCTACAACCCTTTTAGATTTCTCCAAGCCGCATCTAAGTGGGAGCTTATAATTATTTTTTTTTAAAACAGAAAAAATGTGGCAGGCACCCATCTATTAAAATATAAGTTTTTACACAGCTTCAAAAGACGAAGTCTGAGAGAGAACAACAAAAGATTACAGAGCATGGTCCTAAAAAGACCAGATATATGTTGGATATGTAATCCCAACAACCATATTAACTCCTCCTCCTGTTCATCCTCCAGCGCTGCAGAAAAGGAATTGATTGCTCGCCATTAAATTCTGAAGACTTTTGTAAGAGATTTTTTGACTTTTGCTATCTCCATTCTTTTCACTCCATACTTATTAATTTTTTCATTTACTTTTTCTACCAGGGTTATGGCCTTCCTTTCCACTGTATGGAAGAAGGCAGTATAGTGTAATGTTGTTGTCATATCATTTTAGACAGTGACGTGCTGTTTGATGAGTGGTTTTCAGCGTAGCAATGACACTGAGTAGCGCTCTATTTTTTCTGTGGTTTCTAAAAATTGTATGATGAGCAGCAGCTTTGTTTTAAAAAAAAAAAAGGAAACAATATATATTTGTGCTCTATTTTAAGTATGCTGTAAGAAGATTAGAAGTTGAATATACTTTGTTTTCTTTATAAGAGTTGTAGCTCTATCTTAGAAGAAGAAAATATAAATATAGTAGTTGTTTTATTTTCTGTATGTGTGCACAAGCAAGATAGAAGGATTGTTTTATTTTACTGAGTATTTGTTTTAGTTTTTGAGAAAACTCTACAGCTCTGTTTTCTCTATTTTTCCTCTGCCTCTTAACTAGCAAAGTGGTATCAGAGCCTAAGGTTGCTCAAATAGGGGTTGCTCAAGGAAAGACATAGCAGATTTGAAAATAATCAAAGCTAAGAGCTCCAACAAAGGCATTCAAGCAAGTTTCACAGTCAGTAATGGCAAGCACAAGCACAAGTTTAACAAATCCTCAAATCCCACAGTTCAATGGGAAAAATTATGATTACTGGTCCATAACAATGAAGGCACTGTTTTGTTCTCAAGACATTTGGGATCTAGTAGAGAATGGTTTTCTAGAACCAGCAGATGCAGTAGCATACAATGCATTGACTCAAGCAGAGAAAGATTTGTTGAGGAATAATAGGAAGGACTCCAAAGCTCTCTTTTACATCTTCCAAGTTGTGCATGAGAGTATTTTTCCAAGGATTGTAGCAGCAACTAAGTCCAAACATGCATGGGATACACTTCAAATAGCCTATCAAAGAATGGCAAAGGTGAAAATAGCTAAGTTGCAAATGCTAAGAAGGGATTTTGAAACAATCTTCATGAAGGATTCAGATTCAGTAGACACTTTCTTCACACAAGTGATGGGTTTAGTTAATCAAATTAGATCTCATGGTAAGACACTTGAAGATACAAGTATTGTTGAAAAGATTTTAAGGAGTTTACCCACAAAGTTTGAATCCATAGTTGTGACCATAGAGGAGACAAGGAATCTCTCACAATTTTTAGTTGATGAGCTCCATGCATCTCTCATTTCTCATGAGCATAGGCTTAGCAGGTTAGCAAACTTATCATTGGAGCATGCATTCAAGACACAAGCTTCAATCAGCCATGGTAGAGGTAGAGGAAGATTTAATTTCAGAGGTAGAGGAAGGAATTCATATAGAGGTGGAAGAAGCAGCCCATCAAGCTCAAGTGGAAGAGGTAGCAGCTATAACTCAAGCCCAAACCCATCTCAAAATCAATTGCATGGTCAAAGGTATGACAAATCTCAAATTCAATGTCATTATTGTAAGAAATATGGGCATTATTCAAATGAATGTAGGAAAAAATAATTTGATTTTAGCAGACAAAATGCAAATTTTACAAGAGAAAACCAAAATCAGAGCAATATGTTCATAGCATGCAATGTAGCACAAGAAAATCAGAAGGATGTGTGGTTTTTAGACTCAGGTTGCAGCAATCATATGACAGGGAACTTAGAAATGTTCTCAAGTTTAGATGAAAGTGTAAAAATAGATGTCACATTAGGTAATGACAACAAAATTTTAGTTATGGGCAAAGGAAATATCAACATTCTAACTAAACAGGGGGAGAAGAAGTATATTTTAGATGTGTATTTTGTGCCTGGTCTAAAACATAATTTAATGAGTATTGGGTAGCTTGTTCAAAAGGGGTATAGAGTCTTCTTCAAAAACAAAGAATGCACTATTCTAGATAAATTTTCAAGTAATCAGCTTATTGCTAAAGTGCAAATGACAAACAATAGAATGTTTCCCCTAAAGATTAAGCCAGATTTGAATGTGGAATATGCTCAAGCACAACCCAAAATGAACCCACAAGAGGATAAAGAAGAAGTTGCAGCAGTTACACAAACCCTCTTTCAAGCAGAAATAAAAGATGAAAATTGGTTATGGCATCTAAGATTTGGGCATCTCAACTTTGGAGGTCTAAATTTACTTCATAGGAAGAGTATGGTAAAGGGTTTGCCATTAATAGAGAAACCGGAAAGAGTATGTGAAGGATGTATCTTGGGAAAGCAACATAGAGAGACATTTCCAACCGGCAAGTCAATTAGAGCAAAGGCACCTTTAGAGATTGTTCATTCAGATTTATGTGGGCAAATGCAAACACCCTCAATTGGTGGAAGATTCTACTTTTTGACATTCATTGATGATTATTCAAGGAAAACATGGGTCTACTTTATAAGGGAAAAGAATGAAGTGTTTGATTACTTCCGTCAATTCAAGGCACTTCTTGAGAAGCAAAGTGGGCGCTACATCAAAGCATTGAGAACAGATAGAGGTGGTGAGTACATCTCAAATAAATTTCTAAATTTTTGCAAAGACCATGGGATTTACAAGCAATTCACAACCAGGTACACACCTCAACAAAATGGGGTAGCTGAAAGGAACAATAGAACAATCATGGAAATGGCAAGAAGCATGTTGAAAGCAAAGCATTTGTCAAATGAATATTAGGCTGAAGCTGTAGTTTGTGCAACATACATTATGAATAGATGTCCAACCAAAAGTGTGAAGAATATGATTCCTGAAGAAGTATGGACAAGAAGAAAACATAGTGTTGCTCACATGAGAGTATTTGGATGTGTGGCATATGCACATGTGCCAGATGAGTTGAGAAAAAAATTGGACAACAAGGGAGAAAAGTGCATATTTGTTGGTTATAGTGATGAATCCAAGGCATACAAACTATACAATCCAATAACCAAGAAAGTTATAATCAGTAGAGATGTACAATTCATAGAAAATGAAGCATGGGCTGGAAGTTTGGAGAAGACAATCAATATTGCAGCCAACTTACCTCAAGAAGATAGAGAAGATTTAACACCAATAGGTACTCGATCAAATGTGACTCCTTCCACACCCATTCAGGCTCAACAAAGTGGTCATCAAATGACACCATCATCAAGTGTAAGGATAGCCCCATGCATTCAAGTATCCACTCCTTCAAATGTACAAAAAACACCATCTACAAGTGGCAATCAAGGTGCAGGACCATCAAGTCCACATTCCACAAGTTCAAGTTCAAGTGATATGTCAAATCCTACATTGGCAAGCTTGAGGAGACAAAAAATTAGAAGTTTGAGAGACATTTATGATCAAAATGAAGGTGAGAACAATGCTGGTCTAATTTCTCTCTTTGCATTTTATTCACAAGTAGAAGATCCTATTCATTATGAAGATGCAATTAAGGATGAAAAATGGGTAAATGCAATGGATGATGAAATTGATGCAATAGAAAAGAATCAAACATGGGAGCTAGTGAGCCTTCCAAAAGGCAAGGATGTTATAGGAGTGAAGGGGGTTTACAAAACTAAATTAGATGCAAATAGTGATGTACAAAAACATAAAGCAAGAATAGTGGCAAAAGGATATTCACAATAGCCCGGGATTGATTACAATGAGACATTTGCTTCAGTAGCACGTTTAGACACTATGAGAACAATACTTGCAATAGCAGCTCAAAACAAGTGGCTAGTTTACCAAATGGATGTAAAATCAGCCTTTTTGAATGGTTACCTTGAAGAAGAAGTTTATGTGGAGCAGCTACCTGGGTATGAGATTTTGGGTCAAGAAGACAAAGTTTACAAACTAAAAAAGGCACTCTATGGACTCAAGCAAGCCCCAAGAGCTTGGTATAGTAGAATTGACTCTTATCTTTTGCAAAATGGCTTCAATAGGTGCACCAGTGAGCCTACATTGTATACCAAGATGAATGAGCAAGGTGAGATCATAATTGTTTGCTTGTATGTTGATGATTTGATATTCACGGGTGATTTGACAATTGATTTATTCAAAGGAGCTATGAAAAAGGAATTTGAAATGACTGATTTAGGCCTCATGAAGTATTTTCTTGGCATTGAGGTAAACCAAAATGATAATGGTATATTCATCTGTCAATCTAAGTATGCAAATGACATTTTGAAAAGGTTTAACATGACAAATTGCAAATCAGCTCCAACACCAATTGTCACAGGATTCAAATTAAGCAAGCATGATAAAGGAGGCAACATTAATCCAACTTTGTATAAAAGGCTTGTTGGTAGCCTCATGTATTTAACAGCCACAAGGCCTGACATAATGTATGTAGTTAGTCTCATTTCAAGGTTCATGGAGTCTCCAAAGGACTCTCATTGGCAAGCAGGAAAGAGAATTCTTAGAAATGTGAGTGGAACAAGGAACTATGGCATTCAGTATGCAAAGTCAAATGAGTTCAAGCTGATTGGATATATAGATAGTGATTGTACAGGAAGTATTGATGATAGGAAGAGCACTTCCGGTTATGTCTTTCATTTTGGAATAGGTGTAGTTTCATGGGCTTCAAAGAAACAACCTATTGTCACTCTTTCATCAGCTGAAGCAGAGTATGTAGCAGCCACAAGTGCATCATGCCAAGCAGTTTGGATGAGAAGAGTTTTTAAAGATCTCAATCAAGAACAACAAGATGCAACAAGGATTTATTGTGACAACAACTCAGCTATAGCATTGTCAAAGAATCCAATTTTTCACAAGAGAAGCAAACATATTGACACAAAATATCATTTCATTAGAGAGTTGATTAACAATGGAGAGATCTTTTTGGTTTTTTGTAGGTCTCAAGATCAGTATGCAGATATCTTCACCAAGCCACTGGAAAAAGAAAGCTTTGAATATCTGAGAGATCGTTTGGGAGTTCTAGATGGCGGTAGTTGTGATTAAGGGGGAGTGTTGGATATGTAATCCCAACAACCATATTAACTCCTCCTCCTGTTCATCCTCTAGCGCTGCAGAAAAGGAATTGATTGCTCACCATTAAGTTCTGAAGACTTTTGCAAGAGATTTTTTGACTTCTGCTATCTCTGTTCTTTTCACTCCATACTTATTAATTTTTTCATTTACTTTTTCTGCTAGGGGTATGACCTTCCTTTCCACTGTATGGAAGAAGGCAGTATAGTGTAATGTTGTTGTCATATCATTTTGGACAGTGAGGTGCTGTTTGATGAGTGGTTTTCAGCGTAGCAATGACACTGAGTAGTGCTCTATTTTTTCTGTGGTTTTTAAAAATTGTATGATGAGCAGCAGCTTTGTTTTAAAAAAACAAAAGGAAACAATATATATTTGTGCTCTATTTTAAGTATGCTGTAAGAAGATTAGAAGTTGAATATACTCTGTTTTCTTTATAAGAGCTGTAGCTCTATCTCAGAAGAAGAAAATATAAATATAGTAGTTGTTTTATTTTCTGTATGTGTGCACAAGCAAGATAGAAGGATTGTTTTATTTTATTGAGTATTTGTTTTAGTTTTTGAGAAAACTCTAAAAGAGTTGCAGCTCTATTTTCTCTATTTTTCCTCTGCCTCTTAACCAGCAATATATCTATAGGATCTAGACATGTTCAAAAAAAAAAACTACGAGCATGTTGGAAAACAGTAAAGGGACCCAGTTCCAAAAAAACTAAATCTAACTCCCACCACAGCCACTTGTAGAAAAAACAAACGTAGAGAGCACCACCCACCACCAAAGCCATGACCAACATCCAAGAGATAAAAATGATGCCACCATAACACATAAATCTTGAACCAACCTCTAAGAAAAAACCATCATCAACCAAAAAGGAATAAAAACATGACCACAGAGCAACCACTAACCGTCCAAAAAGCACACCCCGACTGCGATTAGGCTGCATGGCTGGCAACGGGTATATGTTGCACCTCTAACTCTGCCACTGCTCTAGCTTCTGCAGCTACTCCTGTTTCAACCTCCTCCTTTGGGGCTTTGAGGGCGTTCTTGGGAATATGCAGTGCCATGTCAGGGGTGTGGACCCTGAGAAACCTTATGGCCGTGAAGACGTCCTTGATGCGTTGGGCTCTTTTCTTTAGAATGAAGAAGCTGTAGGACCCTAATTCATTATCAATTTCATAGCAATTGAGAGACTTGAGGCTAGATTGAAGAGCCCTATAGATAGCCTGCTGAGGGATGGAGGTACGTAGAGTTTGAAGATTAAAAAGACCTCCTATTAGAGCGTCACCCTGCTCCATACTGTAAGCCTCCACAGTTGTTTCCCATCTATCAACTGTATAAGTATTGTTGTAGAACAAATTGTCCAGGCAAGGGCATGAACATATTTGCCACCCAGAACCAAGTCCATTATGTTGGAAAGGATCTGTGAAACTATATCTGAATAATTCAGAATCTGTCCTGTATAACCTCTGATCCATGTGTGTCCCATGATGTTTCTCACCGAGAACTGCATTAGAGTGCAATCCTAGTCAAGGAGCGTCATCAAATCGACTGATTTGACTCTACCCCTAATCTCTGACTCCGAGTCCAGGGCTGGGAAGAAAAGTCTCTGATTCAACCACATGTCCACCATGATCACCTGTAAGAAAGAAAACCAGAAGAAAAGAAAAGTATGCAACTAGAACAAGAGAAGGCACCGCTCACAAAAATGATGTCGATGCCAAACTAGCCTTAAAGAAGATATGTCATCCTCATAATTAAAGACAGTTTGTGAGGATCCTGAGACCAACTTGGAGGCGATACACAAGCATCAGCAAATCAAAGAGAGTGAGGTAGAGGATCTAAGAACATAGAATCCATTAAAGACTTGGTATGAAGGAGCATACGTGTCAGAGGTAGAAGCCTTCCTTAAGTAGAAAACAAACTCGTTATTATTTAAAAAAGTTGCCATTAATAACAAAGCATGGCAACACTTTCAAAAATGTCTAGATGAAGAAGCCCAAAGAGCTTGAAGCTAACCACCTGCCCAATGAAAAGACTTATACTGGCTAGAAGGCTTAAAGATTTGTGTGATACAATGGGAAATCTGCCCCTCTCATGTAAGCCTAGAGAAATAGATGAGCACAAGCATCAAGGTACAACCGTAGAAATGGGAGAGGAGGCAGTGAGAAATGTGACCAACAAGAAAGAGACATCTGTCTGAACTAGGATTATTTGGGGGTGAGAGCATCTAGATCATCTTTTAGGAGTTTTAACAAGAGGCTAGGTTGATTCGGACATCCAGATAGAAAAACTTCAACAACTGTGTCTTGGTCAATGGCCAGGTTGGTGAGACCGTCTGCCACCTAATTGCCTAGGAGCTTATAAATTTTTATGTTTCTTATAGAATGATCTAGAATAAATTGAGTTCCATTGAGGATGAATTGAAATAAAGAACAAAGAATTTTCAATTTTATTAGAGCAAGTGACTAATCCAAATACCCCAAGCTTCACTATTTTGTGTCAATATTAAAGGCATGGGAATCATTCTATCAATTCTAAATAAAATAATGCACAAAGAAGTAAATTCAATCATGCAATTTGTGAAATGAAAACATAGGTGTTGGGAATTCACAATGAAAGGTAGATGCTTAATCACAAAGCACGGGTGCATGATTCAAATCAGCTGTTGGTGTGAAATCACAACTAAACTTGCACAAGGATCTGCTGAAAATAAAAAAATAGAACTTGTAGAAAAATACAGAGAAAAATAGAGCTAAAAACAAAGCTGAAGCAGATCTGCATATGAATGAAAAATTAAAATACTGCATTAATAGAATTACTGAGATATTACATGAAAAGAAATCCCGTAAGGACTGAAATTATGATAAGATGAAGAGGTGGAGATTACAACGCACTCCTTGGTTAGCTTAACATACAAGCATTCAACCTAAGTTATTCATCATTCATGGAGAAGACTAAAAATTAACGCTAACAAACCCCCTTAAGTCTAACTAAGGAGACAAAATCCTAAGGAAAGGAAAGAGGAAAGAGGGAAAACCCAATGGGAACAAAACCCCCCCCTCAAAATATATGCTAACTGAGCATGGAAGCTACTATGTAGCAGTGTCCTTCACCCCAAGAAGGTCTTGTAGAAAGTGAAACTTCTGTCTAGTGAACATTTTTGTGAAGATGTCGGCAGTCTGGTGAGAAGTGGGACAATACTACAAGTCAATGACTCCATCATGGATCAAACCTCAGATGTAGTGCATGTGGATCTCGATATGTTTGGTCTGCTGTTGCTGTACATGATGTCTGCAAAACTTTAGTGTACTTTGATTATCACATCGAATGACAGTCGAACGATGAAAGAGGATACCGAGCTCAGTGAGGAAGTGCTACAACCAAGTGGCTTGAATGGTAACATTGACTACATCTCTATATTCGGCCTCTATGGATGATAAAGCAATGGTATATTTCTTTTTGCTTGACCAACAAATGGGGCCAGATCCCAAACTAAGAACATATCCTGAAGTGGACTTGCGATCAATGTTATCACCAGACCAATCAGAATCAGTGTAGCCAATGAGATCCAAAGTACATCCTATAGAATAATGAATTCCATAGTTGATGGTTCCCCAAACATATCGAAGTATGTGCTTTGCAGCTTTCCAATGTAGCTCATGCGGCTCCTGCATGTATCTAGAAACAATTCCCCCACTACATATGAGAGATATGGACGAGAGTGAGTGAGATAAAGAAGACTCCCCACAAGCTGATGGTAGTGTGTGCAATCAACCAATGGTGTATCCTTGCCATCCTCAAGCTTTACCCTCGATAGGAAAGGTGTGGTAGCTAGCTTGCAGTCACTCATGTGAAATCAAACCAAGAGATCTCATGCATACTTGGATTGAGCAATTGTGATTCCTAATTGATTTTGGCTGATTTCAATTCTAAGAAAAAAGTGTAGGAGACCCATATCTATCATAGAAAATTTGTCATGCAAAGTAGTTTTAATCGTAGCAATGGTTGGGATTGAATCCCCTGTTATTAGTTGATCATCTACATAGAGTACTATGAGCAACAAAGAGTCAGATGGTCTCATCATATAAACATTTGAATCAGATTTGCATCGCATGAAATTTAGAGATAGAAGATAAAAGTCCATTTTAGCATACCTGTTGAAATGCACCGGACAACTGAGAGGGGGGGTGAATCAGTTATCCCTAAAACTTTTAACACTTATGAACATCAACACATCAAGTTACACTTATTTACTGTTATTCAGATTTAATCATGAAAGCATGAAATAAGAAGCCCAACACAATCAACACATGAGACACCAGATTGTTTTACGTGGAAAACCCTATAAGGGAAATACCACGGTGGGTGTTAGCCCACAAAGATATATATATATATATATATATATATATATATATATATATATATGTTATAGCAAACCAAAAAATAGAGGCTCATTGTCTTAGGGCTTACTGCCCAAAATACTCACTGTAAATGTTATGGCTCATTGCCAAGGGGTGGCTCACTGCCAGGGATTTGTGAACTGATTGATAGCATCTACTTCATGCCTGAGTTCAGTTCCATTGAAGCACAATTTGACTCCTCTGCTCTTCTCTTCAAGTACATCTTCACACCTATCTTTTCATTTTTGCACAAGGACATCTTTTCCACAACTACATTACATGTTTTTATACAACTCATCAACCTTGGAATGTACATCAAGGTCAACATTAGATTCATCAAATGTTGGAGCAATCTCCAAGGTTGGCATTACAAACATACATAGAATAGGTCTAGACCTAAACAAGATTAGCTAAGGGAAAGATGTATGTGGATCATGTTATGCCTTAGTTGGGACTCAAATGCAATCTTCCACACCACAATATGCTTCCACAATCTTCAATGCATCTCCACATGTAGTAAAAACAACCAAGTCGGCCAAGACTGGTGTTAACACTAAGTCTTCTAAGAACAATCTTCATTCACGATCCAAATTTCTCTTTGCAGACCAATCTAGAAGTAGGAACATGATCAAGAGACATCCATAAGCACATTGTAATCATTAGGAACAACTGCACAATCTCTAACCACTCTGTCAAGAAGATTCTTCAAACTGGATCACATGAACAACACTGCCAGCTACTGTCATAGAGGAAAGATTGCTTGCGGACCACCAAATCATGAACCATTGGAGTTGAAGGCACTTATCATCAATACAAACTTAATTCTAGAACCGTAGAGTGAGAAAATTCAATGCGGAATAATGCAGAGCAAAATACCCTCCTTGTCACCACTAAATACATAGAAAAAGTAGTTTTCACTCTAGTGAACATATCTCACTCAATTCTTCATACCGGAGGCTCAAGATTGAGATATAGCATCTTTAGACATGCCTCTAAATAAATTCCAATCCGCAGACAAAGATATTCATTCTACAGGAAATGCGGAGCAAACTGTTGGACTAATCTTCTATAAACAAGGATACTCTACAATACACTGTTTCCACTATACCTCACTGTTTCCATCGGAGGAACTAATTTTCTCAATATCCTCAGCATTAGGATCACTTACTTATTATCTTCAACATTTGCATAGGAAAATAAAAAGCATCTAACTCATAACAAAATAAGAGTACAGTTGACACCAATGACAACATAGATATGTTGACATCAATTACAACACTGGTTAGGCACATACTTGCAACAATCTCCCCCTATGTCATTGATGGCAACATATGATGTGAAAAAATGTAATGACCATCAAGACAAGATACTCCCCCTTTCTTTTTACACATCTGTATTCTTTCTCCCCCTGATTTTTTCACATGATTTCTCTCCCCCTTTGACATCAATGGCAAAGGGCACATACTTGCACTCTGCTACTCTGATCCACTGAACTTTCTCTGTTATCAATGCTTTCTTTATCAGGAACATACTTATATTGTTCTTAACTGCTTTGAATACTCCCCCTTAGGGGTGCACTTTAAGTTGTATCAATTCTTGTTCACATTTTAGAGAACCTTAGGATTTTCACTAACACTTCCAGAGTAACATATCTTGTCTTTTCAAGACTTTAGACTGGATTATGCACAAATCAGGGTATGACATCCAAACACATCTTCTATCAACCTTCATGTCAATTTATGAAAACACTACATAATTTGACAGTATATCAATGACAACACATAGAGCTAATACTTTCCTTGTAACAGAGTCTCCTTATCAACAATCACTGCTATCAGCTCTCCTGAGAAAACAATGTGTTCTTCAATCATTTCTCATTTATGAAAACCTACTTTGTTTCAAGCACATTCTTCTAGGAACAAGTTTTTAGGTTTGATTTCTCTCAATCTATTCTTTCTGCACCTCTTCTTTTATCCTTTTCTTTTCATGTTGAAGTATGAGCATCAATCCTTTGGCATGGGAAAAAGATTTTCAATGATACTCCCCCTGAGCCAAGGCTATAGTCTCAATTTTTGGAATGAACATCTGCACCAGATACCTTTGTAGATACGTATTTGATCTCTATCACATTCTTCTTTACCTAAATTTCATTCATCTCCTTCTTGATGTCTGCCAGATTAATCTTTTCCATTGTCTTCTTTAACTCTGCTTGATTATCCTTCTTTATGTTCATGCTTCTGCAAAATTTAGCAACATGTCTAGGTCTGTTGCAATTAAAGCACACAACATTCCTTTGTCCATTGATCCTTTCATTTTCTCTGGATCTGCATTGGTTAGCTTTGTGTCCAAATCCATTACATATATGACAATATCCATTGAAGGAATTTGTCGTTCTGTTCTTGCACTCATTAGTTCTATGACCAAACTTTTTGCATGCAAAGCACTTCTCATTGAAAGATTGAGTGTTCCTTATGTTGCCAAAAGCATTCCTTGTCACATTCCTACATTCACTTGCTATGTGACCAAATCTTTTGCAATTGAAGCATTGACCAGAGAATGATGAAACATTTTGATTCATTCTACTCCTACACTGAGTAGCCCTATGACCAAAATTATTACATTTGAAACAATAGCCATTGAAAGAAGGATACCTTTGTGCATTTGGTTGCCTGACTGGTGGTCTTCTTGATCTATTCCTTTGAATATGAGTCTATTTGCCTTTGTCCATATTGGCTTCAACATTCTCTTCTTTACTTTCTCTAGAACTTTTACTTACCTCAGATATCACATCCTCTTTTCCCTGACTTGTCATAGCTAATTGCCTATTTGAACTGGCAGCATTCCCACTAATTTTTTCTCGTTCAGCCCATGAATGTTTTAGATCAGTGTTCAGATCCACAACTTCTTCTTCAAGCTTTATGCAATCTTTAGTTTTGTTTTTCAGACATTCCTCAACTTTTGCTTTCTCTTCATTTGCTGACCTTAATTCTTCATTATTCTCTTTGAGTTTTTGCTTGAGCGCTTTGATTTTCTTTCTTAGCTCTTTGATGTGTTCATTTGCTTTTGTTAGGTTTCCTTTCAAGTCCATACTTTCATCTTCAAATCTCTCAAGGTTTTCAAGAACATTCTTGGATCCTTCACCTTTAGTGGACAAACATTTATTTTCAGGAGTTTTCACTGTGTTACAGGCATCAGTTATTGATTTGGATTCAATATTGGCAATTAGGCACTAGTTTGTTTGCTTCTCAGTAGATTTGTGTCCTTTTGTTCACATTCCCTTAGTTTAGTCTCCTCTTCTTCAACCTTAACATTTGCACTTTCAATAATCTTTTTCAATTTCTTATTGTAACACTGGTAGGCCTTACTCTTAGTAGAGTATCCAAGGAAAATCCCTTCATCATACTCAACATCACTTTTACCAAGCACTTCTTCTCTTTTGATATAGCATTTGCTTCCAAAGACTTTGAAATACTTGACTGAAGGACTCTCACCATACCACAATTCATAAGGAGTTTTTATATCATTACCTTTGACTTGGATTCTATTTAGAGTGTAGACAAAAGTATGCATGGCTTCTTTCCAATAATATTCTGGTAGGTTAGCTTCCTTAATCACACTTTGCACTATCATCTCCCCTGATATGCTTCACCCTGAGAATGATCTCACATACAAATGCGATATACTCACAAATTATTCCCGACATACAAATGCAGTATACTCATAAAATGCATGTTTAGTGAAATCACACTATTCTTAAGCCGATAACCTCCTCAGTGACCTTTGTAACTGAAAAACACACAAAAATAACTAATTTAACAGAACTAAAAGTAATCTAACACTTATGGAGGTCATTCCACTGATTTCAAAGAAATCTTAACAGTTGAATGACTCCAATCTACACTCCGCTAATTAGACCAAGAACAAACTTCTTTTATTTCTTCACAGAATTAATTTACATTCTTCTCTCTCATTGTTCATCTATCTTTTCTTTCTCCATGAACAAAGACCAACTACTTATTGACTCTCACACATTGGCAGTTACACAAGATGGAAGGTGAACCGCCAACAACCACCTTTGCCAAACAATTACAATACCAAACAGTTCGGTTACATTCTTTTAATCTTTTCTTAACACATATACAAACTCAACATTATGTCATACTCAGCCAGATATGACATACAAACATGACTCTTTGGATATAACATAAAATGCGTGGAATCTTCTAGATTCTTTAGATTTTGAGGTGCTCTTGCACCAATTATCTTAGCAACTTTTTGAACAGTTCTGCTCATTGTTTCCATCACTCTATTTTCTTTATATAGCTATCTTTTTATCCCATTTGTCTCATAGAACATATTGAATTTATCAGAGGTGAACTCTTCTCCTTTGTCTGTCTTCAAGCATTCAACTTTCACATTCAACTCATCTTCAACCATTATTTTGAAGGATTTAAATACATCTAGGGCTTCTAATTTTTCTTTGAGGAAACTTAACCAAATCATTTTAGAATAGTCATCAATGAACAACATGAAGTACTTGTCATCATGGAGACTTTTCACTTTTGTGGGACCACAGAGATTTGTATGAATCAATTCCAGCAATTCATTTGAGGATTTTTCTTCAACCTGTAAGCTTCCTTCAGTATGCTTTTTAGCTTGACACATCTTGCAAATGATATTGTTAGAGAATATAGTTTCTGGTAGATCTTTCACAACTTGGGTTGAGCTTAATCTTGCTAGATCTTCAAGATTGATATGACACAATCTCTTATGCCAGAGCTAACTTTCACTGTTCTGAGTTATGGAGCAGATAATGTCACCTTCTCTGAGATTGTAAAGATTTCATTTTTTCCTTTTTCTACCAGCTATCACAGTTCCAGATCTCTCTCTAATTTCAAAAGCATCATTCTAAAATATAAGACTGTAACCTTCTCTACATAACTGTCCAACACTCAAGAGATTTTGCTTAATATTTTCAACATAAAGAACATCATTAGTATGTTGTTTCCATTAAGACTGATTGATCCTTTTCAACATATCTTAGCAGTGCAGTCATCTCCAAATTTGACTAATCCTTCATTATACTTCTCAAAATGAGTAAATTTGCTTTTATCACCAGTCATATGATTTGAACAACTACTATCAATAACCCAATAGTTTTTATCATGAGACATATATTTACCATTTGTACTCACCTCTGTATCCAGAAAATTTCCAATATTGCATTTAATATCCTTTGATAAACAATCATCATCTTCATCTTTTTCCATAACATAAAATGATCTCTTGGACAGTTTGGTTGTACCTTTTTCATCATTGTTACTTAGTTTTATTTTTGGACATCTACATGCATAGTGATCAATTTCACTGCTTATGCAACAATTTCAAGACGGTTCATTCGTGCGTGCCATCTTGGATCTACCTCAAGCTGTTAGGCTTATTTCTGAGCAACCTGGCTCTGATACCAATTGTTGAAATGTACCAGACAACTGAGAGGGGGGAGGGTGAATTAGTTGTCCCTGAAACTTTGAACACTTATGAACATCAACACATCAAACACTTGTTTACTGTTATTCAAATTTAATCATGAAAGCATGAAATACGAAGCTCAACACAATAACACAATCAACACATGAGACACCATATTTTTTTATGTGGAAAACCTTATAAGAGAAAAACTACGGTGGGTGTTAGCCCACAAAGATATATATATATATGTTATAGAAATATCAAAAAATAGAGGCTCATTGCCCAAAATGCTCACTGCAAATGTTATGGCTCACTGCCAGGATCAACTCACTTCCAAGGGTTGGCTCATTGCCAGGGATTTGTGAATTGATTGATAGCATCTACTTCATGCTTGAGTTCAATTCCATTGAAGCACAATCTGACTCCTCTGCTCTGCTCTTCTTATATCTTCACACCTATCTTTTCATTTTTGCACAAGGACAACTTTTTTGCAACTACATTACATGTTTTTATACAATTCGTCAACCTTGGAATGTACATCAAGGTCGGCATTACATTCATCAACCGTTGGAGCAATCTCCAAGGTTGACATTACAAACATACATAGAAATAGGTCTGGACCTAAACAAGATTAGCTAAGGGAAAGATGTATGCAAATCATGTTATGCCTTAGCTAGGACTCAAATGCAATCTTCCATGCCACAATATGCTTCCATAATCTTCAATGCATCTTCGCATATAGTGAAAACAACCAAGTCAGCCAAGACTGGTGTTAACACTAAGTCTTCTAAGAATAGTCTTCATTCACGATCCAAATTTCTCTTTGTGGACCAATCCAAAAGTAGGAACATGATCAGGAGACATCCACAAGCACATTATAATCACTAGGAACAACCATACAATCTCTAACCACTCTGTCAAGAAGATTCTTCAAACCAGATCACATAAACAACACTACCAACTATTGTCATAGAGGAAAGATCGCTTACGAACCACCAAATCATGAACCATTGGAGTTGAAGATACTTATCATCAATACAAACTTAATTCTAGAACCGCAGAGTGAGAAAATTCAATGCGAAAGAATGCGGAGCAAAATACTTTCTCCCTATCACCACTTGTTATGTCAGAAAAATGCACCCTTGAGGGCTTTTTCCTTTTAAGGTTTAGCTCCCGGGTCTTTAGATTGCATTTAGAGCATCTTGCATGATAATCCAGACTCCCGATGAGAAAAGCCTTGGGCCTTGTGACAAATGGGACTTAAGGGGGACTATTTTGATGATCCTGGAACAAAGACATGGGGGGTGGACTTGGGCGCTAGTGCCCTAGTCCAGCCCTATTTTAGGTCTACCCTAAATTCAAATGTTAGGTTTGTGAGTATTATTTGGGTCCTAGGCCGACATCAGAAGTTTTAATTATGAAATTCTTGGCGGGAATCTTTGTAGTTGCATATATAAGCATGTGTAGGTTATCATTTAGAAACTAGAAGATGTTTATGATTGTGAGCTATTGGCATACTTGTGATTTTCATTATGTAGCAGAGCATAGCATTATTATTTATTATTGTGTTTGTTTTTGCAGGTTGGATTACATTTTCTCCTCATGGAATTGAAGAGCATCTTCCTTCCATGAGAGCTTCATCATCAAGGTCACATCTATTGTGTTTTATCATCATTATCATTTGGATTTTTGCCTCTATCTTGCGGGATACACACTCTCTTTGAAAATGGTGTTTAAAAGACTTAAATGTCTCTTTGGGGCTTGACCAAGGAAAGCCTCTAAACACCACAACCCCCTCCCACACTCCTTGTGATTGCAGGTTATTGGTATTGGATCTAGCAAAAGTGGAGTTACAGGGAAGATTGGAGGACATTGAAGATTCAAGATTCGAAAAGAAGCGGACATTATGCAAGATTTCGCGCCAGGACATGGGTGCTATCAACATTGTCCTCTGCATCTGAAGCTACAAAAATAGACTGGATAGTGATAATTAGGGTTTACAAAGCTTTCAACATCTGACATAAGATTCCTCAGTGGACTAGGGCACCATCAACAATGTCCTCTGCCTCTGAATTGATGGAAACTGAAGGTACAGTGGAGATCAATGTCGAAAGGAGATCGGGATTCTACAGAAAAAGATGCATCTTGGACTTGGGCACCATCACCATTGTCCTTGACATCTCCATTTTCTAGACTATGAAAAATAGTGAGTTAAGGTTCTCTGCCCTTTATCTTATTTCAATAGCATCTGTTGTAATTTGCAGATTTACTTACTATTTTGTTTAAATTAGGGTTTCAAGAGCATTAAAGCATTAATTAGAGATATTGTGTGACAAATTCTAAATTTCCCAGCTTCCCTTGTGGCAAACCAACCTGATAGGTGACTCTCCTCTCGAGTGGAGAGGCAACTCGGTTGAAAAGCCCTTGGAATGTTTAGTGGAAAGGAGGATTCAAGCTAAAACCCCCATACAACAACAAAATCAACAACCTCCTTTTTTCATATTAAATATTTTGGTGAACCTATGTTTTTGGACTTTTTGGCACCTTGTTAAGTGTTTTTTGACATATTTTCATTCAATCATTCTATTGCATTTGAAAAATTTCAAAAAAATTGAAAAAAATTAAAAAAAATTGGAAAATTTGACAAATTGGTAGATTAGGCTTGCATTTTTGTAAAATTTGAATTAATTGGAATTTAATTTAATTTAATTTCTGTTATTTTCATTAGATTTAATTTAAATTACAGAAATTCATCATTCACAATTCATTTACATTGCATTTGCATGCTTGATTTGTTAAAAATTGCTTGAAATTTGTGCATTTTTCATGAAAACCTAGTTTTGCATGAGCTAGGGTTGTAGTCAAAATCTTGTTTTATACTTTACTACCTTTTCAAAACACTCATTAGGTCTGATTTCTAATTGTAGTGTTACATCATAGTGGCCTCGTTACGAAATTTCATGTCTAGGGTTTGAAAACTTGCATTTTTCACTAGATTTGGCCTTATCGTCTTGTTCAATTTGCACTCCAAGTGTGTTGTAAGGGATTTTTCTACACTAATTGGCTGTTATTAGGGTTATTATCTACTACCCCTTCTCAATTCCTTACAACACCCTTTCTTTTGGGCCTTTGCATTGATTTTTTGTGAAAATTTACATATTTTAGCTATATTTTCAGTAGGGTTTGACTTGGATTGGCACTATAGGCATGTTGTAATAGATTTTATATCATTAGATAGATTTTATTACTGTTATAAGTTGATTTCATAATCATTTTCCTTACAACACCTGTTGCCCTACTCTTTTGCATTGAGATTTGGTGAAAAATCGCATATTTTGGCCTATTTTCCCAAGGTTTTGATCTATCAACTCTCTAGAGTTACTTCAAAAGTGTGTTGTGAAAGGTATTTTTGTGTTAGTGGACTATTTTTAGGCATATCATGTGCTGTCCCTCTTGAAAATCTTTACAACCCTTCTTCTTTCATTCATTTGCATTGAAAAAAGTTGAAAAATCAAGCATTTTAGAGCATATTCGACATCACTTTTGCATTTGCTTTTTGCATAAGTTTTGGAAGATCTTGAAAATATGATTTGACACTCCTTTGAAAACTTACAAATGGATTCTCAATACAATAATAATGCAATGTTTGTTCCTAGGACTCATTTAAAAAGAAGAGCCCTTGAGCTTGAAATAACATTCACACCTCATGACAAAGAAATGGTAGAAATCGAAGGGCCTCTTTATATCACGGTAAAGATAATGGAACAACCTGTGCATGGAACACTCATAGATCCTAATTGCATGACAAATGTCGTCACAAAAGATTTCCTCCTTAAACATGAAATGGTGCAAGAATCTTATGAACCGTCGGATTTGAGAATTAAAACACATAATGGAGCTTTAATGAAACCAATTGGCAAGATAACTCTAATGGTATTAGTCTATGATAAAGCTGTGGACCAGTCATTTGATGTAATCCCCTTATCTAACCTCTTCCATGTAAAACATGGACACCCTTGGCTTAAAGCTATGAATACTGTTCCTTCTACTATTCACAAATGTATAAAATTTCCTTTGCGTGGAGAGATCTGTACTATCCATCGTAATGATTATCAACCTCTGGCTAAGGACAAGAACTTTATTCTTGATTACTTTTGGCCGCAACCTGAGACAGATCTTGAGCCACGAAGAGATAGAACTTTCATAGAATACATAAAATACAAAGCAAAACAACTAGTTCGAATGGCCAGGTCTCCTTTGCAACCAATAAGAGAACAAGATACAAGCATAAAACAAGATTATTATGGCTTTGATGAAATTTTTGGCATGAGAAAAGTGGATAAGCAAGGTTCCTGTTGTGATGCTCACAACACGCCCCATTTTACTCCTTAGCAAAATGAGGACCCCTGCTGTGGCTGTGGCTGTTGCTTGTCTGTGTGTGGTCTGTTGGGTGGTAAAAAGGAAAAAGAGAGTGAGAGTTGCAAACCTTGTTGAAAGAAAATAAAAAATTGCATTAAGTACCAGAGCTGAATATGGGTGAATTCCTTGTCAAAAATAAGTGAGGGTTGCTTTTTGAACCATGTGAAAATTTCCTGTATTTTGCAAGTTATGAGTGTTTTGGTAAAATGTACAATCGGGTTTGTATGTCGCTCATGTACAAAGTCTTTTGTATATCGGGTTGCATATACAAGGTTGTTTGCATACAAGTTGCTAATATACAAAGTCCTTTGTATATCGGGTTGCATATACAAGTCGTATGTAGAAGTCATCGGGTTTTCTAAGTCATTTTACTTGTATGCATTTCGGTAGCATTTATTCTCTACATGCAAGTCAGGCCCAAAAATTTCAAAGTTTGAATGCATAATTGTTTAAGTCTGTTGAATGCATCTTATGTTTGTATGTTTGAAAAAATGAAACATGCAAAGTAAACATACAACGCGATATACATTGCCTGGAACTGAAACATTTATGAATTAAAGTTAAGTCCTTGTATGTTTCGCTTTGTATGTATGTTGCGGTATAAATACATTGCGATAAATACAAGGTGGAGATACATTGCGCGGAACTGAAGGGATTATGAAATATAGTGAAATTGTTGTATGTTTCGCCCCTTGTATTTTTCGGGTTATACAAAGTAGATATGCAAGGCTTTATGCATTATGATATACAAATCCCATGTACATGTCGCAGACTTGACAGAGTTTACAGTTAAAAGGTATAAAGGGTTTAGGTCCGTCGATTGTATAGTTGGTGCTTGTATGTTTATACATACAAGTAAAACATACATTGCAAGATGCAAAGCCCACATGCAAGTCACGGACCTGAAAGGTTTGTTAACTACGATTAAGTCTTTGTATGTTTGTGCTTTGTATGTATCTTACATACAAAGTGGATATACAATGATTTATACATGCATTGCGAAACATACAAGGTAAATATGCATTGGTTATTGTTATCCTATTTTCTTCTGCTTAGAGCTAAATAGTTAACTTGGTATTTTCCTTGAAAATCCTTTGAAGAGGTCCCTATAAAGCCAAAGTGCCATTTTTCCCAAGAAACCTTGCCTAAAAAACCTTACCATTGGAAAGAGCTTGAAAAAATAGCCAGGTTTGCTTTTTACTTCACCCTGAAATTCGGCCAAACAAAGAAGTTATTCATGGTCAAAGTTTTGGTCAACATGCAATTCAAATGTACATTTGGCAGGCTTGCAAATCCCTATCAGCCTTAGAAAATGATGAAAAAAGGTAGGTTATATGCATTTTCTGAATGTATATCAGGCTCAAAAGGTGCATGTACATTCAGGGAATCTTTTGCAGGTCCCCGGGAATATTCCCGGTTTGTATATCGGCGATATACAAGGAAAGGTGCAAGTGAAACATACAAGGTTTAATGTGCATTCATCGCATATTCCTCAAAGATTCCCCTTTTGTATGTTAGGGAGGTTTGTATATTTGCCTTTGTATTTTCAACATACAAGCAAATATACATTCGCTAGATGTACAAAGGGAAATGTGCAAGGTGAAAATACATCGAAGATTCCCCAGAATATTCTGTGCTTGCATGTTAAAGGCTTGTATATTGCTTTGTATGTTCACACATACAAGCGACTATATACAATGAAAAGATACATTACAGGTATATTCAGCCCAAGATTCCTTGTTTGTATGTAAGGGAGTTTGTATATTGTGTTTGTATATTCGACATACAAAGGTGCCAATATACATTTGCTACAGTGCCGCGAGGCAATATACAAGTCGCCGCAGGGGAAAACATACAAAGGCATTTGTATATCACCAAGATGCAAGAGGTGGGGTCCGCGCATATACAAAGAGGATTGTATGTCTTCTACATACAATCGGGCATATAAGTTCAATATACAGGGAAATATACATCGGCTACAGTAAAAATGCATCAGCTCAAAGAACAAAGGAGATGTATATTTCACATTGTATGTCTTCTACATACAATCGAAATATGCAATAAAAACATACAAGGTGGATTTGAACCAGAAGTCAAATTTAGCATATAAAGGTGTGAGGTCTGGCTTGTATGTGAAGGTGCTTTGTATGTTTGCACATACAAAGAAATATACAAAGAAAGGAGATACAAGCAGGACCTGACAGAACAGTCAAATACAGTTAATGGTCAGTTTGGGGTCCACGGCTTGTATGTTTGCAGATACAAAGGAGGTTAAATACAACCCAGATTTCAAAATGTTTCCAATCTGCTTTGTAAGAGTTTGAAGTCCGTGACTTGTATGTATAAGGGTGTTGTATGTTGTACATACATTCGCAATATATAAAGGGCCGATATGCAAGGGAGTTTTCGGCCAAACAGGTGCAGTTCTTCAGCGATGGGTCCCAATTTCAAGTTCAATGGCGAATCAGGGGGTGCCACATGGCAGTGGAGAATGCATATACAAAGGCTCTTGCACATACAAGGATGATTTAAGAGGCATTTTCAAATGCATTTTCTGAGGCAATTGCAAAGGAGTTTTAGGCACCAAAAACAGAGATACATGCAACGCGTTTGATACATGCAAAGGTAGACTCAGAGGTATTTTCAAAGGCCGATATATACACACATGCAAAAGTGATATATACAGGTAGTTGACCAAAACTTTGACCACCTATATCTTCCCCATTTCAGTGAATCTCAACACGCTGCAAGAGGCAAAAATGCTTGTTTTTGCCTCCTCTTTCATTTGGGCAGGTTTTTTTTGGGGGGTTTCCAGTTTCCATTTTTTTGGATCTAGCTTGGCATGTTTGGGTCGATTGGACATTTCAGCGGCCGCCTTGAAGTTTTGAAGGGTTTTTCTCCGCACAGTGGCTTGGGTTGGTGAAGTTCTGTAGGTACATTCATGGCGTATGGGCTCTCTGCCCTTCAGGACCTTTTTCCGCACAATGGACGACGACTTTGGAGGCTCTTTCTCCATGCCCCGTCCTTTCTTGCATCCTAGCTGTGTTTTCTTGAGTTTTGGCCTAGCAGAGGTATGGCCCCTGTCCCTTTGCCATGCCTCTGCCCATACTTTCCTGCTTCTGGCATTTATGGCCTTGTTTCTATGAATCAAAGACTCCACGCTCTTCTAGCAGGAGTCTGGCTTATATAAGACATGTAAAACTCTTTTGAAAGGGGGGATGGTTTTTATTGGGGCTATTATGCTGCCAAATTTTCTATAGCTAGATCTTTTCTATTTCTAAACATTTTGTATTGTAATAGTTTTTTGGGCCTTCATTATTAATACATCCTGACTTCTTGTCTCTCTTATGTCTGGATTTCTATGTTTTAATGGAAGTTGTAGTCTGTTCTGTGGGTAAAATAGCTCTTCTATAGGTTTAACTTCTATACTGAAGCCTCAACCAGTCATAAGTCTGTGTGAATCTCCCTCAGTATTAGAGGAATCATCGTTGTGTCCACACCATGACCACCATCGCTCACTAAATCTGGTGCATCACCCCCTTTCCCTTTCAGTTTCCTTTTTAACCCTTTCCCCTTGCAAAATATTAGCACTAGGTTTAGTTGCACTGCTCTAAGTAATAGGCTTAGAGAGAGGAACCATCCTGCTCTAGAGGTTTGATCTCAAATCGTAAGGTCCCACACTTCGAGATCATTCCCATGTTACCCCGGATTGCTAAAGTCTCACAACTGTAGCAAAGGGTGCAAATCTAGGTGATAACAGTTTCTGGCACACTCGGTGGGACAAGAATTAAGAATAACAAGTTCAAGTACTATATTTGACTACTAGTTTTGATGTGCAGCCAGTGATGTCCAGACCTGTGAGAGGTTGAAACTTGCACATCTGGTGACTCCAAACTTTGGTTTAGCAGAATCAGTATATTTTTGCTTATGAGAAGAATATATACCAGAAGTAGCTCTTCACCTTTCGAATACCTACAATTATCCCCACCCAGGAGGTAGCAGCTGAGAAGCATAAGAAGACCCGTGTCCAGTCCAGGAGAGCCAGGTCAACTCCCCCTATAGTTGGAGCTCATACTACCCCAAGGGCCTCAGTCACAATGATCCCTGTGGCCAGAAATTAGCCTTTTGTTGCTTCCAATCAAGGCAGCCCGTTGAATCTAGCTCAGCATGATGATATCCCTGTCGCTACCTTAAGGTGTTTATCATTCTTTCATGGTGAAGATCAAACTACTCTAGTTGAGCATATCAAGGACATTGCAAACCTGTGCGCTGTCCATCATGTGATAGAAGAAAATGTAGCAATTAGGCTGTTAGCGGCCTCCCTAGAAGGGAAAGCTCTGCAGTGGTTTAGAAGCCTACCGGTGAATTCCATAGATTCCTGGGATCGCTTGGGAGAAGAATTATGCAATTTCTTCAAGGACAAATCAGACCATCTATCGCTGGTGGAGCAGCTGTCTACAATCAAAAGATCCCCTCATGAGGTCATGTTAGACTTCAACCACCGTTTCTAAAAGACGTGGGATAGAATCCCACCAACGGTAAGGCCTACCGCTGACCATGCATTCCTATATTTTTTGAGAGCATTGAATAGTGACATCTCTGTCATGATTCAATCCATGGGAGGATTTTCCTTACCACAGGCTTATACCCTAGCCATTAGGGCTAAAAACAGCCTCATTTAGGCTAGTAGGATTGCTCCTAGACCTCTTTTGCCAATTTTCCCTACAATTTAGCCACCATTCCCAACATATGTGCCTCCCATAGCTGTTATACCTGCCACACCAGCATTACCAGTAGCTAATGTATAGCCAAATAGGTCAGAAAGTGCTGCTCAAAATTAGTCTTTCGAGTTGCAAGAGATCAAAGGGTTGTTGCAATCTTTTAGTAGTGAACTGACTAATATAAAAAAGCAACAGTTCTAGAATAGATAGCCTTATCGGCCACATAGCCAAGGGCAAAGCCAGCCTTATCAGGGACAGAACCAACCCTACCAAGCTAATAGGCCACCCTACCTGAACAATTACCAGGGGGCTAGGCAAAACATGAACCAGAGGCCTTTCCAGCCTTACAATCCTATCCCTGCCAATGCCGTTGGTGACATCATCCCTATTCAGAACAAACTAGCATCCGAGTATGAGTGGTGCTCTCCAAGTAATCAGCCACATAGTCAAACAGCCTATCCAAATGGAACCATCACTCAAGATCTGACAGTGCAAAGTGTTGCAGTTTCACAGCCAAGCACATCTAATCAGGGGATTGTGCAGCAGATAGAGCAGCCCCAGCATGATACTGCCTTCATAAATTGGCAGGAAAATGAGTTTTGTGGCATGAATAGAGATGACACTCCAGTTGCAGTGAACACGAGAGCCAAAAGGAGTTACGAAATGGATTAGGGGACAAGCAAATGAAGAGGACCTGATGATCTACCTACCTCCTCATTTCCCCATGTGCTACAAAGAAATGCTCAAGCAACTACCAAAGAGCAGCCTCATTTATAGGCTGATATTACTGCTGCCAAGCCACATCAGAAGGTAAGTGTTGCTGCACCTTTCAATATTATTGAGAATATGAAAAAGGCAAATGTGACAATGTCCATGTGGGATTTCCTAGCAATCCCTGGTCAAAAGGACATATTGCAATCTGCCTTATCTGATTTGAAAGTATCCAAAGATACAACTGTTGACCCAAATAGGGCTGTCCTTACCAATTCACCCCAGGACAGCAGCAAACAACCAAGCAAGACTGTCAAACCGCTTCCATTCTATGTGTCGTTAATAATAGGAGATAAGCTAGTGCACAATTGCATGGTGTATAGTGGTGTAAGTAGTTCTGTTATGCCAAAACAGATCGCAGACCAACTGGGATTGAGATACCAGCCCCTAACAAAGGGTGTGCTCTAGCTAAATGGCTCGACTGTCAACACCATAGGTGTGATAAAGGACCTGAGTCTCACCTTGCATACCTGTCCAAATGTTTCCATCACTCAGGAAGTGTTCATCATAGACCTACCTTCTCATTTTGCCATGTGTTTGTCAAGGGAATTCACAACAAAGATAGGAGGATATTTATCCTCGAACTAGTCCCACATGTTTTTTAGGACCAGATATGGCACCAAAGTAACCCTAAAATCTAAGTTGCTTTCGAATCACCACATAGAGCCCTACACACCAAGTGTTGTTAATGCAAATTACCTTATCTTTGATGATCCTAAGCTTGTTGCTGCTCAGCAACTGTAGACTAAAAGTATACCAGAGATACTATTAAGGGAATGGGCCTTGGAGAATACTTTTGATGGTCTTGAGGAACACATCCAAGAGACTGGTATGGGAGTGTACATACTGCGTGAGCCTGAATCAGTAATTCTGAGTCTTATAAGGGGCCCAGAGCTGTAGATAGAAGAGCAAGATCAAGTGTGGAAAATGTACTTTGATGGCTCCAGAAGTAGGAATGGGTCTGGTGGTGGTGCAATGCTGGTGTCTCCTCTTGGTGACAGGTATTACTCTACCTTCCGTTTTACCTTTTCATGCACCAATAACACTGTCGAATATGAGGGATTAATCTAGGGATTGCAGTGGGCAAGAAAGAGGAAGATTGGTTGTTTACAGGTGTTTGGGGATAGTGAACTCATTGTAAACTAGGTGAGAGGATTGCATGCTACAAAGAACGATACTTTGAAATGCTATAAGCATAGGGTATGGGACATGATTGAAGAGTTCGATGCTTTCAATCTGATATCTATCCCAAGAAATCAGAACCACCAGGTAGATAGGTTAGCTGCAATTGGGGCTTAGTTCGACATTCCCAGTGATATTCAAAGGGAGAAGATGCAGTCCCATGTAAAATAATTGATAGACCCTCTATCCCTGACAATGACATTCATTGGCAGGTCTTCAAAAGTGATGAGCAAATCCTGCATTTTTTGTTAGAAGAGGATGAGTTCTCTGTGGTGAAATAGGATAAACTCAGACAACAGTATGGCAATGATCAAATTGTTCAGTTAAGAACAAACAAGCTGCCCAAGGGACTTGTAACACTGGAGTCTCTTTTTGGCACTGATGATCAAATGAAGAGGACCAAAACTGGCATACAGATAAAGGAGCACTACAAAGAGCTGGAAATTTTTAAGGGTAGGCTTCTCAAGATTGGAAAAATCTGTTCGCTTGAGGATAGAAAGGCTTTTATTGCTTTGTGCCATGAATTTGAAGATGTGTTTGCCTGGAATTACTCAGACCTAAAAGGATTTGACCCTCACATAGCCCAGCATACCATAGAATTAGAGCCAGGCGCAAAACCTGTAAGGCAGAAGCAAAGGCCCTTAAACCCGAAGTTGGAACCCCTGATGATTAAAGAATTAACCAAGTTGATTGAGGGAAAGATCATTTTCCCGATCAAACATACTTCTTGGGTCTCCAACCTTGTCCTTGTGAGAAAAAAGAATGGAGAGATCAGACTGTGTGTTGATTTCAAAGATCTGAATAGAGCCTCCCTGAAGGACCATTATCCATTGCCCTCAATGGAGCAGATCCTGCAAGTAGTGGCTGGCTCAGAGAGATTCTCCTTGCTAGATGGTTTTTTTGGTTATAACCAAGTGTTAGTCAAGGAGGAGGATCAGTATAAAACCGCTTTCACTACCAAATGGGGCACCATGGCCTACAAAAGAATGCCTTTTGGTCTATCTAATGCTGGCTCAACTTTTCAGAGGGCTATGGATATGGATTTTAAGGGTTTGCTGTATAAATTGGTACTGGTGTACCTTGATGACATAACGGTCTTCTCCAAGAGCACGTCTGAGCATTTGTTCCATTTGAGGTAAATATTTGAGAGATGTAGAGAGTTTGGGATATCTCTCAATCCCCAAAAATGCATTTTCGTTGTTCATGAAGGTAAGTTGTTGGGGCACATCGTGTCAAAAGAGGGAATTGCCATTGATGTAGAAAGGGTAAGGGCTATTCTGGAATTGCCCTTACCTAGCCACAAGAAGGGACTTCAAAGTTTTATTGGCAGAATTAATTTTCTGCAAAGGTTTATACCTGATATTGCAAATCTCTTGAAGCCTTTGACATCCATGTTAAAAAAGAATACATCTTTTAGTTGGACGAAGGAGGCCAGACTCAGTTTTGATTCCATAAAAGAAGCATTGTCAGCCGTGCCAACTCTGGTAAATCTTGATTTCTCCAAGGATTTTATTTTGTATGCTTATGGCGGTCTGGATACCATTTCTGCAATTTTGGTGCAACAGCAGAGTGAGGGTTTTGAACAGCCAATCACTTTTTTCAGCCAGGGCCTAGAAGAGTATGAACAGAAGTACAGCTTCATTGAGAGGCACATCCTTGTAGTGGTGAGGGGCCTTAAGAAATTTAAGCATCTTATTTCTAATAATAATATACATTTAATGGTCACTCACCTTGGCATAAAGGAGTTCCTACTGAGTAAGGACGTCAATGAGAAAAGAGTTGGTTGGATTACCAGGGTCATGGAGTATGACATCAATATCAAAATAACCAGGCTCGTCCGAGGAAGAGGACTCAGTGAACAACTTGTTGCTTGTTCTGAGAAGGAAGCAAGGAAGGAAGAGGAGGCGTTTATGGCCGTTGGAGGTGAACATTAGGCTGATACAGCAGCAGTAGGCACCAGTTGGGCGTAGGATATGATTCATTTTTTGCAAACTGGTGAATGTCCGGTAGGGTTAGATAGAGCCAAGAGGAGATACTTTAGACTGTAGTCCATCCCATATGTTCTGGTCAATGGCATCCTTTTCCAGAAAGACTTTAATGGCGTATTATTAAGGTGCATTGATGAAGCTCAGACTGGCAGGGTGCTGTGTGAATTTCATGATGGAACAACAGGAGGGCATTTTGCCCCAAGGACTACTACCTGGAAGATTATGAGAGCTGGATATTATTGGCCCAGCTTATTCAAGGATGCTCACACATGGGCTAGGAAATGTGTGAAGTGTGCCCTTTTTACAAGCAAATCATAGCTGCCAGCTCTACCCCTACAACCAATTCAAGTTGAGCAACCCTTCATGAGGTGGGGTATCAATTTTATAGGCCCCATTAACCCACCTTCTAGTGTAGGCCACAGGTGGGTGCTTACAGCAACTGATTACTTCACAAGGTGGACTGAGGCAGTGGCACTAAAGGAATCCAATGAGAGTGTTCTGTTGAACTTTTATAGTGATTTGATATCTAGATTTGGGTTACCTGATTCTATCATCTCAGACAATGCCTTGGCCTTTGTTGGATTAAAAATAGCTAACTAGGCTGTGAAAAATGGGATCTATTTGGGTACTTCATCAAATTATTACCCTCAGGGTAATGGCCTGGCTGAGTCCATGAATAAAAACCTCATAAGGATCATCAAGAGAACAATGGAGGATAGCCAGAGGACCTGGCATACTAATTTAAGATCTGCTTTATGGGCAGATAGAATAACTCCTAAGAGGTCCATTGGGAACTCTCCATATGTGCTGGTTTATGCAAAAGAGGCAAGATTGACTGTATCTGTAGAGCTACCAGCCCTTGACATTATGAACTAGCTGAAGATGTTTAAGGAAGAGGATCCCATGGCTGTCAGATATGCTCAGCTCATGGAGCTCAAAGAAATCAGAGACAATGTTATGAAGACTGTGGGGTATCATCAGCTTCATACCAAGGGAGTATTTGATAAGAAGGCCATCCCCATAAGTTTCAGGGAAGGAGATATGGTGCTCAAATGGGATGAATTAAAAAGCAGGCCAGGAAAACACTCCAAATTTGATAGCATGTGGAGTGGCCCATTTCTCATTACTGAATGCAAGGAGCATAATGCATTTCAGTTATCAAATATGGATGGACAAAATTTGCCTATCCCAGTCAATGGGATACACCTGAAGAGGTGTTTTGAGGTATGAGTGCTTTGTAAATCGATAGATTAGGTGTATTTGCTTTCAATAAGTGCTGCTGCACAATAGTTTAGATGCCTCTTTGTGTTTTTCCTAAGTGCTATCTAGCACAGTTTGCAGGTGACTATCAGCATTTTGTTTGGCCCCTTGTTCTTCTATGTCCTTCATTGCTATCATGTTGGGTTTCTGAGGTCAAGATGTTTGTCAAGGTATTTTTAGTTTCTTTTGACTCCATGCCCAATGAATGCAAGGCCACTGATCCTTTGTTTAGCAGGCAAACACCCCATAGAGGTCGCCAAAAATGTTATTCTATTTTCCTCTGCTCAGAGCTAAATAGTTAACCTGGTATTTTCCTTGAAAATCCTTTGAAGAGGTCCCTATAAAGCCAAAGTGCCATTTTTCCCAAGAAACCTTGCCTAAAAAACCTTACCATTGGAAAGAGCTTGAAAAAATAGGCAGGTTTGCTTTTTACTTCACCCTGAAATTCGGCCAAACAAAGAAGTTATTCACGGTCAAAGTTTTGGTCAACATGCAATTCAAATGTACATTTGGCAGGGTTGCAAATCCCTATCGACCTTAGAAAATGATGAAAAAAGGTAGGTTATATGCATTTTCTGAATGTATATCAAGCTCAAAAGGTGCATGTACATTCAGGGAATCTTTCGCAGGTCCCCAGGAATATTCCCGGTATGTATATCAGCGATATACAAGGAAAGGTGCAAGTGAAACATACAAGGTTTAATGTGCATTCATCGCATATTCCTCAAAGCTTCCCCTTTTGTATGTTAGGGAGGTTTGTATATTTGCCTTTGTATTTTCAACATACAAGCAAATATACATTCGCTGGATGTACAAAGGGAAATGTGCAAGGTGAAAATACATCAAAGATTCCCTAGAATATTCCGTGCTTGCATGTTAAAGGCTTGTATATTGTTTTGTATGTTCACACATACAAGAGACTATATATAATGAAAAGATACATTGCGGGTATATTCCACCCAAGATTCCTTGTTTGTATGTAAGGGAGTTTGTATACTGTGTTTGTATATTTGACATACAAAGGTGTCAATATACATTTGCTACAATGCCGCGAGGCAATATACAAGTTGCCGCAGGGGAAAACATACAAAAGCATTTGTATATCGCCAAGATGCAAGAGGTGGGGCCCGCGCATATACAAAGAGGATTGTATGTCTTCTACATACAATCAGGCATATAAGTTCAATATACAGGGAAATATACATCGGCTATAGTAAAAATGCATCGGCTCAAAGAATAAAGGAGATGTATATTTTACATTGTATGTCTTCTACATACAATCGAAATATGCAATAAAAACATACAAGGCGGATTTGAACCGGAAGTCAAATTCAGCATATAAAGTTGTGAGGTCCGGCTTGTATGTGAAGGTGCTTTGTATGTTTGTACATACAAAGAAATATACAAAGAAAGGAGATACAAGCTAGACCCGACAGAATAGTCAAATATAGTTAATGGTCAGTTTGGGGTCCACGGCTTGTATGTTTGCAGATACAAAGGAGGTTAAATACAACCCGAATTTCAAAATGTTTCCGATCTGCTTTGTAAGAGTTTGAAGTTCGTGACTTGTATGTATAAGGGTGTTGTATGTTGTACATACATTCGCAATATACAAAGGGCCGATATGCAAGGGAGTTTTCGGCCAAACAGGATGCAGTTCTTCAGTAATGGGTCCCAGTTTCAAGTTCGACAATGAATCAGGGGGTGCCACATGGCAGTGGCGAATGCATATACAAAGGCTCTTGCACATACAAGGATGATTGAAGAGGCATTTTCAAATGCATTTTCTGAGGCAACTGCAGAGGACTTTTAGGCGCCAAAAACAAAGATACATGCAAGGCGTTTGATACATGCAAAGGTAGACTCAGAGGTATTTTCAGAGGCTGATATATACACACATGCAAAAGTGATATATATAGGCAGTTGACCAAAACTTTGACCACCTATATCTTCCCCATTTCAGTGAATCTCGACATGCTACAAGAGGCAAAAATGTTTGTTTTTGCCTCCTCTTTCATTTGGGCAGGTTTTTTTGGGGGGTTTTTCCAGTTTCCATTTTTTTAGATCTAGCTTGGCATGTTTGGGTTGATTGGACGTTTCAGCAGCTGAATTAAAGTTTTGAAGGGTTTTTCTCCGCACAATGGCTCGGGTTGGTGAAGTTCTGCAGGTGTATTCATGGCATATGGGCTCTTTGCTCTTCAGGACCTTTCCCCGCATGATGGACGGTGACTTTGGAGGCTCTTTCTCCATGCCCCGTCCTTTCTTGCGTCCTGGCTGCTTTTTCTTGAGTTTTGGCCTGGCAGAGGCATGGCCCCTGTCCCTTCGCCATGCCTCTGCCCATACTTTCCTGCTTTTGGCATTTATGGCCTCGTTTCTGCGAATCAGAGACTCCACGCTCTTCTGGCAGGAGTCTGGCTTATATAAGACATGTAAAACTCTTTTGAAAGGGGGGATGGTTTTTATTGGGGCTGTTATGTTGCTGAATTTTCTGTAGACAGATCTTTTCTATTTTTGAACATTTTATATTGTAATAGTTTTTGGGCCTTCATGATTAATACATGCTAACTTCTCGCCTCTCTTATGTCTGGATTTCTGTGTTTTAATGGAAGTTGTAGTCTATTCTGTGGGTAAAATGGCTCCTCTGTAGGTTTAACTTCCATACCGAAGCCTCAACCAGTCATAAGTCTATGTGAATCTCCCTCAGTATTAGAGGAATCATCGTTGTGTCCACACCATGACCACCATCGCTCACTAAATCTGGTGCATCACCCCCTTTCCCTTTTAGTTTCCTTTTTAACCCTTTCCCCTTGCAAAATATTAGCTCTAGGTTTAGTTGCACTACTCTAGGTAATAGGCTTAGAGAGAGGAACCATCCTTCTCTGGAGGTCTGATCTCAAATCACAAGGTCCCACACTTCGAGATCATTCCCATGTTACCCCGGATTGCTAAAGTCTCACAACTATAGCAAAGGGTGCAAATCTGGGTGATAACAATTATATACAAGTCGTGGATGTGAAATCATTATGAAAAGGAGTTAAATGCTTGTACATTCCGCACTTTGTATGTATGTTTCGAAACATACATTGTTTGATACATATAAGCCAGAATTCAAAGGGAATTAAAATTTGGTATAAAGCATGCATCACGCCCGAATGAATATTGGAAGATACATTGCACTTTATACATTGCGGATGTGAAAGGTAAGTAAACTACAGTTAATGAAGGGGTTGGAGTCTGAAAGTGACATACAAAGGTGCTTGTATGAATCAAGCCGTTATACAAAGAAGAGATACAAGCGATACATACAAGCGATAGATGCAAAAGGAAAAGTACAAGTTAAGGGTGCAACTCGGACCCAAATAGAAAGTTAAACGCAGAAAACTCTTTGTATGTTTTGGCGCTTGTATGTCTATGATATATGGCCGATATACAAAGAAATTAAGAGCATCGAAGGAGAAGGTTTGTATGGGTTGTTTGTATATGCGCTCATACAAGAAGATATACAAGAGCGATATACAAAGCAAAAGATACAAGGATGTACGGAAAGCAAAAAGAAGGGAAGTTTAGTTTAAAATCCTTGCATAGAGTGCTTGTATGTTTAAGGATACAAAGCAGATATACAAGAAAACATACAACGCAGACATACAAAGAAAAGGGAAGTATGCAGAATTAAACTAATAGTTTAAAATGCAGATATTGCAACTGAAGACCGAACTTGGGTGCATTAATTACTGTAATTAATGCCCATCTAATATTCTGACAAGGTATAATTTGGCAAAAGCAACGTGAATGTTTTTTTTAATCCATTTTTATTGTCTATTTGCAGGTTTGCAGGTATATAGGAGGTGAAACTTAATGGTGATAACATCTTGAAGGGCGGATCAAATCACCAAAGAAGTGAAAGGAGATAAGGATGGCGATGAGAAGTGATATGCAGGTGAAACTTAATGATGATGACATCACAGGAGACGGATCAGATCACAAAAGATCGCAAAAGAAGTGAAAGATTTCAGTGAGAAGGAAAATGCAGTTGGGGGAAAACATTATTAAAAGAACATTGAAGATATTTTGAGGTGTTAGGGTTTCCAAAGGGGCATTTTTATGCTCAGGATGGGTATGCTGCGCAGATATTTTGGCGGGATTTGTTTTCCATTGATTGATGTTGCACTTGAAGGGTAGACTGTTGATTGACTAGGGTTTTGGAGCTGTATTGGGGATAATCAAATGTATATATTGAGCCCCTTTACTCTGTAATACGTTATGCAGGGATTTTTTAGAAAATAGCTAACGGTTGTAATAAAAAGAGTAGCTTAGTTTAGAGGAGGTTGCCTGTGTCTGCAATAAGGAACGTGTGGAACATCTTGCTTCCTTACTGTATCTGTAAAGCTTGGTAAGTTTTCTGTAATTTGATTAATGAAGCTAAGAGTCATTCATACATTGTAAATCACATATGACTGTTTATCTTGAATACAAATGAATCTGGAATTCTGCATCTATATTATGAGTGTCTTCTAGCTCTTCTTTGCATTCAAAATAATATCTCTTAAAGCTTGCAATCTTGACTGTATGTCTATGAAAATACTCAGGGCTTACATTTAAGGTTTAATTTGTGGATTTAATCAATTTGTTGTATTATTTACAAAGTGCATAATAGAGCATTTAGATCCTGTAGTAGAATGAACTTTAGTTTAGATTTCTCTAACTTTTCCCAACCCATCTGAAATACTTAGCTTAAAACACAGAAATTTAAATGAGATTGTCTCATATTTGAAAGAAACATGAACAACTAAGTTGATAGTAGATAGTTTTCATAATATTTAAGAGAAAAGATTGCAATAATATAAATCATTTAAAGATTTGAAATACAGTAACAAGTCTGTGCAAAAAGAATGAATAAAATGATGATATTTATGATGTTTTACATAGCTTGAATCCAGTAAACCATTAAGAAACCCTAAATCACGTAAGGCCCCTTGCATATTATAGCTTCACATTTACCTACTAGATTGTAACAGGTCAAGGCCTAACCATACAGAAACTTGGGATTAAGTAATCTTCATTGATTTCTTCATATCTTTCAAGACAGTTAGGTTCATTTTGTGAATTTTAACTTTTGTTATGAATGTGTAAAAACAATCATCAACAGTTTTTGGCACTAGAAGGAGGGCTGATTGGAGTTAGGGTTTGTTTTAATTAAAGCTAGATCATAATAGTAACAGAGTGACTAGGTCTAGATCCAGTTTAGAAGATATATTTGTGCAATTACCTGATAAAAGGCAAAGTAAGAGTCCTTTTATTTGGAATCCTAGAATATCTCACATAGGAGGCTCATCGGGAACGCCTCCTGGATCACCTTTTAGCATTCATAACTTTGTGATCCCTGATAGTTCTTCATTTAGATCTTTGAATCTTGGTTCTAGTCCTCCTAGAGGTCCCAGTCCTCCCAGGAATCCTAATCCTCCAAGAAACCCAGGTATTCCCATAGGTCCAGGTCAAGCACAAATACCTGCAATGGCTTATTTTAATGTCAACTCTCCCATACATTTCATTGATTATCATGAGATGCCAAAAAATCCTAAAAAGATATGTCCTAAATATCAATTACATCAGGATCTAGAAGATCACATTAGAATATTCAAAGAGGCATGCTCTAGGGCCAGGTTAGAATATGAGGATGTTGTGTGTAGGTTGTTTCCTTACATTTTTAGTGAGTAGGCTTCTAACTGGTATGTTAACTTGCCCAATGGTTATATTTCTTCTTGGGCACTTATGGAAGAAACATTTTTGTCTAGATTTAGAGGACCAATTGATCCTTCCACCTTATATCATAAATTGGCTACAATTAAGAGAGGTGAAGGAGAGCTGATTGATAATTTTAATGATAGATTTTAAAAGGTTTATTCTAAGATAGTATCTCCTTACACAGTAAATGTAGATACACTATTAGCCATGTATTATGTTGCCTTAGATCCATTAACTGCTATGTTTGTCAAAAGAAAGCCTGACATAGATTCAATATCCAAAGCTTATAAGGAGGCAGCCTCAGTAAACCAAGAGATGAGACAAACAACTTATAGTCCATTTCCTAATGGAGGAAATCTTGGGATTCAAAATCAAACACAACCTTGGAATGGAGTCCCTACACATAACACTCCATTATTGAATCCAGTTCCTATGTACACACCTGTGTATAATCCTGCCCCAATCCAGGCCATAGCCCCTTATATTAGTAACACTACCAATAATAATTAGAGTAATGGTCAACCTTTCTTCCAACCTCCTCAGAATACATTTGTAGAAAAGGCACCAGAGGAAAGAGAAGAAATCAAAGAAATTACTGCACACTTGAGAAGATTGACTACTGAAATGACACAACTAAGAAATGAAAATTTCTATGGTAGAAACAACCAAGGATATAGTCAAAACCATAACCAAAGCTATGGTTAGAACTACAACCCAAACTATAACTAGAATCACAATCAAAATTATAACCAGGGTCAAAGTTCAAATCAAAATCAAAATTACAGTTAGAATCAGAATCATAATCAAGGACAACCGATGCAAACTAGAGGACTTGCTATAGATAACAGAGCCTGGGGTAATAACAACAGAAATCAAAATCAGCCAAGGCCACCTAAGACATGGAACACATGGCCAAATAATGGCACTTTAGCTTCTCCATTTGAGAATTTATATAATCAAGATACAAAACAAATAGCTGCAAATGTAGCATTGAAGAATTGGTGCAAAATTCATAATACCAGTGCCCATGCTGAACTAGATTGTCCTCAGTTCCATTTAGCAGCTAGTATTTTCAATGTAGATGTACATGCTACCACTTTTGAGTTTCTCATTCCTAAAGGTAATGAAGTAGTGCCCTCAGGATATGAGACTGCTTTAGTCTTAGAAACTTTTACCTTTGTAACTGAAGAAGAAGAGGATCAATTGTTAGAGGATGAACCTTACTTTTGTGAAAACCTATATCTTGAATCAGCCTTTGTACTAAATGCATTTTATTTTCCCTTTGAAACTAAAAATGAAGTGTTACATGAAACATAAGAGGTATAGGCTTTTCAGCAGTCAAATAAGAATCACACCTACAATTTAAGAAATAACACTAGGCCAGGAGGTCCTTTCACTACTTCCACTCCTCCTAATAGTTTCAATACTCCCCCAGATCAAAATGCTAGTAATAACCTTGCTATACTGAGGGCTAACCATCATGCAAATAATGAAACAGTAGCACAAAAGGTCCAAACAGGTAAAATAGAGACAATAGAAACAATGAGGTTGGTGAGTTATTTATCTGAAGAAATAAAGAAAATTAAGGTCAGTATACCTTTGTGTGAATTATTAAAAAATCCAGGGGTTAGAAATGCTTTCATAAAATCCTTGGACACATCTGTGATAGGTGAGGTTTTTGTTGATATGAGTGTTCCTAGTAGAGTTTCACGACTCAAAGAAAAGAGTAAGAAAATTGAGTAGCCTTCCAACACTAATGTAGTGATGTATGCAGATAAGAAAGAAGCTCCTCCTTTCTTGTTAACCATTAGAATGTTTGGAAAGAACATATATAATTGTATGGTAGATTCTGGTACATCAGCAATGTTATGCCTTTAGGAATATGCAAAACTTTAGGGCTGACTCCTACTAAATTTGCTAAGGTTGTTACACAGTTGGATAAAATGGAGGTTAATGTGATAGGGGAACTAATGAATATTCAAATGCAATTAGCCTCAGATCCTAGGGTGAGCCAGTTTATTGACGTTCAGGTAGTAGATATACTTGTGAATTATGGGATGCTGTTGAGTAGAGATTGGTCTAAAACATTGAACGGATATATGGCCACCGATTTTTTCACATATGTGGTTACCTTGGAGAGGTGTTCCAAATCAGATTAGGATAGAAGCTAAACCTAGAATGAAACACATGATTACAAAATACAATAGGACTAATGAAATATTGTATGCTTCTGTTGAACCAAGTGTTTATAAAATCACTGACAAAGGAGTACAAATTGGAGAAATCCTGATGTTAAATTTTAGAGAAAAACATGCCAGTAAGGAAACAACTTTGTACATTGAGTCTGATGGAAATTCTTTTGATGAAGAAAACAATGCAATGAATAATTTTGGTCAAACCATTAGACAAGAAATGGAAAGGTGCATGGAACAAAATTTGCCAGTTCAATGCAAATTATATAAAAACATGTATAGAGTTCATAATGAACCTCATTCTGAAGAAAATTGTGGAATGTGTAGAGACATTATTGAATATCAATACATAAAATGCACAAAGGGAGTAGGAATGCAAGAAGGAAGGGATAATCCTAATCAACCAGAGAAGTAATTTTAGAATAACATAGATGTGTTCATCCCAGATCTGAAAGAAGAAACAAAGGACAAGAGTATTTGTCTTTTTGATTTACAAACTGAAGGTATAACTGTGCTAGAGGGACAAAATGAATTGACTATGAATGAGCAAGATAGTACCTCACATGTGATTGAAAAAGAAAAACATGCCAAAGTAAAGGGTCAAAAGAACAAAAATGGCATGTGGACACTGAAATGTGACGGATCTAAATCTAAACAGGGTGCAGGTGCAGGTGTAGAGCTTATAGATCCTCAGGGTAATCATATTTAGTAGCATATAGGTTACAATTTTCTTGTACTAACAATGTTGCAGAATATGAAGCTTTGATTTATGGACTTGTTATGGCCATCAAGAAAAAGGTAAAAATGATCAGGGTATTTTCATATTCTGAGTTAGTGGTCAAGCAAGTAAGGAAATTGTATGCATGCAGCTACAAAAAGATGGTCTATTACAGGCATTGGGTATGGGATTTGATAGATTCATTTGATGCTTTCAACATAGAACATATCCCTAGAGAATTGAACCATAGACCAGATGCATTAGCAGTTGCTGCTAGCTCGTTAGAACCCTTAACATTGTTAGGTTTAAAAAGATTTGCTGTAGAATTAGTGAATGTGCCTAGTGTACCAGATAATGTAACTCATTTTTAGGTATTTGAAGGGGATTAGCAAATTGTAGATTTTCTAACTTGTAATGATGTATTTGAAGCCCAAATTATTGATGAACAGGAAAGGCCTGATGTGTCTTGGGATGAAGAAGACATAATCAACCTGAAAAGCAACTTCTTACCTAAGGGGATAATTGATCTAGAATAGATTTTTGACTTCGATGGGGTAGTAAGACAGAAAGACTTGCCCAAAACAGAAGGAGGTAAGTGTGATCCATATAACCTTGGAACAGAGCAAAGTCCACAAAATGTACTTATTGGAAAGGCTTGCTTTGAACAGTTGAGAAAAGAAATTGTGGACATCCTGAAAGAGTATAAACATGTCATAGCATGGATGTATGAAGATTTGAAGACATATGATAAGTCCATCATAACTCATGTGATACCTTTGAGACCAGAGGTTAAACCATTTAGGTAGAAACAAAGGCCTGTGAATGCCATTTTAGAGCCTTTAATCTTTGAAGAAGTAAAGAAATTGTTGTTTGCCAGAATAATTTTCCCAGTCAGACATTCAGCCTGGGTAGCTAATTTAGTACCAATGAGAAAGAAAAGTGGAGACATTAGGTTGTGTGTAGATTTTAGAAATCTGAGTAAGGCATATGAAAAAGATAATTATCCCTTGCCTCCAATAGATGAAGTGTTGCAAGCAGTGAATGGGGCTAAAATGATGTCTTTCTTAGATGGATTCTCAGAATATAACTAGGTCTTAAGAGATAAAGAGGATAGATTAAAGACCACTTTTACTTGTAAATGGGGAAATTATGCATACAGAAGAATGCCTTTTGGTCTAATCAATGCAGGTGCCACTTTTCAGCGAACCATGGACATTGCATTCCGTGGATTGTCAGGTAAGTGCATTGTTGTTTATATGGATGATTTAACTGTTTACTCTAAAGATGCATCCACTCACGATGAAGATTTGAGAAAAATACTTAAAAGATGTGAAAGGTACGGGATTTCCCTTAACCCAAAGAAATGTTCATTTGGCGTAACTGAGGGAAAATTATTAGGACATGTCATTTCTGAAAATGGAATATCTATTGATCCTGATAGAATAGAAGAAATAAAGAAATTGCAATTACCAAATAGTAAGAAAGAACTAAAGTCATTCTTTGGTAAGATTAATTTTGTCAGGAAGTTTATTACAGGGTTTGCAGAAATTGTGCAACCATTAAACACCATGCTAAAGAAGGGTGCAAAGATAGAATGGACACCAGTAGCTAAAGTTGCATTTGAAGATATTAAGGAAGCCATTTCTGATTCTCATGTGTTGACAAGTCTAGATTACACAAAGCCATTTTTCATTTATTCTTTTGCATCCTTACATTCAGTTGCAGCCACTTTAACACAAAAGGGAGAAGACAACGAAGAAAAACCCATAGCCTTCATGAGTGCACCTTTGAAGGATGCACAACTGAAATATCTTGATATAGAAAGATAGGCGTTCGCATTAATAAGAACAGTGAAAAAGTTTAGACATTATATCTTACGCAGCCAGGTTAAAGCCATAGTACCAGATGCAGCCGTGAAGATGCTGTTGATGCAAAACGAGTCTGGAGAGAAAAGAGCCAAATGGATTACAACTTTGCAAGAGTTTGATATGGAAATCATCCCAATGAAGTTGGTCAGAGGACAGGCATTAGTACAGACCATAGCAAATACAGATCCAAACTTGGTAAAACAACAGTATGTGTTGAGAGCTTTAAAGATTAAATCATAGAAGTACATGGTACAAGGAGGTCTTCTATTCAAGAAGAACCGTGATGGAATATATTTAAGATGTTTAAACAGAGTTGAAGTAGATAAGGTGTTGTCAGAATTACATGATAAGTATGGAACTACTCATGGTTCCCATTTAGCTACAACACATAAGATATTGAGAGCGGGATACTACTGGCCTACAATGTTTAAGGATATAGAGAGACACATTCAAAGCTATCACACTTGTCAAACTACAGCAGACAAGGGAAGGAATCAGGCTAATCCATTACAACCAGTCATTGAGTCTAGACCATTTGCACAATGGGGTTTAGATTTCATTGGGGTCATAAATCCTTCGTCATCTGCAGGACACAAGTTTATACTGACAGTAACTGACTACTGTACAAGGTGGACTAAATCCACATGTTGCAAGTTCTCTACTACTGAGGTAGTTATCAAGTTCCTTGAAGAAAACATTATAACCAGGTTTGGAACTCCCTATTCGCTGGTATGTGACAATGGCCCTGCATTTTCTTCTTTGAAATTTTCTAAATGGGCATTTGACTATGGGATAGTTTTAAAGTTTTCTTCAAATTATTATCCTCAAGGGAATGGGTTAGTTGAGTCTACAAATAAAATTTTATTGGATATAATCAAGAAGCTAACTGAAAAGAATCCTAGAGAGTGGAACACATTGTTGAAATATGCGCTGTGGGTAGATAGGACTAAGGTTAAGTCAGCCTTAGGCAGTGCACCTTATCACTTAGTTTATGGGACTAATCCCATACTTCCAGTGAATTTAAGAATACCAGTTTGGAAGTTTGCTAATGAATATTTAGGCTTTGATGATCATAGAGAGGCCAGAATAATACAAATGTTACAATTAGATGAGAAAAGAGATCAAGCCATTGAGAAATTTGCCAAACATCAAGCAGTAGTCAAAAGGTGGTTTGATAAAAGAGCAAGAGTCAAAACATTTAGAATATCAAACTTAGCGCTATGCTGGGATAAAGCACATGAAAAGAAAGGAAATCATGGAAAATTTGACAAATTATGGTTAGTTCCATTACAGGTCGCAAAAATAATTGGAGACAATACATTTAGGCTCAAGACCTTGACTGGGGAAGATGTGCCATTACCAATTAATGGCCAACACTTGAAACATTACTTTCAGGCTTGAGGTAAGGGTAGTTAGTCTCTGTGTATTATAATGTAAATAATGTACAGTTCTATGTTGTTTCTATTTTGTTCTTTTTGTTTTTTTTTCTTTTATTTTGTTGGTTTGTGTGTTGTGTTGCCTTAGTAGGGATGTTTATTTTGATTTAGAGTATGCAAGAGCAGACTAACAACCACTAAAAATAATGGAAAATTTAGAACATTCAGGTTAATTATTTGAAATTTATGCATAACTTGTTGTGACTGTCAAGAACGTAGAAAGTTATTTTACTTGTGAAGTTTTGTATTCAATAACTGTGGGTTGAGTATTCAAGGGAAGTTTCTCACAATGACACACCTAAAATCCTTGGGTTTGTTGAACATACCAGTGTAGATATTAGGTGAAACATCAGAGGTCACCCTTGCTACCATTACAGTTCTCAGCTTAGTTTTAGCAAGTGATCATTCCTTGCATCATGAAGTTACAACTGTAATATCTTATGAAATCTCTATCAAATACAAAAAATAAATAAATAAAATAGATTTTATTGAAAATCCAAATTAAGTCATCTAAGTAACTCTACCAGGGCTATAGACGTTTGCTGGCAGTGGGGCTCTACTTAGGAGAATTGTAACAATCACCTTGTCGGGGCTATGGACGCCTGCTGGTAGCAAGGCTCTATCCAGTTGGCTATGAGGGAATGACATCAACTATGTAGTCTAATGCCAATCACTTGTTTATTCAACTAATTTTCAAGATGAAGATTATTAATCACGTGCACCCACTTAAACTGAAAATGAAGATTCATGCACCTTATTGAATACATTAAGTCTCAAGTTAGATAATGATTTGCAGGAAAGATAGTTGGAAGTTATGAATTTATTTCTTTTAGTTTTCTTTAATGGTTTTAATTTGATTGTTTTGTTTGGTTATTAGTTGTTGTGATGCTCACAACACACCCCATTTTACTCCTTAGCAAAATGAGGACCCCTGCTGTGGCTATGGCTTTTGCTTGTGTGTGTGTGTGTGGTCTGTTGGGTGGTAAAAGGGAAAAAGAGAGTGAGAGTTGCAAACCTTGTTGAAAGCAAAGAAAAAATTGCATTAAGTACTAGAGCTGAATATGGGTAAATTCCTTGTCAAAAATGAGTGAGGGTTGCTTTTTGAACCATGTGAAAATTCCCTGTATTTTTCAAGTTATGAGTGTTTTGGTAAAATGTACAATCGGGTTTGTATGTTTCTCATATACAAAGTATTTTGTATATCGGGTTGCATATACAAGATTGTTTTCATACAAGTCGCTAATATACAAAGTCCTTTGTATATCGGGTTGCATATACAAGTTGCATGTAGAAGTCATTGGGTTTTCTAAGTCATTTTACTTGTATGCATTTCGGTAGCATTTTATTCTCTACATGCAAGTTGGGCCCGAAAATTTCAAAGTTTGAATGCATAATTGTTTAAGTCCATTGAATGCATCTTATGTTTGTATGTTTGAAAAAATGAAACATGCAAAGTAAACATACAACTCGATATACATTGCTTGGAACTGAAACATTTATGAATTAAAGTTAAGTCCTTGTATGTTTCACTGTGTATGTATGTTGCAGTATACATACATTGCAATACATACAAGGCGGAGATACATTGTGCGGAACCAAAGGGATTATGAAATATAGTGAAATTGTTGTATGTTTCACCCCTTGTATTTTGGGTTATACAAAGTAGATATGCACTTGGCTTTATACATTATGATATACAAAGCCCATGTACATGTCGCGGACCCGACGAAGTTTACAGTTAAAAGGTATAAAGGGTTTAGGTCTACCGGTTGTATATTTGGTGTTTGTATGTTTATATATACAAGCAAAACATACATTGCAAGATGCAAATCCCACATGCAAGTCGCGGACCTGAAAGGTTTGTAAACTAGGGTTAAGTCCTTGTATGTTTGTGCTTTGCATGTATCTTACATAAAAAGCGGATATACAACGATTTGTACATGCATTGCAAAACATACAAGGTAAAGATGCATTGGTTATATACAAGCCATGGATGTGAAATCATTATGAAAAGGAGTTAAATGCTTGTACATTCCGCGCTTTGTATGTATGTTTCGAAACATACATTGCTTGATACATACAAGCTGGAATTGAAAGGGAATTAAAATTCGGTATAAAGCATGCATCACGCCCAAATGAATATTGGAAGATACATTGCACTTTATACATTACGGATTTGACAGGTAAGTAAACTACGGTTAATGAAGGGGTTGGAGTCCGAAAGTGACATACAAAGGTGCTTGTATGAATCAAGCCGATATACAAAGAAGAGATACAAGTAATACATACAAGCGATAGATGCAAAAGGAAAAGTACAAGTTAAGGGTGCAACTCGGACCCGAATAGAAAGTTAAACGCAGAAAACTCTTTGTATGTTTTGGCGCTTGTATGTCTACGATACATGGCTGATATACAAAGAAATTAAGATCATTGAAGGAGAAGGTTTGTATGGGTTGTTTGTATATGCGCTCATACAAGAAGATATACAAGAGCGATATATAAAGCAAAAGATACAAGGATGTACATAAAGCAAAAAGAAGGGAAGTTTAATTTAAAATCCTTGCATAGAGTGCTTGTATGTTTAAGGATAAAAAGCAAATATACAAGAAAACATACAATGTAGACATACAAAGAAAAGGTAAGTATGCAGAATTAAACTAACAGTTTAAAACGTAGATACTGCAACTGAAGACTGAACTTGGGTGCATTAATTACTGTAATTAATGCCCATCTAATATTCTGACAAGGTATAATTTGGCAAAAGTAATGTGAATGTTTTTTTTAATCCATTTTTATTGTCTGTTTGCAGGTTTGCAGGTATATATGAGGTGAAACTTAATGGTGATAACATTTCGAAGGGCGGATCAGATCACCAAAGAAGTGAAAGGAGATAAGGATGGCAATGAGAAGTGATATGCAGGTGAAACTTAATGGTGATGACATCACAGGAGGCGGATCGGATCACAAAGGATCTCAAAAGAAGCGAAAGATTTTAGTGAGAAGGAAAATGTAGTTAGGGGGAAAACATTATTAAAAGAACACTGAAGATATTTTGAGGTGTTAGGGTTTCCAAAGGGACATTTTTACGCTCGGGATGGGTATACTACTCAGAGATTTTTGGCAGGATTTGTTTTCCACCGATTGATGTTACACTTGAAGGGTGGACCATTGATTGACTAGGGTTTTGGAGCTGTATTGGGGATAATCAAATCTATATATTGAGCCCCTTTACTCTGTAATAAGTTATGCAAGGATTTTTTAGAAAATAGCTAGCAGTTGTAATAGAAAGAGTAGTTTAGTTTAGAGGAGGTCACCTGTGTCTGCAATAAGGAATGTGTGGAACATCCTGCTTCCTTACTGTATTTGTAAAGCTTTGTAAGTTTTATGTAATTTGATTAATGAAGCTAAGAGTCATTCATACATTGTAAATCACATATGACTCTTTATCTTGAATACAAATGAATCTGGAATTCTGCATCTATATTCTGAGTGTCTTCTGGCTCTTCTTTGCATTCAAAATATTATCTCTTAAAGCTTACAATCTTGACTGTATGTCTGTGAAAATACTCAGGGCTTACATTTAAGGTTTAATATGTGGATTTAATCAATTTACTATATTATTTACAAAGTGCATAACAGAGCATTTAGATCCTGTAGTAGAATGAAGTTTAGTTTAGATTTCTCTAACTTTTCCCAACCCATCTGAAATACTTAGCTTAAAACACAGAAATTTAAATGAGATTGTCTCATATTTGAAAGAAACATGAACAACTGAGTTGATAGTAGATAGTTTTCATAATATTTAAGAGAAAAGATTGCAATAATATAAATCATTTAAAGCTTTGAAATATAGTAACAAGTTTGTGCAAAAAGAATGAATAAAATGATGATATTTATGATGTTTTGCATAGTTTGAATCTAGTAAACCATCAAAAAAACCTAAATCACATAAGGCCCCTTGCATATTACAGCTTCACATTTACCTACTAGATTGTCCAACAGGTCAAGATCTGACCATACAGAAACTTGGGATTAAGTAATCTTCATTGATTTCTTCATATCTTTCAAGACAGTTAGGTTCATTTTGTGAATTTTAACTTTTGTTATGAATGTGTAAAAACAATCATCAACAGTTCCATAACCCACCTCATCCATGGAGAGATGGCATTTATGCTGAGGTACCTCCCCCGTCATCCTTATAGGGATCGGGAGGCTTTCATCGATAACAAAATATTCCACCAAGTCCAATTTGATTTGAACATGGTGGTTCCTCCTCTACTGTACAAACTATAACAAACCATAACAATGATGAAATAAACAATAAGACAAGAAGGAATAGACTAGCAAAAGAAAGGAGGAGGAGGAGACAGGCCTTTGCCCAATGGATCACAAATGACCAAGAGAACATTCAACCTAATGTTGAAACAAATCAAGAAGACCTTAAAGATGAGAAAAACAAGAACAACAGTTGGGATTTAGTGGCTTACACACCTCTTTCATCTATCATTCGAGACTAGGAGGATGATGACCTCCTCGATGATGACTTCTAGCATGAACCTTTATACGGTTAAGTATCTCTAACCCTTTACCTCCGTGTTGTGTTTCCCTCGTGATGTGTTATGTGTTGTTAGGCCTCTTAGGATGACCCTTGATTCTCTTGTAAGGTCAAGGATACTAGGAGACCGCCTCTGTCATGACCTTCTTCTATTTGTATCATCATTCTTCTATATTCCCTCTCCTCTAATTTTATTGTTGTGTGTTGTGTCTTATGGACATAGCGTTGCGGTTGGTGACTTGGGGGCACCCTCCTACATGACCGTCCCGAAGGCATCTGTTCTCCTCTTTGATTTATTGTTTACCTTCCTCTAGTGTTCCACCTAGTGAGTGGATGATGAAAAACATATTATATTGATGCAGACCTAGTGTCCCTTTAGTGAGTAATCAAAAAATGGACCTAGTCCATACATGATGATGGGGTTGTTACATATTATCCGACGCTTGGCTAGTGGAATCACTCCGTGTGATTTCTCTATCTTGATGTTGATGTTGATGTTATCTTATCTTGATAACAACACTTTAACAATACTGCTGCTCCGCACACTTTGTCTTTCACCTTGCATGGCTCTTTTCATGTAGTTGATCATATGGATTGTTGTTCATCATGATTATTTGGACACTAACACCTTTCTTGCAGGAAATTGTGTGTTTGTGGGAACATTTGGTGATCATAAAGTACATGTCACCTCTGGGGGGCATGGGCTTTGTGAGATCTCATGTTCCCTTGTGTGTTTTCTTTCTACCTTAATGTTCTTGATATCGATACATGATATCAACCACCTTAAGGTGGGGGCATATATAAGTTAAGTTGTCTGCATTAGATGATAGTAAAGCATGTTTGAACAATCTAAAAATCAATCACAATCATTCAAGCCCTCATCATGAGGTGGGATATAGCATCCCTTTCTATCTTGAGCCCTCATTGCAAGGTAGGGATGGTGTATTTCTCATGGAGAGTGCACATCCTGTCATTTTCAAAAAGTCCTCATCACGAGGCGGGGAGTGGTTCTGTGACTAACTCAACCCTTAAGCATGTTTTCAAAGGTTGTTGTGGTGAAGCACAATCATCGGTGTGTGCCTGTAATGTGCCTGAGATGGTCATGAACCTAGCAATAGTTTCACTCCATTGCTTGTTTTCCATGTTTTCTCTATGTCTTCCATGTGTGTGTGTATGGCATGTTTGTTCTCAAAGTGCAAGACCGGTGTGATGAGCTCCTCTACACTCTTTTGGGATTTATTTGTTTACTTTCCTTGTACTTGCATTTTGCATTTCATATGGGAAAATAAAAAGAAAATAATCACTGCATTCACTGTATTCTCTATGCTTTACATGTCTTCAATGTTGTATTCTCCATGTTTTGTGTGACTGTAACTGTCTTCTCCATTTTTTGCATGCTTGTTATTGTCTTCAATGTGCTTGGCATGTCTTCTTTGTGCTTGACGTGTTTGTTTTGTTTTTTGACCTTACTTTAATGCATGTATTGGCCTTGCATTCATACATACATTAAAGTTGGGGCTAAATGTTATGTCAAAAAAAATGCACCCTTGGGGGATTTTTCCTTTTAAGGTTTAGCTCTCGGGTCTTTAGATTGCATTTAGAGAATCTTGCATGATAATCCAGACTCCCAATGAGAAAACCCTTGGGCCTTGTGACAAATGGGACCTAAGAGGGAATATTTTGATGATCCCAAAACAAAGACAGGGGGTGTACTTGGGCACTAGCGCCCTAGTCTAGCCCTATTTTGGGTTTGCCCTAAATTCAAATGTCAGGTTTGTGACCATTATTTGGGTCCCCGGCCGACATCATATGTTTTAAATACGAAATTCTTAGTAGGAATGTTTATAGTTGCATATATAAGCATGTGTAGGTTATCATTTAGAAACTAGAAGATGTTTATGATTGTGAGCTATTGGCATACTTGTGATTTTCATTGTGTAGTAGAGCATAGCATTGTCATTGTGTTTGTTTTTGTAGGTTGGATTGCATCTTCTCCTCATGGCATTGAAGAGAATCTTCCTTCCATGAGAGATTCATCATCAAGGTGACATCTATTGTGTTTTATCATCATTATCATTTGGATTTTTTCCTCTATCCCCCCTGGATACACACTCTCTCTGACAACGGTGTTCAGAAGACTTGAATGTCTCTTTGGGGCTTGACTGAGGCAATCCTCTACATACCACAACCCCCTCCCACACTCCTTGTGATTGCAGGTTATAGGTATTGGATCTGGAGAAAGTAGAGTTGCAGGGAAGATTGGAAGACATTGAAGATTTAGGATCCAAAAAGAAGTGGACACTGTGCAAGATTTTGGGACACGGGTGCTACCAACATTGTCCTCTACATCTGAAGCTATAGAAACAGACTGGACAATGATAATCAGAGTTTGTAGAGCTTGCGACATCTGGCATAAGATTCCTCAGTGGACTAGGGCACCATCAACAGTGTCCTCCACATCTAAATTGATGGAAAGTGAAGGTACAGTGGAGATCAGTGTCGGAAGGAGATTGGGATTCTTTATAAAAAGCTGCATCTTGGACTTGGGTGCCATCACCATTGTCCCTGACATCTCCATTTTTTGGATTGCAAAAAATAGTGAGTTAAGGTTCTCTGTCCTTTATCTTATTTCAATAGCATTTGTCGTAATTTGTAGATTTACTTATTGTTTTGTTTAAATTAGGGTTTCAAGAGCATTAATGCATTAATTAGTGATATTGTGTGACAACTTCTGAATTTCTCAGCTTCCCTTATGGTAACCCAACCTGATAGGTGACTCTCCTCTTAAGTGGAGAGGCAACTCGGTTGAAAAGCCCTTGGAATCTTTAGTGGAAAGGAGGATTCAAGCTAAAACCCCCATACAACAACAAAATCAAAAACCTCCTTTTTCATATTAAACACCACTAAATACATAGAAAAAGTAGTTTTCACTTTGGTGAACATATCTTACTCAATTCTTCATACCGGAGGTTCAAGCTTGAGATATAGCATCTTTAGACATGCCTCTAAATAACTTCCAATCTGCAGAAAGATATTCATTCCACAGGAAATGCAGAGCAAACTATTGGACTAATCTTCTGTAAACAAGGATACTCTGCAATACACTATTTCCATTGCACCTCACTGTTCCACTGGAGGAACTAATTTTCTCAATATCCTCAGCATCAGGATCACTTCTTTATTATCTTCAACACTTGTATAGGCAAATACAAAGCATCTAACTCATAACAAAATAAGAGTAGATTTGACACCAATGACAACACAGATACGTTGACATTAATGACAACACTGGTTAGGCACATACTTGCAACAATACCAAGCTCTGGGTGCTTTCTTGAGGCCATAGAGTGACTTCTTGAGTTTGCATACCAATGAGGAATTTTGTACATAACCTTGTGGCTGCTCCATGTAGATCTCCTCCTCGAGATTACTGTGAAGAAATGCGTTCTTCACATCCATGTGATGAACCTCCCACCTTCTTGTTGCTGTAATGGCAAGAGCCAATCAAACGGAGTCCATTTTTGCCATTAGAGCAAAAGTCTCATCATAGTCAATGCCATGAATTTGTTGAAACCCTTTGGTGACCAACCATGCTTTGTATCTGCTCACATGTCCATTTGCTGATTTCTTTGTCCTATAGACCCACTTACATCTGACAAGCTTGTGATTGGAAGGAAGTGGAACCAAGTCCCAAGTTTGGTTTGTAATGAGGGAATTGTACTCCTCACCCATGGTTGCTTCCCAAAGAGGATTCCCTACAACTTCTACATAAGTCTGAGAGTCAGATGCTATAATCACATAGGCATGCATTGGCATGATGGGATCGGTAGCTGAGAGTGCATGAGGGACTTCATATAGATCAGCTAAGCTCCTTGTTCTTTGATTTCTCACAGGGGATACTAAATCATCATTGGAATCCAAATCAGGGATTGGTTGTGGATCAGCACATGCATGCTCATATTCCTCTAAATCACTTTCATAAATATCTAAAATAAGATCAGAATGATTGCATGTATTATCTTTGAGATCTGTAAGAGTAGGAAGCATAGAGGTGGTGGCATGTTGTTCTTGAGATGCATGTGGAAGACTTTCATCAAAGTAGACACTCATCTCAATGAAGAGTATTTTTGTGGAAAGTTCTAGTAGTCCATATCCCTTTACACCATTTGGATATCCAATAAAGATGTATTCTTTACTTTCAGGCTCCAAAGCCTTCCTCTAATTTTTAGGAACGCTTGCCCATGCACCTGATCCAAAAATATGGAAATGTGTGACTTCCAGTTGCATGCCTCTCCATGCTTCAAAAGGTGTTTTTCCTATGACAGATTTGTGAGGAAATCTATTTTGTATGTACGAAGCACAATTGATTTCTTCAGACCACAATTTGGAGGGATGGGACCTAGCATGGAACATGCAACTGACCATCTCTTTCAAAGATTGGTTCCTCCTCTCAGCTACCCCATTCTGCTATGGAGTGTATGGAACTATGTTCTACAATTGTATTCCTGCTTCATCACAAAGATATTGGGCATCATTGTTGACATACTCCCCCCATTATATGTGTGGAGGATCTTGATCATTTTCCCAGACTGCTTCTCTACACGGGCTTTGAAAATCTTGAGATTCTCAAACACCTCAGACTTGAATTTGAGAAAATACACCCATGTGTATCTTGTGCAATCATCAATGAATGTTAGTGCATATCTGGCTTTGCTCATGGAAGGTTCAGGAAATGGACCCATAAGATCACTGTGAACAAGCTCTAAAGGAGAAGAGGCTCTCCATGCATTCCCCTTCATAAACTTTTCTTGTGGATGCTTTCCAAGAGCACATCCTTCACAAATTCCATCAGAAAATTCTATGGTTGGCAAGCCTTTTACCATTCCCTATTTGCTAAGTAGCTGCATGTATCTAAAGTTTAAATGTCCAAATATTTCATGCCAAATTCTACTTTCATCATTTGCATGTGTTAGTAGTAAAGTAGAATATGATTTAGCAACAAAATCAGAAAAAGTGTACAAATGAGATTGATGATTTGCCTTACCAACAATGATTTTGGAGTTGTCTTGCATGTCAAATATGGTCACCGAATATGGGGTGAATTCAACTTTCCTTCCAGTACCAGTATGTGTCATTTGATATACAGATAGAAGATTGACATAAAGTTTTGGAATGTTCAAGACATTCTTGAAACTTCCATTTCCAATCTCTACCCTCCCTACTCCAATTGTTTCTACTGGAGAGTCATCTCCCATGAGAATAGGAGGACCAGCATATGGTTTTAAAGATGAGAGAGTATCATTTGTGGCTTCCATGTCATGTGAAGCTCTGAAGTCTATGATCGATGCATTTGGAGAAGAATGAATAACAATTAATGCATGTGCATTACCTCTTTTTTTGGAGCTTTTTCTTCTTGCATCTTCTTGGCACTTTCTAGAATATAGTTACCAAGGTTATTCTGCTGAAGTGTCTGCGCCATGAGGTCAATGGTCTTCTTCATGCATGATGATTCCAGATGGTAACCATGGTTGCAATAGCTACACTTTGATTTCCCTTTTTTGTCCTTCTTTTCCTTCGAGATGGTAGATTCATCTGGAGGTTTGAGATTGCCTCCCTTTCTTGGATCTGGTTTCTTCTTCCCTTTACCTTTGGATTGCTAATTGGATTTCAAACTATTCTTGCCACTTATATGCATAGAAACTGCATGGGCTTTAGAATTTTTTAATGTACCCATTTTTATGAGCTTACATATCTTGCTCATGTATCAGGAACTCAATAAAAGCATTGAATGTGGGCATCTTCCAAGTTTCTCTTGTTATAAGCCTAATTGTGTGAAAAGTGGAGACAAATACAACATACTTTGGACCCAATTTTGACAGAATAGCAAGAATTAATTTGTTTTCTTGCTGGGATTTGTCAATTCTGCATCATTTCAACTGGAGTAATAAAGCCTTGAACTTTGTGAAGAAGTCTTGAATGTTTTCAAAACTGCTTCGATCTAATGAGCTGAGCTGATTTTCAAGGATGTGACCCCGCATCTCATCTTGCTTCCCAAAAGAGTCTCTAATGTAGTCCAAACCTCATTTGGAGTTGTGCATGCTTCTACATGAAACAACAATTCTGGAGACATGGATAAGCATAGGAGACCGAAGGCCTCGTCCATGCAGTTGAAATATTTGGATTTTTCAACTGTAGAATTTGGTTCAACCTCCATTGCGATGACTATCTGATACAAGCCTCTACTTCTGAGCTAAAGCAGAATCTTTGGCTTCCATTTGAAATAGTTATATGGTGTGAGAATTACAGAGGTTGGATATTCCATTCTTTATAACAACTCTAATCTTCAGTATCTGCAAAGAAAGTTTATTCTCCTTCTTCCCAGCTCTCGTGTGCTCTAATACCATGTGAAATCATAGCTAAACCTACACAAGGATCTAGCTAAAAAAAAAGAACTTCCTGCAAAAAATATAGAGAAAAACATAGCTAAAAATAGAGCTGAAGCAGATCTACGTATGAATGAAAAATTAAAATACTGCATTAACATAATTGCTGAGATATTACATGAAAAGAACTCCTGCAAGGACTGAACATATGGTGAGATGAAGAGGCAGAGATTACAATGCACTTCTTGGCTAGCTTAACATACAAGCATACAACCTAAGTTATCTGTCATTCACATAGAAGACTGGAAATTAATGCTAATAGTTGGCAATTCAGATCAGGAGGAGGAATCATTGCAGCATGATTCATAGGATCCTATGGCGGATGTGAGTGCGATGGTTGGTCTATTCTCTTAAGGTGGCAAATCTTCCCTATTTTGGATTTTTGGTTTGCGGTCTGATGGAGTTGATGTTTTATGTTTTAGTTCCCTCCCCTCGTTCAAGCCTGTGTTCTCTTATCATTGAGATTACCATGTGTTGGTCAGCTTTGTATATTCTATCTTTTCTATGCTTTTTTCCTCTTTTGGGCTTCAGCCTGGCTTAGGTGGCCTGATATTGTTTATACGCTATGTATTATTTTTTATATTTTTTTTGGTCAATATATGTCTGAGAGATCCATCACCCTTTTTTTTAAAAATAAATAAATAAATAAAATAAAAAAATACAAAGCACGAGTTAAATATAGGAAATGAAAGGAAATAGTTTAGAAAACTTTAATCCTTTCAAGGAACCGTTGGCAATGGAATCCAATAAACTAGTAAATTGAGGGAAATAAACTTGGAGAGCATGGAAATATTTTAACTCACCTTTCAAATGCTAAGATCCATATCTTCAGAAATCTAAGATTTCTCTCCTATATACAATTGCCTTCCTTTCTTACTACTCTCTTCCCCCATCTTCTTAACCCAACAATAAATGAAGGTGTTAATCTTAAGTGGACACCACATCATTTTGGATGCCACGTATTGTTTATTACCTTCACTGCCAAAATATATATTTTTAATCTTTTTCATTGCCTTAAATTTTAGAAATTAAATCCTAATTAAATGAAACAAAAAATATTCTTTATTTCAATATCTTAACTAATTCATTTTAATTTTTCTTCTATTGTTAATTAAATAAAATATGTGATAAATTTGTTTATTTTCCAACTTATTAAATAATGCAATTAGAAAATTTTTAACTTAATTATTTTATTTCACACACATGCAACCTAGGTTAAATGCATTTAGGTGAGTATGTGAACAAATTCCATCATGTCAGGTTTCCTTCAAATGGCTAGAACCTTTTCATGATGATACTCGCATGTAGGTCAGGTTTCAGGGGCTTTAACAAGCTACTAAACTGGGCACTAGTATAACAAAACACAAACAACAAAACATAAACTTCCTTTATTAATTTGCAATAGGAAACATTATAGGAGGAGTTCAAGGACATTCATAGATGCCTTGGCCTAAGCCTTACAATCATTCCAGCAGTGATTCAAGTCAACCATCGAATCATCACATGAAAACCCTCATCATAAAATTGAAACTATTGATATTCCAGAAGAAGGAAACTCTAATGGAAGTCAACCCCTTTCAACTTTAAAATCCTCTATTTAAATGTAGAAGAGGCAGCCACCACACTTCCTCATATGAAGGGACATGTTTCATTCACCTATTGGCTCTCTTGATCAACTGCATAGGTGGTTTTAACCTTTTTTGGCATTTTCTAGGTGTTTTCTAGGTGGTTTGCAGAAATCTAAGGGTCATCGGCATATTGCAGAAGAAACTAGGTCATCAGCACATGCGAGGATAGCTGGGTTATCGGGATATAGGCAATTGACTAGAAAAGTCATGCTAAAGGAAAAAGTCCACAACAAAACAAGTCAAAAGGATAAAAGTGGGATCCCAAGGGGTATCAAGATATGTAGAGGTTTGAAGGTCATCTGAATATATCTAGTGCCTATCGAAAGCTCTACAGATCCAAAAGCATGCCTAAGCTCCACAAATTGAATTTGGCAAAGATTTTAGTTTGTAACATCCCAACTGGAATATTAAATATCCTTAAACATAATTAAGCAAAACATCACACAATTTTTTTTAACTATAATCAAAATATATTACATTTTTTAATATAAAGTACAATACATATAATTAGAAGAATGGTCACTTCACATGCAACTAACAAAATTCCACGTATACAAATGGTTGTATTTCTTACGACTTACAATTTTACCAATATCATTTATAAAATAAGCAATGTGTTCTTGTTCACAAGTCTTCGAAAGTCAACTGTAGGAGAGAGAGAAATCATCACCCTAGTGCTTTTTCTCCAACCACAGACCAATGGTCCCCCGCACACCTTCCTTCTAGAAGTGGCCCTTCCCTTTGTGAGGGTAATAGACAATGAGAATCAACTGATTGTTTATGCCATTTGAGAACTAGTGATGTGTCCTAGCTAATACAATCGGGTTTACAACTCTAGTTTAGGTCTAGCTATGTATGACCCAATTTGATTGTTTAGCTATCTGGTACACCATGAACTAACAATGCAAGTAGTAAATTTTTCATTACTTTGATGAAAGTTTCATTAAATATATAGTCGTATGTTCACTCACTCTTTTCTTGACTTGGAGACAACATTCTTATTTCTCAATTTATGTCATATAAATAAAATAATTCTTTTCGACTTGATTAAATCATATTAGTCTTAAATTCGTATCACAATCCTTATCTACTAGTCATTTTGACAAGTCTAAGGAGAGAACTTAGGTGACTATAAAACATACATTGCGTCCCTTTTTGCATCCTTGGAATCACGGGTCTATGACATCCTGTCTTCCACTCAATGACCTATCCACCTAATCTCATGTTGACAGTGTTCTTCTACATATGCATGATTTTGACACTTAAGCCAAATGATTTTATGATTAAGGACTCTATTTGTCTTAATCTAAGAACATAATAATTTGACTCATACTTTGTCGAAGATTAACTATAATTTCATATACCAAAGAATTGAATGCACTTCTTCTTTTATATCAAAAGATAACATAATATAAAATAATCTAAAGCATAACTTTCTATTGTCATAGTGAGTCTATCTCTTGACAATCTTGTGGCTATCCTTAGCCTAAGATGGGATTGACGATTATTTCTCTATAAAACTAAAATACATATAATTTAAACAACTCTAGAATAGCTTCTAAAAACAACTCATTCTTCATTATATAGTTTCACAAGTATGACCTTCTCTTAGGTCTCTCTCTCTTTTAAGTTGCATTGACTCATAATAAAGTTTCTTGGCACAATCGTACCCCACTTAAGGCACAATTGGCCTCTTGAAAAGGCATAGTCGACCTCTCTTATAACTCAGTCGACTTCTACTTGAGACACAATTGGCCTATGAACAATACACTCAGCCAATTAATAACACATTCGACCTAAGAATAATACATTTGGCCTATTATTAACACATACGACCTAATAATAACATATTCGGCTTATTGTTAACACATACAAATTTCCACACATAGCTCAGTCGGCCAAATACTTAGATAGAGTCAGCCTAACTCAAATACATAGTTAACTTCTACAAGCACACAGTTTGCTTCTAAGAGTGCGCAGGCTGCTTCTAAGAGTGCGCAGGCGGCTTCTATGAGCACATAGTCAACTTCTAAGCGCACACAATTAGCTTCTATGAGCACACAACCTGCTTTTAAGAGCACACAGTCAGCTTCTATGAGCACACTGTCAGCTTCTATGAGCACACTGTCAGCTTATCCATTAAAAACACTAATAGTCTCTTAGTAATTGTTGATGTCTAAATTTGTGGGTCTAATCCAACAATCAACATGGGAAACTTCAGAGATGTGGGATTGACCCCTGAAGTGACCTCCAGATTTTAAGGAAGCTAGCTCTTCCATTTTCAATGGGTTTTGGGAAAAAGCGTAGAAGAAGAAACAAGATTATAGATACAATATTAAACTACCTTCCTAAGGTGACGCACCAGATTTAAACAACTACCCAGTTGCACAGTGTCAAACCCTAATAGATTTAACAGAAAACTAAAGAGCATGATGCATGATTGATTACCGAGTTTGATAAACAGATTTAATAGAGGCAAATAAACATAAAATAATAATCAAGAAATAGAAATACACTTTTGATTTGCACAAAACACCACTTCTTTATTTGAGGAATAATAAATCTACAGAGGCAAAGATTTGCACAAAATAAACTATTACAATCCTCATGAAAAGGCATTGCTGAGGCGAAAAAGAAATATCTTTGTCTGCTGCTAAAATCTCTGTGTAGAACTCTATATGGAACTCTGTGTATTACCTCTTTCTCTGTCCTAGATCTATCATTTTATAACCCAAAAAAATGAAGAAAAATATCCTTGCAACTATCTCCGAAAATCTCTGTAACTGGAACCCATAAAATCTGCCACTAATTCTGACAACTGCAATTAAAATTGGTAACTGAACTGGCTATTTCTTTTTTGCCCTCCATGGCTAGAAAATATCTTTGCCTCCATCTCTACTTATAGCGTGAACAAAATTACTCCCGCTGTTCACCATTTTGCTTGCCGTGGAATTTTCATGAAAAATAAAGATGCCTTTATTATTTTAGGGTTTGTTTCATCTCCTTATGTGAGGCATATAAGAGTCAAATAAAAATAATAAAGCATGGCTTCTATATGGAATGAGGGACCCACTAAGTTTGATTCTCACTAAAACAGTTAAAACTGAATTTAAACTTCCTCGTGATTTTTTAAAAATGCTCCTCGTTAATATTAAACTCAGCTTATTAAAGAGGGCCCACCGTGTTTCAAATGAGATTCCACATTTAATAAAAGACACTCATGTGACACATTAAGTTTAATAAAATGAAATGAAGCTCATTTTTGGCTTCCCGCAACCTCCACATGGCTTGATGGCACTTCTTTGAGAAGAATTTTCTTCACAGCCCCTCAAACTCACGTTGCTCTGACAAGTGGCAATTTTTGCTTCATCTTGAGTGAGCCCTCTTCTTTGTTTCCCTCCAGATGCCTAAGAGTCATTGATCATTTTCTGATCGTAGGGTTGCTGTGTCTCTGGACTATCTCACTGCTGCAAATCATTTCTATGGAAAGTGCCTTCACAACTCTTATGCTTGCGCTTGATTTGATATGCCATGACTCTCCATTATGCCGAGCTTAAGACTAAGGCATTGCTATGCTTTGATGGCTGTGTTATGATTTTAATATGCTAGCTATGTTTAGATAGAGCTAAGTGTTGGATCTAGGGCATACAACTAAGAGGGGGGGTGAATCAGTTGTATAAAAACTTGCTCTTACTTCTAACACTTGATTCTTCTTTGTTAGTTAATAACTTATCAATTAACCATCCATGAAAGCATAATGCATAAACACAAGAGCAGATAAACATCAACACATTGAACACCAAGATTTTGACGTGGAAAACCTGGTTAAGGGAAAAACCACGGGATGATTAACCCAAGGATTATTCTCTGTTAGAAGAATAAGAAAAATGAATGGCACATGCCAATTAGGGCTCACTACCTGAGCACACTGCTCACAAAGAGGCACACTGCCTACAAGGAGACACACTATCTACAAGTGATAAGAATCACAATCTTGAACTGGAGAATGACATCTCTACCATGTCCGTATTAGTTCCATTTAAGCCCAAAAACCCTTGCTCTGCCTTTCGCACTTCTCTTCGCTATACCACACTCATCTCCACAATCCACACCTCAAAATGAATTGTCAAACACTTATTTATACAAGACATCGACTTAGAAACAATCATCTAAGTCGGCAAACATCACAATAACATTTGCAAGGCGTGTAGAACATCCGGTCGACATCTGGTCAGCCTGTTACAGGAAGAACACCAACAACTGGTAGCCATAACATCAAATCCAATTCTAACTTCAATGTGGACCACCAACATGAACTAGATATGATCCAATGATCATCATAACCTTCCTTGAATCATCAAAAACATCCGCACTTCATCAGCTTACCGGAATTCTTCTCTTCATCATTTGGTACTTCAAGAACACAGTCTGTCGCCACTGTCATAATGCAAAAGGTACTTTCAGACCTCAAAATCATACACAACTTGAGATGACACATCATAAGGACATCCCAAACACTCCTTCCAATCTGTAGATTAGGATAATACAATTCCAGACCTCACCAGACCTTTCTGTGATCCTCTGTCACTTCTGAACACTTGCCGGAACTAGTTCCACACAGACAGCCACAACTTCTTCAGATCTTCATGCGGACCTCTGAAATCTTAGCTGAAGCATCTCAAGACTCATATCTACAAACCCTTTAATCCGCATCCTCTAGTTCTCAACCTATACAGTACATTTACCTTCTTCTCATTACTGTTCTTCACTGTTCTAGATGGAGACTGATTTCCTCAATAACAACAGCACACAACTCATCCAAACCTTCTTACCAATGCAATATGAGTATGTTGACATCAATTACAACACTGGTTCACCTCATACTTGCAACACTAAGCTCCTTCTCGATATGTGCCTTGCATTGACTGATGTGATATACCATTCTCTTCATTATCACTTCCTCCCTATGCTAGCAACATTGCTTGCATCTGTAGGACACTTTGATCCCTTGCTTTAGAGACACTGCCATCATTTCTTAATGGATCACATGATTTTAAACACAACACTATACATACTTAGGATCTGTGACTTGCTTGTAATGTGTCTTTCATTTCTCGAGGAAGCACCTTGATGCCTAGGCCAAGCCTTATCATGAACAGGCTATGCTCTTTTGAAATGATTGCTCTTTGATCATATAATGGTGCCATTTTTACCATGACCTGCACCTTGCTTTTGATTGTAGCTCCATATATTGCAGCTGAGATCTATGACATCCTCCATAAGATGCGCCTTACAGCACCACTATTGGAAAGGTCACACTATATTTGAAATGGCTTCACTTGCAAAAGGTCGCTCCTTTATATCTCTAATTTCCTGAGTACCTTAGTTTTCTTGTTGAATCTTTCTTTTAATGTGAAACAAATCCATGGAAGGCACTTTGTTTCAAGAAGGTTTAGCTGTAAATGCTTCAAGTCATTCCCACAGGAAATTAGCTAAAGTAGTTGATGCAGAGCGCACAATGGTCGCGTAGGCTTGATCAACAAATTGATCGGCGAGAGAGTGGCCTATGTCTTGGTGACCTACTATTGTCAGCCAAACATAACCCATCGGCCAACTCAACAAAACCTTCCACCAATACATCGATCATGCTGATAACACATTCAAACACATTCGTCAGCCAGACTCCAAACCTCGGCGAGTCTCCAGTTTGCTTCTCTGATATGTCGATGCGGTGTCTACTTGTTTATGCATTAGTTGACCTTCTATCATCAGTAATCTAATGTATCTCCAACCTGGTTTCACCGATACGACCGGTCATCCCTTGTATCTGACACAATGTATCTTCTTAATGTACATTTGCCACATACACTCTCAATATGCCTCTGTAATATACACACTCAACATGCTTTTGCGAGATAAATACAAAATGTATATTCGGTGAAGCAACATGAGTCTTATGCCGATGCACTTGATCACCTTGACTACTCTTCAGGTAGACTACTACTTTCATCCAGAATACTAAGTACTCTGCTGATAACCTCCAGTCTCGCTGATGATACTCCAACACTTAGTTAAAACTTCACTTCACCTAATTTTTGACTAAACCCTAGCACATAGAAATGCTAGGCTCGACTAGCACATCCCACGCTCGATCCCAACACTAAACATAAACAAAAACAAAAAAAAAACACAAACTGTACAGATAGACCCATTCAACCGATTTCAAAGAAATCTCGTTGGTGGAATGGCTCAGTAATCCATTCGAATGACAAAATGGAAACTAATTACAGGGACACGGTGAAAGAACACAAAAAAACATGATCTTTTATTTATTTTGGGAACTTCTACACTGAAAACAACTCTTCTATCTTCTCACTTGTTCTACCACAAAACCACACACTTACTATACTACTCTTCTTCTCTACCAATTTCCTTCTGTTCATTGAACTATTTATACATGTTCTTGTTCATGATAGTTTGCATCAGTGGGAATGCCAACTGTTCTACAACTATCAACCCATTCAGTTATAATGCATTTGCTCTTCCACTACCAGACACTACGACTTGTCCTATTCCACTCAGACTCACACATGGCACTAGGCCTTACAATTGGTCATGTGGACCTTATACAACACCAACAAATCAAAATGAACATGAAATTAATTAAAGTATCTAGGTGCCCCTGCACCATACTCCCGGGGCTTAAAAGAACTCAAGTCCCTTGAGGAACTAAGTCTGAAATATTAACCCCATGTTTGATGATGTCTTCCTCATTCATCCAGGTAGCATCTTGATCAGGCAAACCACACCATTTGACCAGATACTTCTTGTAGGTTTTATGTCTGGTCTTCTTCTGGACTTTGGTGTCCAAAATACATTCCAGCTGTACTGGCTGACTTGGTGGAAGATCAGAAATCCATTCTGCATCCCCTGCTTCTGTCACATCTAAATCAACAACATTGTCTCCTCTGAATGGAAACAGGTCAAACACATTAAAAATGGGTGATATTGCTAAACCCGGAGGAAGTTCAATTTCATATGCATTAGGCCCAAATTTATGAACAATCTTGCATGGACCTATCTTCTTCATAAGAAGCTTCATGGGTTGTCCCTTCGGAAGCCTTTCCTTCTTCAGATATGCCATCACCAGATCTCCAACTTTGTATTGGACATCCCTTTTCTTCTGATCAGCTCTCTCTTTATATTTCCCTGTGTTCTTCTATATAGTTTCTCTGACAGCATCATGGATATCTTTCATACTTACTGCAAAATCTTCTCCTTGTGCACTCTTTTTCTCCATGTTGTGGAGATCCCTAAGCTCCAAAATTCCCCTGGGATGAATCCCATATACAACTTCAAAAGGACTCTTTCCTGTGCTCCTATTAACAAAATCATTATATGCAAATTTTGCCTGTGGGATGATCATACCCCATGCTTCTCCATGTTGTTTGGTCAAACATCTCAAAAGATTACCTAGTGATCTATTCACCACCTCAGTTTGTCCATCCGTCTGAGGGTGATATGCAGATGTGAAAGACAATTGGGTGCCCAATTTCTTCCACAATGTTCTCCAAAAATGACCCACAAACTTGGGATCTCTGTCAGTAACTATGTTCAATGGTAAACTATGAATTCTTACTATCTCCTTGAAGAAAAGACTAGCAATATGTGAAGCATCATTAGTACATTTACATGGCACAAAATGAGCCATTTCACTAAACCTGTCAACAACCACAAACACACTGTCAAATCGTCTTTGAGTCCAGGGAAGACCCAAAACAAAATCCATACTGATGCACTCCCATGGCCTTTGCAGAATTGGAAGTGGTTGATAGAGACTTGCATTTGATGAAGTCCCTTTTGCCCTCTGGCAAATGCTACAACTTTCCACAAATTTCCTGACATCTGTTTGCATTTTAGGCCAGAAGTAAAGCCTTCTCACTTGTTCCAACATCTTGTCTAGTCCAAAATGACCTCCAAGACTACCACAATGATTTTCTTTGATGATGTTCTCCCTCATGGAACACCTAGGCACACACAGTTGGCTGCCTTTGAACAGTAGCCCTTGCTGTAACAAAAACTTAGAAAAATCAGAATGATAGGAATCTAAAAATTGTGAACAAACTACATATATCTCCTTGAAGTCCTCATCATCCTGGTACATATTCTTGAGAGAATCCACTCCCACACTTTGTAACTAGATTTCCTATATAGTGCACACTCTTCTGCTAAGAGAATCTACCACCTTGTTGGCTTGTCCCTTCTTATGTTTGATGGAAAAGGTATATGCCTGGAGCTGTTCAACTCACTTCATATGCCTATGATTTAGCTTCTCTTGTGAATTCAGAAAACTCAAAGCATGGTTGTCAGTATAAATAATGAATTCCTTGGGCAAGAGATAATGTCTCCATTTTTTTCAATGCTTGAATCATCACATACAATTCTAGATCATATGTGGAATACTTTCTTTTAGTGTCATTCAGCTTTTCACTAAAAAAAGCAACATGTTTGCCTTCCTGACTCAAGACAACACCAATGGCAAGGTTACTAGCATCACATTCCACAGTAAACAACTTATTAAAATCAGGCAAAACCAAAATGGGTTTCTTTTCTATTTTCTGTTTGAGAATCTCAAAAGACTCATCAACTACTCTATTCTAAATAAACTTGCATTTCTATCCTCCTTTTATGGTATCCAGAATGGGTGCACAAATATGACTAAATCCTCTTATGAATTTCCTATAAAAAGTGGCCAACCCATGAAAACTTCTTACATCACTTACTATTTTAGGTGCTGGCCAAGACATAATAGCATTTACCTTCTCTGGATCCATTTTCAAACTACCCTGGGATATCACAAATCCAAGGTATGTGAGTTCTTCCTTCATGAAGACACTCTTCTCCATATTGATCATCAGTTTCTCCTCATGCAGCTTCTTCAACACCTGTTTCAAATGCTACAAATGTTCCTCCTTTGTCCTGCTGAAAATTAGAATATCGTTAAGATAGACAACAACAAATTTACCAATAAAATCTTTCAATACCTCATTCATTAGACGCATGAAAGTTCTTGGACTATTGGATAGTCCAAATGGCATCACCACCCACTCATAAAGACCCTCATTAGTCTTAAAGGTTGTCTTCCATTCATCCCATTATCTAATCTTGATCTGATGGTATCCACTTTTGAGATCAATTTTAGAAAAATACCGAGCTCCTCCTAAACAATCCATGAGGTCCTCTATTTTGGGCACAGGAAACCCATATCTGATGGTGATCTTGTTTATGTCTCTCGAATTAGTACATAACCTTCATTTTCCATCCTTCTTGGGAGCTAAAACTGTAGGTACAACACACAGACTAAGACTTTTCTTCACCAAGCCCTTATCCAACAGTTCTTGTACTTGTTTAGCAATCTCCTCATTCTGATTAGGTGTCATTTTATAAGCTAGTTTATTTGGTAATGTGGATCTTGGGATGAAGTCAATCTAATGACTTATGTCTCTCACATGGGGTAGTGTATTGGGCATATCCTGCACCATGATACTCTTATACTTGTCTAACAATTCCTGCACTTCCTTAGGGACTTTTAACTTGTTGTTTTTAGACAAATCAGAATTGTCTTTAGGTTCAAAATCAAAGCATACCCCTAGGTTCCCTCTTCTTTCAGAGTATGGAGAAACTCTTTCCCACTCACCAACATGACACTTGATCCTACATTCTTGTCTACACGCTCTTCTGGTAAAGGATCCATCTTATACTGTCTACCATTCTTGGTGATAACAAAGGAATTGGATTTACCATCATGCTGGGCTTGTACATCATACTGCCAAGGTTTTCCTAATAGTAAATGGCATGCATCCATGGGAATTATGTTACACAAAAGTTTATCCCCATATTCCCCTATCTAAAATTCTACCCAAGCTAGTTCATCAACCAAAACGTGTTGCCCTTTGTTCAGCTAGGACACTTTGTATGGACTAACATGTGGCAATCTTTTCAAATTCAATTTCTCTACCATTTCTACTAAAACTAAATTTTTAGTTGAGCTAGAATCAACAATTACCTTACACCTTTTGCTAGAAACTTTGCATAGAGTTCTAAATAGTGTTTTCCTCTGGGGTGGTTCCTTGTTCTGTGGCACTTTCAACATTGTTCTTCTCATCATGAGATTCTCTTCATCTTGTGATGGAGCTGCATTTCCCATAGGTGAAGTCACACTCTGACTATCTTCTTCTTGAATCAACTGGCTCCTTCTCTCTCCTACATGAGAGCTTGAGGCTTTCTCTGGACACTTGCCTGCTATGTGCCCAATTTGGTTACAATTATAACATCTTCCTATGAAGACATTAGGACCTCTGCTTGGTCCACCAAATCTTCCTCTTCCATTGGGTCTCCTTCCTCTAAAACCCCCTCTGGAACCAGATTCTCCACTGTGTTCTTGCTGACTGGACTCCCCTTGATTCTTCTGGAATTGATTTCTGCCACCAAAGCTATTTCTGCCCCTGAAATTTCTCCCACCTTTGCCTCTGTTCTACTATTCTCCCTTTCTTTTCTGCTTCTCTTCTACTCTCAGCGCCACTTGGAAGCACTTGTCTACGGTTTCTAGTGTCAAGATGGTAATCTCATCTTGTATACTATACTTCAGGCCATTAATATACCTGGCAACTCTTCCTTTCTCATCCTCAGTATGTCCACACCTTAGAGACAATTTATGAAATTCCTCTGTATAGGTGGATACATCCATATCCTTTTGCCTGAGGTTCTATATTTTCCTGTATATCTACACTTCATAATCCGCTGGTAGGAACGAAGCCTTGATCCTCTCTACCATCCGACTCCAGGATGAGATCATGCTCTTGCCACTCTTCACCCTTTCTCCTTGGGTGTAGTTCCACCATGTGAGTGCATCACCTTTCAATTTTGTCTTTGCAAACTTGACTCTTCTATTCTCCGGTACCTCCTTGTACTTGAAATAATTATTCAGATCCTCGATCCATTCGATGACTTCTTATGTGTCCATCTTTCCACTAAACATTAGAATCTCCATTTTTGCCTTGGATGACTCCTTACCAAGTGATTTTATGGCCTCTAGAAATTGTTTCTGGTCTACAGATATTTCTGCCTTATCTGGGGATGTTTCCTCATCCCCTTCATCTTCTCCATCAGACTCCTCGTCTGATCTTGGTCCTTTCCTCAATGTCTTCAATTCAGCCTAGAGTGCTTCCTTGACTCTAGTCTTGATCATCTCCTCCATCTCCTTGAATTTCTTGACCACTTCGGTCGTCATCCCCTTTGGAGGCATGGTACTGGCCTCTTTTTCGCTCTCTCTGTCTGACATAAACATTCACAGACAACACCAACACTTCTACAGACCTTTCGCTGGCTCTGATACCAAAAATGATGTAGAGCTCACAACGGTCGCGTAGGCTTGATCAAAAAATTGATTGGCGAGAGAGTGGCCTATGTCTTGGTGACCTACTATTGTCAGCCAAACATAACCTGTCAGCCAACTCAACAAAACCTTCCACTAATACACTGATCACGCCGGTAACACATTCAAACACATTCGTCGGCTAGACTCCAAACGTCGGTGAGTCTCTGGTTTCCTTCTCTGATATGTCGATGCGGTGTCTACTTGTTTATGCATTAGTTGACCTACTATCACCGATAATCTAATGTATCTCCAATCTGGTTTCACCGATACAGCCGGTCATCCCTTGTATCCGACACAATGTATCTTCTCAATGTACATTCGCCACATACATTCTCAATATGCCTCTACAATATACACACTCAACATGTTTTTGTGAGATACATATGAAATGTATATTTGGTGAAGCAACACAAGTCTTACGCCAATGCACTTGATCACCTCGACTACTCTTCGAGCAGACTACTGCTTTCACCCAGAATACTAAGTACTCTACCGATAACCTCCAGTCTTGCCGATGATACTCCAACACTTAGGCAAAACTTCACTTCACCTAATTTTTGACTAAACCCTAGCACATAGAAATGCTAGGCTCGACTAGCACATCCCACACTCGATCCCAACACTGAACATAAACAAAAACAAAAAAAACACAAACTGTACAGATAGACCCATTCCACCGATTTCAAAGAAATCTCATCAGTGGAATGGCTCACTAATCCATCCGAATGACAAAATGGAAACTAATTACAGGGACACGGTGAAAGAACATAAAACAAAATAGGATCTTTTATTTATTTTGGGAACTTCTGCACTGAAAACAACTCTTCTATCTTCTCACTTGTTCTACCATAAAACCACACACTTACTATACTACTCTTCTTCTCTACTAATTTCCTTCTGTTCACTGAACTATTTATACATGTTCTTGTTTGTGACAGTTTGCATCAGTGGGAATACCAACCGTTCTGCAACTATCAACCCATTTAGTTACAATGCGTTTGCTCTTCCACTACCAGGCACTACGACTTGTCCTATTCCACTCAGAATCACACATGGCACTAGGCCTTACAATTGGTCACGTGGACCTTATACAACACCAAAACATCAAAATGAACATGAAATCAATTAAAGTATCTAGGTGCCCCTGCACCAGTAGTTTTGTTGCTCTTTGATTTTTGATCTACTTCATTATGCACATGAGATCCTTCTGTTTGAGAGCCTGCTTTCATTACACAATGTGCCTCATTTAAATACATCATGCTACCTAATTTTGAGTCACTTGTTACTAGTGCTAGAGCTGCATATTTAATGGTTGCTATATATGAATGACTATATTCTCAGAAGTGGTCATGCATCCCTTACTGTAGTAGCACCATCTCTTGTTCTATTTGGTGGCTTTGCCCATGTTGAAACTTTGGATATGAACTGCCTCTGTATCATAGGCTGATCATCATGAGCAATGTGCCTTCTTTTATGCTATGCCATACACCTTATGGATTTTGCCATAGTTTGAAACTTTGCCTTCATTCGATGCTTCTAATTTGTTAATAACTAGCGCTTTATTTGACATACAATAAATTACCTTCAGGCTTATCCTTATTGCATTAATCTCATTATGAGGCTGAGGTTTCATTGTTTCAATGGTGCATCCAATCTTATGCTCAAGCCATTATACATAGGTTTTACATTTGATGGAAAATAACACCTTCAGAGACTCAATGTTGAGCCTCTTCACTATGACTTCATTATCACATTGAGACCATGCCTCTATGGTAAACCTAACATTGATGTTTTTCACTTTATGTAGCACCATATCTTCATGCTGGATAGGTCTTTTATGAAGAGGCTATGTTTCTATTTTGATAAAAGGTTGCATATGAAACACAAAGACACACCCTTTACATTGTAACTCAGGCTTTGAAGGCTGCTCCCATTTTATGACCTGTACCATATCAATTATAAAGGCCACACCTATTTTTCTTTATATAGCTCATGCCTTTGATTATAGAGGCTTCATGTCTTAGTACTTTCTCCACTAAGAACTTCATATGTCTTTCCTTAAGAGCCAATAACATACATTAATTGTATTCTGATCTTAGATGCTCAATTTCATTCATCAGTGGCCGCCTTTGTTGATCTACTGAGCCATTCCAATGGCCGATGCTTTGGAGATTGTCGTGCTTGGGCTTCTATATGTGTTGTTTCTCTTGGAACTGCCTAGGACTAACCTGCATTATTGTTGTGACTGCGATCTCCCTTTGACTAAGGCAATCTCCATGCTAGGCTGTGTCATGATTTTAATTGGTGTCTTTGGTTTTCAAGTGGTTGCAACTCAAAGAAGTTGATCTTGATGATAGTGGAGCTGATTGGATGATATTGGCAGTGGCTAAGAGTCTCTAAATTCTTTGAGATTCATTAGTTCTCTGATATCTTTTAATGCAGTGTCAGAATTCAAGGTGGTGTTTGGTGAAACTGGAAGATCTATGTTTATGAAAACTTCTTGCATCTTGTTATATATCTCCTTCACTGTATCATTTTCCATGATGCTCGAGTTGGCAGTTCTCAACATTCTTTTCCACAACATTGAGTGCTTCAAGTTGAAAGACTCTTGGTATGCATGGGAGACTGTGGCAACACTACGTCATTGCCTATACTACCAAGCATTATGCAAAGGAGCCACACCTTTTGACAAGTGTGTTGTCTGTTATCTAATTCTATGTTCTATGAAGTTTTATGCTTTGTTTGAAATGACTACCTCTGTGGATATGCACCTTACTTCGGAATGGTAGTGCCATTGATTTATGAGAGGTTGTGTCCTTTTAATAAATGCTGAGAGTCTGGCTTACCGAGACTTGAATCATGTTCTTCATATAGTTGATCATGTGCTATAAACTTTGGTTTCTATATAAGCTTTGACTGATATCATAGGCTGATCCATACCTAGAGACTGATGTTTGACACCTTAATAGTTGCACCTTGACTATATGAGTGGAACCTTTAATTATCTACCCTGATCTCTTAGTTGACCCAAGCCTTGTTATTTATCACTAGATCTCTATTGAATCAATCTCAACCTTCACCTCAAACTCCCTTGACTCAGTGTGTCATAAATTTGAAATGCAGAGAAGAATTTTTTTGAAATGGTGTAAAAATATCTCACTAGTAACATAACTTGGTTTATCATTTAAACACTGTAAGTCTATGTATACATCACCATTAGTCTATAAAAATATATCCTAGTCAGTTTGTAAGTCAAGGTCGATTTGTATATACTTATATATATCATAGTCATTATGAATGAATAAATAGTCAAACTAAAACTGCATACCGAAGTAACTTCGCTTAGTATCAAAGGACCTAGGGTCAATATAAACTACTGCTTTGAGTAGCTTAACAAGCTTCCTTAATAAAGCAGAGAAATAGACATCTAAAATGTAGCCATAAGGCTCACTTGTTCAAAGGTAACAATATGTTTAACATCTCTAAAGCATATCTTAATGACAAGAATAATATAAAGATACATAATCTTATTTCTCTTTGCCAATTTGGTAAGATAATATAGGAAAACATTATTCCTCAATAGCAGATACATGATCTATCTATGTTTACTTTTGCATACTAAAAGACTGCTTGCAATCCAAAAGATTAACACTATTATCTTTACTTCTAATGCTTACTGTTCTAATCGAACACTAGTTATCATGCAAATTTCATCATAGTCTTCAAAGAATAATGGACTTACCTGTATGAAAAATCAGACCATACCTTTACCATGACCACTTGCTATCTCATCCACTCCTCACAGCTTCTGAGCTCTCTATCTATTCTCCTCCTAGTCCTCCTCTCTCTCTTTGCTTTCCTATATGACAAATCAGACTGTGCCTTTACTGTGACCACTTTTTGTCTCGTCCACTCCTCACAACTTCCAAGCTCTTTGTCTATTCTCCTCCCATTCCTTCCTCTCTTCCCCTCTCCCCTTCCTATTAACCTCCTACACACACTTAATAGTCCTCGGCAAATAATAATGGCATCGCCCATCAATCTCTCTTCCACTCTCGTGAGCTTATCATGCAGGAATATGTGGAGAATATGGAGAAAGTGGAGTGACTGCTTCTTTCCCTCCACTCCCCAAGCATCTAGGGGATATGATAATATGGAATAAGAAGAGACTTAATACCTCCATGACATGATCTTAGCTAACAATAATATTAATTATAATATTATTATTAATAATAACAATTTAATAATAATAATAAACATAACATACTTATCTAATAGATGTCATTAATGTGTACTCTCCATCACTTACTGTGCTTATTTGTAAGCACAATTATTGACGAAGAATTATCACACATCGATTATGATCTTGATGACAAAATTAAACAGGTTTAGTCGATTTATAAATGTCGACTTGACATCCAAAGGCATACACAATGTTTCTACCTGGCGACAAAAAATGATTTAAACTTCATCTTAATGACGAACTCATTAGACAAGAATAACATGATCTCTTTCTACTAAATACGTGTGTGTGTGTGTTTTCAGATGGCATAAGGATCATTGTATTCACGTAATCTAGCATCCTCTCCATGGTGATACTCTCTCTCCTCTTATCAGAGGGAAAAACAACACTTTTCCTACATCCACCTCAGTTACATGATGGTAGTTCTAGTCTATTTCATCATTTTAACCACATGTTCAATAATGACGTCATAAACAATTATTTCTTGCATCTAAATTAATATAAAGTAAAAATGCATTTTCCATTATAACTATAATCATAATATTTTATCTAACTAACTATTTGTCTTCATGAAAATATGAAAATAAATACACTAGTTTAAAAAATGGGGTATGACATATCTCCCCCCTTATAGATCATCGTCCTTGATGATTATGTCCAAGCCAAAATAAATACTTTAAACATGTCTTTATTCATCATGCTATATAAAAAGATGTGGAAACTTTTGATAGATATCATTGTAATCCTCCAAGGTAGAACTTTTAAAGGCTTTATCATGACCACCCCTGGGTCCTGTACCTAGAGAGCATTCCAATCAAGTATATGATTAGATCCTGATATATATATTTCTTCAAATATGACACATGAAAAAACATCATGCAATCTAGCAAGGGCCTGTGGTAGAGCTATCCTGTAAGCAACTGGATTCACCACTTCTAGGACTTCAAAAGGTGCAACATATCTAGGTGCTAGTTTGGAAGACTTTCCAAACTTGGGCTCTTATGTGGCTTGACACGTAAAAGAACTTTATCTCTTACTGAAAATTATTAGGATATTCGCTACAGATCAATATAGCTTTTCTATCTATCATTTTCTTCTGCTAATCTTTTCCTAGTCAACTTTACTTTCTCAAGTCCATTTATGAAAGCATTTCTAGCCCAAGTCTAATTCTATCTTCTAGCTTATCCCAGCTTATAGGAGTTTGACATTGCTTGCCATACAATACTTCAAATGGAGTCATCTTTGTTGCAGAATGATAAGAATTATTATATGAAAATTCAACTAGTCTTCCCACTTATACAACTGATCCATGCGATACATCCATAACAAATCCTCCAGTATTTGATTTTCTCTCTTGGTTTTTCCATTTGTCTCTAGATGATAGGTTGAGCTTATACTCAGTTGTGTTCCCAAAGTCGAGAACAAAGTTTGCCAAAGTCTTGAAGTTATCCAAGCATCTCTATCCAAAATTATCTTTTCCAAAATTCCATGTAACCTGAAAACTTCTTGCATGAACATCTTGGCTAAGATGGGTGCTCCATTTGTAAGATTGCCAGGTATAAAATGAGCTACCTTAGAAATTTTATCCACTACTACAAGAATAGCATCATTCTTATAGCAAGACATAGGTAATCCTTGGACAAAATCCGTACTAATAACCTAGGCCATTTCCATTCAGGTATGTCATGAGAATACAAAAGTTCTGCTGGGTGTCGGTATTCATCCTTAACTCTCTTACACTCTAGTAATTCTGCCACAAATCTTGCAACATCATTCTTCATTCCCTTCAAAAAATATAAGGGTTTCACATTAGCTAACAACTTTGTCACTCAAGGGTGACCTGAATAGGGTGTAAAATGTGTTTCTTTCCACACAGTTCTTCTTAAATCTCCTTGATTTAAAACGTATATTTGGTTATTGAATCTCAATAATCCATCAAGTTTAAAATAAAATCCATCATACCTTGTATCTTGAGGATTTTCTATTAGAGCTTTCAAATTTTTCTCATAACATTCATCATTGGTCAAATTCTTCAATATTTGAGCTATGAATTTAGAGTGCACTGATACTATTGCTAATATGTGCCTCTTTCTACTCAAGGCACCAACCACTCAATTTTCCTTACCCTTGACATAGTTAACCTCAAAATCATAGTCAGAGATGAGCTCTAACCATCTCCTTTGCCAAACATTAAGGTTAGGTTGCATGAAGATATACTTCAAACCTTGATTATTAGATTTTAGTTCAAATTGTTTTCCCAACAAATAATGCCTTCATACTTGAAGAGCATGCACAATTGTTGCTAATTCCAAATCATGAGGGGCATAATCCTATTCATAAGGTCACAATTTCCTGGACTTATAAGCCACAACTTGGTCTTCTTGCATGAGCACTCCTCCTAATCACAACAACAAAATGACCCTCTAGGTCTGGCACTATAAGAATTGGTGCTGAAGTCAATTTCCTTTTTAAGAAAATTAAAGGCTTCTTCACACTTATTAGACCATTCAAATCTCTTTCATTTTCTCTGCAAGTAATAGGATGGGTAATTCTAGAAAAGTTTGAAATGAACTTCCTATAATACCTTGCTAATCCTATAAAACTACGCACTTCATGTACGTACATAGGAGTAGGGCACTCCAAAATAGCCTTTATCTTTGATGGATCTACAACAATTCCTTTAGCTGATATAATATGACCCAAGTATTGCACCTCTTTCTGAAAGAAGGTTCATTTGGATAGCTTTCCATAAAGTTTATGCTCCCTGAGTCATTGCAAAACTATCTGCAAGTGTTGATGGTGTTCCTCCTCATTATGATAGTAGATTAAAATATCATCTAAAAACACCATAACAAATTTGTCTAGACAGTCTCTAAAAACACTATTCATCAAATTCATAAATGCTCCTGGAACATTAGTCAAACCAAAAGGTAAGACTATGAAATCATAATGCCCATAACTTGTTCGAAAGGTTGTCTTGTGACTATCTTCTTCCTTTAATCTCAACTAATGATAACCTAACCTAAGGTCAATTTTGGAAAATATAGCTACATCACACATTTGATCAAAAAGATCGTATATTCATGGTAAAGGATACTTGTTCTTAGTCATTACTTTATTAAGCATATAATAATCTATACAAAGATGTAGAGTGCCATCTTTCTTCTTTACAAAGATCACTAGCGCTCCCCAAGGTGACACAGTAGGTCTAATAAGTCCTTTTTGTAGCAATTCCTGGAGCTCAATCTTTTAACTCTATCAATTTAGTAGTAGTCATCCGAAAAGGTGCTTTGGACACCGGTTCAGAACCAAGAATAATATCTATTGCAAAGTCAAAAACTCTTTTCGAGGGTAGACCTGGAAGGTCTTTTGGAAACACATCCTAAAAATCATGAAGGAAGGGGTACATTTCAAAAGAAATTTTCTTAGTTTCCTTCTCCTCTTCATCTTTCACCTCCTCCATTTTAACTGCAAACATCTAGCATCCTTTCCATTTTGCTCTTTTCAATTGCATCATGGAAATTAGCCTGATTTTTATTCCTCGCTAAAAACCTTCGATAAGGACAACATTTCCATCATCATCAAGACACTCTACTATTTTGTAAAGACAATCAACTTTTTCCCCATGCCAAGATAAACATTTCATCCCTAAAATGACATCATAATATCCTAGAGGTGCTACATAAAGGTTAACCTCTGTGGAAAAAGTAGGTAGTGTTAATTTGGCTTCAAACAAACATTGCTCTACCCAAGCTCTTGACTGATTTGCAAACTCTGTTGTCCATGAATTTCCCATTAAACCAACTTTCCTAGACATTTTATCAAGTATTCTAGGGTTCACAAAATTTTCAGTTGCTCCTATATCTATAAGAATAGAAATTGGGGTTCCAAAAAGAGTACCTGTGGATTCACTAGGAGTGACCTGATACTTAGCTTGACAACTATCAAGAGTAGCATGAATGCTTTGCTAAAAATCCATTTTCTATGAAGGTAAAGGTTTGCCTCCATAAGAATTCCCTTGACTCTTCGTGGGGCAGTGGTTAGCATTATATATCCTCCACACGTGGAATACCCTATAGGAGGACGTCTCTTACAAATGATTGGTTGGTATTATCATCATTCCTTTTAGGATTGAAATCCCTGTTTCCATGCTTGGATTCATTTATATTAAATCTAGAACTTTTACCATGATTGCTCTCTCTAGATTCTTGATTTCTATTTCTCTTTTTGAAGGATGCTAAAGGATGACTCTAGCTAAATTTATTTTGAGATCTTTCTTGATACACAAAGATAGATTTGAGCTTCTACTCTTACTTAATGGCTTTCTCAAAGACTTGATCCATGGTTGTGGGTCCATGAACATCCACTTTTCCTCCAATCTGAGCATTCAATCACATGATAAACTTCCTTATTCTAAATCTCTCATCCTTCTGATATTGTGGCACATACTTCAATAATCTGGTGAATTTTCCTAGTATTTAGTGACATTCATATCTCCTTGACACAAATTTTGAAAATATGTTAATTTCTGGTCAAAGTAAATTTGGGGCAACCACCTTTTCCTAAATATGACCACAAATTGATCCCAAGTTAGACTCAAGGAACTCAATCCTAATTCCATTTTCTTGTTCATCCACCATGTGGATTCTTCTCCAACTAACTGGTATGCTCCCCATACAGCCTTGGTGATCTTTGAATAATTTCTTATCTCAAAATATTTTTTCATCTCTCTCAACCAAGCCTTAGTTGCATCTCCACTCACTATTCCATTGAACTTAGGAGGTATAAATTTCTTCATATCTTGGGCTAACTTGTTGGTAAGATGAGTTTTTGCCTCATTATGTATTTTTGAATCTTGATTATTTACTCTAGGTTCGCCATGGAAACCAAATTCCTCTCTCCTTTCAAAGTATTGTTCTTGATTGGTTTCTCCCCCTCTAACTTCTTGTTCTAGGGTTTCCAATCTTCCTTTTGTTTCATTTAAAACTGAAAAAAATTGATCTAATTTTCCATGGGGTTTTTCTCAGAATCTAGGCCATCTGGGTTCCCTCCTAGTTGGTTTCCAAAGTGTTCCATAACATTATCACACCTAATCATTTGCATAGATATTTATCAAAACATGTAACTTTTTGATACTCTATCATAAAAGTATAAGTTCATAAATACAAAAACTCAGAGATTCATCACACAAGCATCTTAAAAAAAACTTTACTTTATTCACTTTCTAGATCTTTACATCCTTATTCAAATACAATTTTTTTTGTGAAAAGGGGAAATGTCTACATATCACTTTTTGACAGAGGAAATTGCTTAGGTTCCTCCACTCCATCAGAATCAAGTAATACAAACTTAGCAGGTGGATGTACTCATGAGTACTCCTTCAACACCTCTAGACTCATAATAGGCACGTACTGACCACACCCAAAAGGCATGTAATGATGAGTAGATGGTTTACTAATCTTAACAATAGTAGGGGTTGACAATCTTTTTGCCTCCTCAAGTTGTTTCCTCCTTTCCAGGTGGATACGTTTGAGTCCATAAGCTAATGTTTCAAAATCAGTGAGCCAGCTTCCTTTCCATAACTCATTATATCTTTTGTCTTTGGTTTAGGAGTTGGCTCTTTCTTAATATTGATATAAGGCATTTCACTAAGTTTTATTTTCTTGGTTTGCTTTCTTGTCCTTCTGTTTCCTATCATTCCGGCATAAGAACAAATATTTTAGCATTAGCATATCTTGTCAATCTTGTGAAACATCACAATGAGCTCCAAGGTCCAAGTGTTGACCCTAGTAGCTTTGATACCATGTGTAACATCCCAATTGGAATATTAAATATCTTTAAACATAATTAATCAAAACATCACACACCTTTTTAAACTATAATCAAAAGATATTACATTTTCAATATCAAGTACAATACATATATTTAGAAGAATAGTTGCTTCACATGTGACTCACAAAATTCCACGTATACAAATGGTCATATTTCTTATAACTTACAATTTTACCTATATCATTTACAAAATTAGCAATGTGTTCTTGTTCACATGTCTTCGACAGTCAACTATAAGATAGAGAGAGCATCACCTTGGTGCTTTTCCTCCAACCATAGACCAGCGGTCCTGTTGGCTCCCAAAATTGTAGCAACGCAAAACTCTAAAACTTTTCTAAATCACCTAGGCCAGGGATTGTCATCAGGGTGATTAAAAGAGGTTTATCAACAAGTTTTGGGCAATTTTGGCCAACTACAGAAGTGGGTAGAATCCTTTGCTCTTTGAGCTCAGCTTAAACTCTGGAGGGATATTCCAAGGGGTATACCTATGTAGGTATTAACACCAAAACAAGATGAACAACTAAAAATATTTGAACAACCAAACCCAAATCACTTTCTGAGCCCCAAATTTATCACTAAACTGAGAACAACTGGTTGTTACAAGACCCCTATATAGCTAATAATGACAATCCTACAGAATGAGGATACATAAAACTACTATTGCTTCTAAAGATAAGGTGTATTGTTTTGTTTTCAAGACTGGGTGATCAAAGACTACTCAGAATGGTGCCTATCCATTGGACTGCAGAGTCTATTGTTCAACAGAGGAAAAACAACCACATAGAAGTGTATAACTAACTATTTGATAAATCAAATGCAAGGAAATCAATACTAGATTACTAAAAATACTTAATAATCCAACACCACACCATGTTCTTCCATATACAATACTAAAATGACCTTTTACAAAGCTTAAAAATGGATTAAGAACTGTCACATTCATTCAAATAAGAGCTTACATTCATACCACTAAATGTGGCAAAAGCAAACTATAACTATGATTATGGTTTGTTAAGAAAAACACCTACAACACTAGACAAAAATAGTAATTTGATACAAAGATTTTCAAATTCTATTACATACATTTCATGAATGTTTCATGTTAAACAAAGACTACAAAATATCCTTTCTTGATCTGCCTTCTAGATCTCACAATCGTGCTGAGAACTTTGCCAAATTGACCAACCAACCCTACATCTCAAAAACACGCATATATAGCATTCAATTCATTGCACTCTCCTAGGCGCCACACCCTATCAAGGACTGCATCCACGCTATCATAAATTCAGTTCCCAGTTTGCCAGAAGATTTGCATGTTGGATTAGAAAAATTGTGCTCAATTACCTCTGAAAATGACAAAGGAAGATTGCTTGCAATGTTCCTGTACTTTGAGCAATAAAGAGGCAAGGTTCTAATCCTTTCCCTGCCATCTACAACATTTGACTTATCTAATTTGTCCTTTATGCATTGAAGAATTTCACTATGCGAACCACCTGCATGGCACTATTTTGTAGACTCATTTAATTCTAGGTACAAATTAACTTGTATATTCTTGCAATCATGGCATACTTTCAGGGAATTACCCTTTTAAAGAAATTACAACACTCCCAATGTGATGTCCAAATTTTTATTTTTGAGCCATCTAACTCTGACTGTACCCTACGCATGTTGAGCATCCTTTATTGATCATCGACCATTTTCATAAACTTCTTCATTATGTTTTCTTCTTATTGGAAAATTTGCCATTTTCACGAGTTTGGCTAGTTTTGTCCTTTGTCAGCAATTTCTTGCCTTTATAGCCTTCACAAATTGGGTGAGAAAACCCTTAACAACCCCACTAACTGCATTAAATAATTAATTTCAGCTAGCCAATTCACAGTTCTAGCGATCTGAGAAGTTGTCAGCATGTTTGAAAGAACAAGGAAAAGGCCAAGAAGTTGAGCTCAGACAAATCAGACTTCAGAGCTTGAGCCTTCCACCTTGCAATTTACAACACCTAGAAGAGGAAGGAGGAAAGCCCCGATGTCTGCCTTCAAGAAACATCGAGCCAATAGAAACATTCTACTTGTAACCACCTTTACAACTCAGCAAAAAGGTGTGCTGACGAAAAAGATGACTCATCCTTGTGCACGTGGCAGCCTTTCACGCTTCCACGGTCATGAGATCAAGACACAAATGAAGGTCTGTGGAATGGTGGAAAGCCTCCAGATTATGCCACATGGCACCAAGTTGACCTCCCCTTTGAAGTTTCCTCGCATACTATATAATTCACCACGTTTCATCGACAATCATCTCATGTCCATTCATCAGCCAAATACAGACATGTGGCAGCTTCTCATTGTTCCACAAGCTTCAGTAAAGCATCATTGGACCACTTCACAAAATGGTGAAAGAACTACATATTATGCCATGTGGTCTCCTATAGGTTCTTTAAATGTTGAGTTCTTCCCGCGGTTCGATAACTTGCTGGGGGTCCACCCAATAGGCTCAGCGGAATGGCAGAATGCCTTAGAAAGAATTAACACCTGATGGGGGTCAGCCATTGGGCCTTCCACCTTTCACCTTCCATGAAGAAGATGGAAGGAAGCCTGAACTCTGACCTTTGACACACTTAGGAAAAATTATGAAAATGCCAAGAGTCAGCCCTCGGGCCTTCCCCGTTTTACCTTCCTCAAAGGAAGGAAGAAGAGCCAACCTCTGAGCTCTGCTGCACACTTAATACTTAGAAGGATTTTGAACAAGTAGACTCGTCGGACTTTGGAATTCAGGCCCTCCACTCCACAACACTTAAGAAGATGGAAGGCCAAAACTCTGACCTCTGACAGTCCGTAGTATTGCATCATACTTAGAAAAATTTTCATTATCTTAGTGGACCTTGGCCCTTGGGCCTTCTCCTCGACATCCGCCATGAAGAAGACGGAAGGCTAAAAGACCGACCTTCAACACTCTGCCTTAATTAGACAGATTTCAACACTTAGAGGCAAATTTTACCTTCGGACCTTGGAACTGACAAGGACAACACAAGATAAGCAAGGAGCCTGAAACTCCAACCAAGGCCAAAACACAAAGAAACACTTAGAAAATGGGACTTAGTCATATTTTTGGTGCTTTTTCCCTTACATTTTAAAAGGCAAATAAATGAAAACCTATGAAAGACATCTCCGATTGGTTATTGCAACCAAAAAATTTGGACAAAATAAAGATAAAACAACAACATGCAATACCTTGATCCAAACCCTCTAAATACCTCAAATGTCTTGAGAGATAGATGCAGCATGTTTGATCGCTTGAATAGTTGGAATGTTGATTTCTCAGATATGCAGCATAACGATGATAGGATCAAGATTTGATGGATGCAAGATAGATAGATGATGGATGATGGATGAAAGATTGAGTAGATATTTCGGCAGAGTAATGGTACTTGAAATCTCATCCATGCCAAATGGCTTGGTTGTGGGTGAATTTATAGACAAAGATGAGAGAATGGAGGGATAAAATTTCTATTTTGTGAGTGATAGTTGAATTAGAAAGTTGGTTGTGCAACTTGGGAGAGGAAATAGAAGGTGAATAGAGTTCACTTGAGAGGTGATTAGAGTTAACTTGAGAGGAAATTAGAAGGTGAATCGAGTGATTTGAGAGATGAGTTGAGATGGAAATGGAAGGTAGGTGATTTCATAATTATATAATTTTAAAAAAATTATTTAAATTATGAGGCATGTGGATTAAATAAATAAATAAAATTATTTATTTATAAAGTGATAAATAAAATAAAATAAAAGATTTATTTTATTTAATTCTAGAGGAAAGGGGATTAAATAAATAAATAAACTTTATTTATTTAATAATGTGAGGGATGGGATAGATTAAATAAATGTTATATTTATTTAATTTATTAGAGGAAGTGCTAGGATGAAGAAGGGGTTATGATGGCGACATGGGTACCTAGGGCAAAACATGCTAGAAGATGCCTATATGATGTAATGTTGTGACAAGGTGGACATTTTTGGGTGTCTACAGTTATCATAAATAGGTTCAATGCTAAAGGCATAAAATGGGATTCAGATGGAACTTGGGGGCAAAATGAGGCATGCCTGGGAACAAAATTTTACAGGTGCCAACATTGGCTCTGGTTGGGGACATTTGACAAGCAATGTCACATCAAGGATCTTAGATCTCCGAGTAGACCAAAAAGGCACATAAAAAAACACTTGAAGGGAAAACACAAACGTATTTAGACCAAAGGCTTATATACAAGGAAAAATACAGTCATAAACATTAGGGCACAATAAGATTATTGACTGCATTCAAAATTTAGGGGAAGCACTTACTCATGAGAAGTAAAGCTTCAAATTTTGTTTATGAATGGGTAGCTCTAGCAATTCTCCCTCCATGTTTATGATGTAAAAGGTATCCTGTCTAGCTCTTTCATCAACTTGATAAGGGCCCAACCACAATGGCTCAAATTTTCCATGCTTACCCTTGTCCTCTAATTTTGCATTCCATAGGAGAACCAGATCACCAATCTGAAAGCTTCTTTTGACTGTTCTCTTGTTGAAAAAATGCTCAGCATTTTGTTGCTGCAGAATTTTTTTATCATGTGTCATCCTTTTGGCTTCATCCAACTTAGCCAACTCATGCATTCTCAGCGTCAAAGCATCATCATCATTTTCTCCAATTTATTGTAGCAGTTGATATACTGGAAATTCCAGTGACATTGATATTTTTTCCTCTACTCCATATACTAGCTCAAATGGGCTTCTTCCAATGGATTTCTTGAAATTTATCCTATCAGCCATAGAGCATACTTTAATTTATCATCCCATCTTTCCTTATTCTGATCCAACATCCTCTTTATGATCTTTATGAGGCTCTTATTACTAGACTTAGCTTGTCCATTGCTCTAGGGATGGCATGGTGATGAGTGAATCAACTTGATTCCATACTTGGAACACATATCAACAATATCCTGAGATTTGAAGAACATGGCATTATCTGCAACAATTCTGGATGACACTCCAAATCTAGTTATCACATTTTTCACAAGGAACTCAATCACTACCTTAGATGTTGCATTACAAGTGGGGATAGCCTCAACCCACTTGATGAAATAGTCAGTGGCCACAAGGATCCACTTGAATCCATTACTGGACTTCTCTTGAATTTCCCCTATAAAATCAATGCCCCATTGTTGAAATGGTGCTTCAACTACAACTGGTAAAAGGTGTAATGCTCCAGAGAATTTCATCTTGCTAGAGAAATGCTAGCAAGCATCACATTTTCTTACCTATTTGGCAACATCTTTAAGAGACACGGTCACCAAAATCCTTCTCTCATAATCTTATGCACTATGGTTTTGGCATGAAAATGCCCGCCACATATACCTTGATGATATTCTTCAATGACTTTCTTAGACTGTTGTTGGTCCAGACATTTCAATAGAAGCCCCTCATGGTTTCTCCACATTAATACACCTTAAATCAAGACAAATTTTTGGGATTGGAGCTTGAGCATCCTCTGCTAATTGATATTCATGCCTAGGGGTAAATGCATGTTGACAAGATAAAAAATAATATCTTTATACCATGGATTGTTTGTCAAAACACATGCATTAATAGATGGAACAACATCTATTTCATTCACCTCAGTGGCCTCTAAGTTGGAACTTGCCATCAACTTAGCCAAACCCTGGCCTCTAACTAGTTTGGTGATCTGCACCTCAATGTAAAACTCTTGGATCCTGTTGATCCACCTACATCTTCTTCCAGAAACCTCTTAATGTGTGAAAATATCTTTGATAGTAGAATGGGGCACATATGCAATTGTCTTTGCACCCATAAGATATGGCCTAAAGTTTTTCACTACCTTAACAAAAGTATATGCATACTTTTCCATAATGGAATAATTTAACTCAACAGCTTGCAAAGACTTGCTAAAAAATCCTATTGGCTTCTCGAATCCATCACTGTTATTTTGTAATAATACATCTACAATAGTATATAATGAAGCAAAAGAGAAGAGCTAGAAGAGCTTGGAATAGACTAGGCTTACCAACATTGGTGCATTTTTGAGAGCCTCCTTGATGTCAAGAAAAGTTTCAGCTAATTCATCCCATGTGATGGACTGTCCCTTCTTGATTGTCTTGGAGATGACTTTAGTCTTCTCAGCGAAGTTGAGAACAAATTGCCTCAAAAAGTTAATCTATCCAAAGAAGAACTGAACACCCTTGACTATTTTGGGCTGAGGGATAAGGTCAATGGCCTTAACTCTTTCTGGATCAATTCTAACCCCATCCCTTGACATAGTATGTCCCAACAACTTTCCTTCTTCTACTCCAAATTGACATTTCATGGGATTCAAAGAGATCCCATACTCTAAACATCTCTCAAAAATCAATTACAAATGCTTGCAATGATCATTCATGTCCTTTGAAAATGCAGTTAGATCATCTTGGTAAACAACCATGATCTCATCAATGAGGCCAGCAAAGGCCACATCCATTGATCTTTGAAATGTAGATCCAACATTTTTCAATCCAAATGGTATTTTCAAATAAATATACATCCCCCAAGGAGTGGTGAATGTTGTTTTGTACTATTCTAACTCTTTGACCAGCACCTGATTATACCCTGAGAACCCATCCATCATAGACATCAACTTTGAGCCAACAACCCTCTGCAAAAGATGATCCATGCTTGGAAGAGGATAATTATCCTCAAGGGATTTAATGTTTAGATTTATAAAATCTACACACAATCTAATCTCCCCATTCTTTTTTCTTATTGGGACAAGATTAGACACCCACTAAGAATGTCTAATTGGTTTAATGATATCTCCCTCTTTCATATTTAGCAATTCTTTTTGCATTTTAGGAGCTATAGTGGGATTTATAGGCCTTTGTTTTTTCCTAAATGGTTTCGCATCAGGTTGAAGGGGGATAGTATGCTGAAATAAATCTTCCTTATAAGCTTTTAGCTCATCATAGGACCATGCAAAACATTTCCTGAATTTCTTCAATAAAGCAATCATCATTTGCTCTTCACGAGGTTTCAATTTATTACCTATGTAAACCATTTTAGGTGCCTCCTTAGTTCCAAGGTTAACACCTTCAACACTATCCTCTTCAACAGGTTTACCTTTACTCTTCCAACAGTCTGCATTATCAAACATTCTTTCCAACGCCATCAATCCCTTGGGAATGGTATTGGTCTTCAATTGCACAATCTCGCTACCAAATAATGTTTCCTTTCCATTTTCCATCTCTACCATAGGTTGCCAGTCAATCACTTGACTACTAAACTCATCCATGTAATTGCTCAAGGAAACTGAAAATCTGATTACTGTCATTAAACACTTGCCAACTATATATGTTATCAGGGATTGTTGGCCTTGTAAGCATTTCTACAACATGATTGCCATGAAGAAAATTCAATTGAGGAACAAATTTTGATGTGGCTACAGCTAGGGAATCTACCTTTTCATTCCTGGTTCTATCAACCCATTCAATGTTAATGGCATCATACAATTCCACGGTATCCCATACAGCATTCCTGTATCCCCTTACCTTTTTATCCTTAGTAGTGAACTTGTTTCTAATTTGCTGCACCACTAATCTTGAGTTGCCATAAATCTTCAAACAATTGATTTTATGCTTGTGAGCAATATTTAAACCTAACAACAATGCTTCATATTCAGCTATGTTGTTAGTGCACTGAAAATCAAGTCTGAAAGACATACCAAACTTCTCACCATCTGGGGATATCAAAAAAATTCTAGTGCCTGAGCCTTCCTTTGAGCACGCACCATCAAAATATAGTGTCCATAAATCAGATGCTTCAGTATTAGAAATAACAGGATTGGAAGGTGAAACATTCAGGCAAGGATTATAATCACTGCAATATCCCATAAAATGATCTATTTCAGTATCAAAGAAATTGGCTTAATCCTCCTCAGATTTATATCCATCTTCAATGTTTTGGTCTTCCACCTTCTTTTCCCTATATAGTTTCACTTCCATGCCTTGAATTGGAATAGTGGCATATGAAAGATCCATTTGAATGCTTCCACCCATAGAGGCTGGCTGCTTTCTTGATAACAACATACCCCACTTGGCAGGGCAATCCACAATAATTATTTTCACCAGGAAGGATTTGTCAGTATATGCAACTAATTTGACCTCAACATATTTGACCAGACCTATAACATTGACCTCTGTGGAATCCATGGTAAAGCATTTTCCAAAGGATTTGGACACCTTTAGTCCCAATTCATTCATCATTTCTAGTGGCATGACATTGCTAGATGCCCAAGAGTCAAGCATATGGTTGTGTAACAACCAACCATTTATAATCAAAGTGGTATAAAAAGGATCTAACCCCATCTTTCTATTAACCATGGAAGATCCTAAGTAAACCTCTACTATTTCCTCATGACCCACGCCCTCATCACTACTATTGGGAACAACAACAGGTTGTTTTTGTGCATCTACAACAGTAATAAGAGACTCTACCCTATCTCCGTGTTTAGGGATTCTAAGGAGTTCCACTATTGGCACATAAATTATAATTTGGCTTAAAACTTGAGCCATGTCAGTAGGAATATAATTGGGCAAAGGAGTATCACATGAAACAGTTACATCATTTGGAAAAGTAATGTAAGGTATTACTTGATTGGACAAAATATCTTTACCTTCTTCCTTTGTCTTCTCCTTTTCTAGTTCTTTTTGTGCCTGAGGCTAATCACTCTTATTGTAGCCTTTTGGATAATGGACCCCCAAAACAGGTATATTAACTGGTTGCTTTTTTGGTTTTGGATTCTTTTGCACATACTTCCTCTTTGCTGCTAGTAGCTACACTGGAAGTTTCTTCTTTTCTGGCACATTCTTCTTTGGAGCACTGCTACTTTTCTACTCCACATTTCCCTTACATTTGTCCCTATCCCCATTCACTCTTTGTTGTTTCAGTTCCTTGGCAAGGGCGTTATGCACAGGGATAGTTTTATTTCTTAGTTGATAGCCTCCTTGGACTTGCAAGATAGATGCATTAGTCAATGCTTTCATATCCTCTTTTGAAGACTTGGATTGTTGATATCTCTTCTGCATAAGGTCCCTCAAGTGCCCAAAATCATGAGCTGGCAATTGATACTTTTTGGACCTTCATCATAATCATATTGGAAAATATGATCATCTTCATTATGGCTATCACAATCAGCACCTTGACCTATATGCTCATAATCTTCTACATCAAATTGATTTATTTCTTCTTCATAATACACAGCTACACCCTCTTAATTTGGAAATTCTTCTTCTCTTCTCAGTGATTGAGCCATTGTGCAATTAGATGGGTCATGGGGAAGGAAGCAAGCCTAGCACCTTAAAGATTCATCTTGAAAATTAACTTGATCATTTCTCAAAGGATCGGGGTTGTCCCTTTTAGGTTGTTTGAAACTCACATGCCTGGGGACAACTTGTCTGTCATTCTGCTATGGTCTCTTAGACAAATCAGTATTATAAGATCTATTATGTAACCTTTGACCTTCATTAATATGTGTTGCAGCACCTTGAGGTGGCAACCCTTTATCATTTTTAGCAACTTTATAGGATAAATATTTCACAATCCCCATGAGTTTGTCCAATTTATCATCCATAGTGAGGGGTTTATTGAAAGTTGGCTTATCTAGCTAGGAAAATTTTACATTAGACCTTTTGATGTGCTTCTCTAAAGGTCTCATGTTACTTTCTATGTTTATAGCTATTTCATAGGCCTCTCTTAATGTTTGTGGACTCTTGTCCCTCAAACAATATCCTATTTTTGAATCAAAAGCACCACAATATAAAACCAAGCACATAGATTCATTGGATCTTATATGAGGAGGTGCCTTTCTCATTGTCATAATGAAGTGGTTGTTGAAGTTAGCTACTGTCTTATTGATGGCCTTTTTGATGGCTATGAGTTCATGAATGGCAAACTTGGGATCAATCCTATTCACATAATGCAATCTAAATACTCTCATGAACTACTCCCAAGAATCAATGTTGTTACCAGGGAGAGAATTGTACCATTCTTTAGTACTCTCTTCCAATGAATGCACAAATAACTTCATCATCACATTTTCATCTTCAATCTCGTATTCATCAGTGACATTAATGAAATGCCTCAAGTTTTCCTCACCAGTGACAACCTTATTTCCTTGAAATCTAGGAATCTTCCCTCTAATCTCAGTTGGAATGGGATTAGGAAAATCAGGTTGCCAATGAAATTGAGTTGCTTATATCTCTCAGCTCCAAGCAACTGCCTCTATACAATAAACCTTTGTGCTTGCCTTCGCTATGCATGCCTGGCATTCTGAATGTTTTCATGCTACTGATTATCTTGATTCTGTGGTGGTTGAATATTGATATTTTGAGCAGGGGCCTGAATTATGCCATGTTGTCCCATCTAATGTTGTTGTTGTCTCTAGCTATTCTACTGATTGTAGTACTATTGAGGTGCACGTTACTGTTGTGCATTTTGATTTTGTTGGGCCTGCTAGTTAGGCTGAGCTTGTTGTTGATCAAGCAAGGTCTGCACTTCCCTTTGTCTATTTCTAAGATGATCAAGAAAGTCTAGTTCATCTTGGATTCTTATTTCCCTTTCCTCATCATCAGGTTGCTACTGTTGATTTTTCTCATTAGGTTTGGTACCATGCTGACTTCCAAGTGATTCTATGGGAGAATTAGGATGCCTGGTATGCTGATATATCTCTTCATTATCATTGGACATCCCAAATGTGGATCATGCGATCTATCTCTACTTCCTCTACCAATAATATTTTTATTTCTTCTAACATCATACTCATTCCTATTCATCCTTCTGCTTGTCCTGAGTATGTTATCTGCAGAGTCCTCAGAAGTATAGTTGTATTGGCTTCTAAGGTTGACAAATATATTATCTTGGGCATTTCTTGTAGGCACCACATTGGGTCTCCTCACCCTATACCTACTCCTATTTCCAACATTACTAGAGGATTCCTCACATCCAAGCTACTCCTGGTTTCTTCCTCTATCCATAATGAAACCTTTTTAAACTAAAATTAATTCTGGTTATTAACACAGAGTCACCACTTCCCTTGTTGGGAAGAAAAACTTGAACAAACACTATATTTCAATATCACAACAACTAGAAATAAAATCTTGGGTCCTTGGCAGCAACACCAAAATGTTGGTTCCCAATATTGTAGCAACACAAAACTCTAAAACTTTTCTAAATCACCTAGGCCAGGGATTGTCATTAGGGTGATAGAAAGAGGTTTATCAACAAGTTTTGGGCAACTTTGGCCAACTATAGAAGTGGGTAGACTCCTCTACTCTTTTAGCTCAGCTTAAACTCTGGAGGGATATTCCAAGGGGTATACCTAAGTAGGTATTAACACCAAAAGGAGATTAACAACTAAAAATATTTGAACAACCAAATCCAAATCACTTTCTTAGCCCCAAATTTTTTAGTAAATTGAGAACAACTGGTTGTTACAAGACCCTTATATAGCTGATAATGACAATCCTACAGAATGAGGATGTATAAAACTACTACTGCTTCTAAAGATAAGATGTATTGTTTTGTTTTGAAGACTGGGTGATCAAAGGCTACTTAGAATGGTGCCTATCCATTGGACTACAGAGTCTATTGTTCAACAGAGGAAAAACAACCACATAGAAGTGTATAACTACCTATTTGATAAATCAAATGCAAGGACATCAATACCAAATTACTGAAAATACTTAATAATCCAACACCACACCATGTTCTTCCCTATGCAATATTGAAATGACCATTTACAAAGCTTGAAAATGGATTAAGAACTATCACATTCAATCAAATTAGAGCTTACATATACTGCTAAATGTGGCAAAACCAAACTATAACTGTGATTATGGTTTGCTAAGAAAAACACCTACAACACTGGAGAAAATAGTAATTTGATACAAAGATTTTCAAATTCTATTACATACATTTCATGACCGTTTCATGTTAAACAAAGTCTACAAATTATCCTTTCTTGATCTACCTTCTAGAGCTCACAACTGTGCTGAGAACTTTACCAAACTGACCAACCAACCCTACATCTCAAAAACATGCATGTATAGCGTTCAATTCATTTCACTCTCCTAGGTACTGCACCCTATCAAGGACTACATCCACGCTATCATAAATTTAATTCCCAGTCTACCAGAAGATTTACACATTGGAAGGGAAAACCCATGCTCAATTACCTCTAAAAATGATAGAGGAAGATTGCTTGCACTCTTCCTGTACTTTAAGCAATAAAGAGGGAAGGTTTTAATCATTTCCTTTCCATCTACTACATTTGACTTATCTGATTTGTCCTTTATGCATTGAAGAATTTTGCTGTGCCAACCACCTGCATGGCACTATTCTGTAGACTCGTTTAATTTTGGTACAAATTAACTTGTATATTCCTGCAATCATGGCATACTTTTAGGGAATTACCCTTTTAAAGAAATTACAGTACTCCCAATGTGTTGTCTAGATTTTTCGTTTTGATCCATCTGACTCTGACTGTACCCTATGCATGTTGAGCATCCTTTATCGATCATTTTCCATTTTCATAAGCTTCTTCATTATATTTCCTTCTTATCAGGAAATTTGCTATTTTCATGAGTTTGTCTTGTTTTGTCCTTTGTCAGCAATTTCTTGCCTTTATAGCCTTCACAAACAGGTCAGAGAATGAACTGGGAGAGAAAACCCTTAACAACCCTACCAACTACATTAAAAGCATTAATTTTGGCTATCCACTTCGTAGTTTTGGTGATTTGAGAAGTTGTCGATATGTTTGAAAGAACAAGGAAGGCTAGGAAGTCAAGCTCTGACAAATTGAACTTGGGAGCTCAGGCCTTCCGCCTTGCAATTTACAATATCTAGAAGAGGAAGGAGGAAAACCCTAACCTCTGCTTTCAAGAAACATTGAGCCGATAGAAGCATTCTACTTGTAACCACCTTTACAACTCAACAAAAAAGGCGCATTGATGAAAAAGATGACTCATCCTTGTCCATGTGGCGGCCTTCCATGCTTCCACAATAATGAGATCAAGCCATAGATGAGGGTCTGTGGAATGATAGAAACCCTCCAAATTGTGCTGCATGGCACCAAGTTGACCTCCCCTTTGAAGTTTCCCCACATAGTGTAGAACTTGCCACTTTTCATCAGCAATCATCTCGTGTCCATTCATTGGCCAAATACAGACACATGTTAGCTTCTCGTTATTCTGCAAGCTTTAGTAAAGCATCATTGGACCACTTCGCGGAATGGCTAAGTAACTACATATTATGCCATGTGGCCTCCTTCAGGTTCTTTAAATGTTGAGCTGTCAAAACCTTGCCACATGTCCTCTTCCCATAGTTCCGCAAGCACGTTGGGGGTCCACCAAAAAGGCTTAGCTAAATGGAAGAATTCCTTAGAAAGAATTAACACCCGTTAGGGGTTGGCCATCAGGCATTCCACCTTTCGCCTTCCATGAAGAAGATGGAAGGAAGGAAGCCTGAACTTTAACCTTCGACACACTTAGGAAAAAATATGAAAATGCCTAGTGTCGGCCCCCAAGCCTTCCCTATTTTGCCTTCCTTAAAGGAAGGAAGGAAATCCAACCTTTGAGTTTTGCCGTACACTTAATACTTAGAAGGATTTTGAACAAGTAGACCCATTGGACTTTGGCCTTCGGGCCCTCCACTCTGCAACACTAAAGAAGATAGAAGGCTGAAAGACCCACCTCCGACACTCTGCCTTAATTAGACAAATTTCAACACTTAGGAAAATTTTAGCCTTGAACCTTGGAGCCAACAAGGACAACATGACGGAAGGAAGGAGACCAAAACTCTGAAACTCTAAGCAAGGCCAAAACACAAGGAAACACTTAGAAAATGGGACTTACTCAACTTTTTGGGCCTTTTTCCCTTACATTTTAAAAGGCAAACAAATGAAAACATATGAAAGACATATCTGATCAGTTATCATCAATAGGTTCAATGCTGAAGGCATAAAATGGGATTCAGATGGAACTTGGGGGCAAAATGAGGCATGCTAGGGAACAAAATTTTATAGGTGCCAATAGGTCCCCCGCACACCTTCCTTCTGGAAGTGGCCTTTCCCTTCACTAGGGTAATAGATAATGAGAATCAACTGATTCTTTATGCCATCTGAGAACTAGTGATGTGTCCTAGCTAATACAATTGGGTTTACAACTCTAGTCTAGCTCTAGATATGTATGACCTAGTCTGATTGTTCAGCTATCTGGTACACCATGAACCAACAATACAAGTAGTGGCTTTTGCATTACTTTGGCCAAAGTTTTATATAAATATATAGTCATATGTTTACTCACTCTTTTCTTGACTTGGAGACAACATTCTTATTTCTCAATTTATGTAATATAGATAAAATAATTCTTTTTGACTTGATTATATCATATTAGTCTTAAATTCATATCACAATCCTTATCTACTAGTCTTTTTGACAAGTCTAAGGTGAGAACTTAGGTGACTATAAAACATACATTGAGTCCCTCTTTACATCCTTGCAATCATGGGTCTATGACATCCTATCATTTACTCAATGACATGTCAACCTAATCTCATGTTGATTGTGTTCTTCTACATATGCAAGATTCTGACACTTAAGCCAAAGGATTTTATGATTAAAGACTCTATCTATCTTAATTTAAGAACATGATCATCTGACTCATAAGCTTTCAAAGATTAACTATAATTTCATATACCAAAGAATTGAATGCACTTCCTCATGTATATCAAAAGATAACATAATATCAAATAATCTATAGCATAACTTTCTATTGCCATAGTGAGTATATCTCTTGACAATCTTGTGGCTATCCTTAGCCTAATATGGGATTGAAGATTATTTCTCTATAAAACTAAAATAAATATAATTTCAATAACTCTAGAATAATTTCTAAAAACAACTCATTCTTCATTATATACCTTCACAAGTACGACCTTCTCTTAGGTCTCTCTCTTTTAAGTTGCATTGGCTCATAATAAAGTTTCTTGGCACAATCATACCTCACTTAAGGCACAGATAGCCTCTTGAAAAGGCACAATCGACCTCTCTTATAACTTAGTTGACTTCTACTTGAGACATAGTCATCCTATGAACAATATACTCAGCCAATTAATAACACATTCAACCTAAGAATAATACATTCAGCCTATTATTAACACATACAGCTTAATAATAATATATTCGGCCTATTGTTAACTTCAATACATAGCTCAGTTAGCCAAACATTTAGATAGAGTCAGCCTAAATCAAATAGACAGTCAACTTCTATGAGCACATAGTCACCTTCTAAGAGCACATAGTCGGCTTCTATGAGCACACAACTGACTTCTAAGAGCACACAGTCAGTTTTTGTGAGCACACAGTCAGCTTCTAAGAGTACACAATTGGCTTCTATGATCACACAATTGGGTTATCCATTAAAAACACTAATAATATCATAGTAACATAGTGATTTATCATTTAAACATTGTATGTCTATGTATACATCACCATTAGTCTACAAAAATATATGACAGTCAGTTTGTATGTGTTGGGTGAATATTTTGTCTTCAGCTAACTAAAGGCAAAATAGTTATATCAACCATAGTCTGATGAGATAATCTCTCTTCTTAGCAAGGGGAGACTCCCTTTTATTGCCAAATACAAACTAATAACTATTACAAACTTATTTACACTAAAAACAAACTTCAGGGTGATTTTATATCATCCATTTCTCTCTTTTTTTTTTTTAAATGATGTTTACAATTCTTGATATAGAAATATTATAGTTTTCTAACTTAGAGCAATGATAACCAATATGTAATTTAGTTACATCAAATAATAACTAAAGCAATACCAGTATATCTGAACCACGAAGAAACCCATGAAAACATAAAGTTTTCCACTGCTTCTTATGCTATAATGTAAAATAAGGATTCTGGAATATAATGCAGCCCAAAGTCTCCAATGTATTCAAAGAGATAACAAAATGATCAAAAGAATCAACTTGCAGCTCAAAGTCTTCAAGTTCACTCTAAACTTACAAATATAAACTAACTTCCACAAATGATAATAGCAGCTCAAAGTCTACCAAAATCAAATTTGGAATGTCTCTCAATCACTTGACACACACTTTCACCTTTCAATCACTTATCAGTTATAAGGTAATAGAAAAGATGTAAGAACAATTCTATCACTTAACAAATTATATCCAACACAAAGATTGGGCACTAACTTGCTTTTCTTATATTGATTTTTCTTGAAAATTGATTTACAACAAAATCTCAAAGTCTTAAAATTGCTTCTCAAATCTGGTAGAGTTTTACTTCAATAGACAAAAGATAAAAATTACAATAGAGGCCCTCATTATTTATAGTGAGAGGCCATGAGATAATCTAGGAAAATCTAACTACTTTGACTTATTCAACAAAGGAATCCTTATTGATTTGAGACTTCCTATGTTTTTACATGTAATTACATATGGAAAAAGTACATGTAAAAGTGTCCAAAACTACAAACAAAGTACATATGAAAATGCAAAAATAAACTAAGGCATGAAAACTTGAATCAACTTGCATTCCCATTCTTCTTTAGAAAATCCTCGTACATAGTGAATATTGCTTGAATCTCTAAGCTGTCAGGACCAATGATGTTTTTAGAGATCACTTGAGCTCTGATTACTACATCTTTCACTGTTGTAGCTGCCTTTTCATGATTGGTTAACTTGGCTTTCAAGTTATCCAGAGTTAATTGGTTATCCAGAATATTATCCAGAGAGGTGACTAAAAAAGTTTTGTCTTCAAACTCCCTTTGAAACATACTCTTAAACTCTTGAATAATCTCATTTGTAGGAAGAAAATGATGATCTTCAGTTGTCAACTTACATGGGAATTCCTCCAATTTGTGCAAAAGATCAACATCGCTCTCTTCACTCAATTCCCTAGCACTCTGCAAATCCTTGATTAATTCTTTTAAAACATTACTTTGGTGAATCAATGACTCTTTAGTTTCTACATAAGATTCACGATTAGAAACAATGCTAATTGATATGAAAGTTTTTATCTTTAGCTTTTTCATATCAGTCCACTTCTCAAGGCTATTATCTAAATACTCAACATGTCTTGAGAAATTACATCAACCAAATTATCTAGCTCAGCTCTTATCTTTTCCATTCTTCTTTTCTTCTTAGATGTACTTGTAAGAAGAGACACTCCTTGCGAATGCATTCTCTCAAGGTATTCTTCAACCACTCTTCCTTTGACATGAGTCTTTTCTTCCTTCTAGATAACAAGATCTTCCACAGTGATTGCCTTAGGTGTCACTGACTCAGATGACAAAGTAATCTTTTGCACCACCACAGCCAAATGCTCTGCTCTTGCTTTGTATTTCTCCTTCATTTCCTACTCATGATCAAATTTTAGAATGAAGGAATTGAGAGTAGACTGAACATTGGCCTTGGTACTTTCATGTGTGAATTTCCCTAGTTCAATCCTAGAGATAGAATAATCACTCATGCTGAAATTATCGATGGTTGCATCTGGTGTTGGCTGAGTAATTTCCACATACTTGTGAGCTTTGTCTTCTAATAGATGGGAAAGAGTCTTGGGCTTCTTTTGAGACTTTACCTTCACTGGCGTTAGCTTTTCAAAATCAAAGTCATCTGGGGAGATGGCCTACTTTTTCCTCTTTGGAGTGTAGGTTGAGAGCATGGAGGAAGCACTGATGTACTAACATTTGGATCTAACTCCATTGCAGGTGCAGAAGAAATTGTACTTACACTTGTAGTAGTAGCAATTGGAGGAGTGTTTGTAAATATAGCACCTGACAAATTCACATTAACCATCTGCTCAGCACCTAAAATAAATTGATCAAAAATTATTGAATCACCGATATCATAGGAAGGTGAAGACAAGCTTGGAATAGACCTTGAAGAATGAAGAGTAGTATCAAAAGAAACCTTAGGACTATAAAAAATCATCCTAGAAGAATATGGTGATGAGCCAGAAGACTGAATAACAATGGGAGACAATGGAGTTTTTGAAAGAATAGGTAAAGAATCTAAAACAGTCACAGTGGGTAGGGGAGAAGAGACTCGAGTTTCCTGTGACATGTCTTTTGGTGAAGACATGGTTATCTTTTGTGGATGTTCCTACTCATTTCCTTTCTCTGCTTCCTACTCATCATCTTTTTCCCTTGAAGACCTTTCTTCAGTGTCCATTTCTTCAGAAACAATTTCCTCAATATCCTGCTCTTCTATTTCCATTTCTTTGGCAATAGACTCCTCTTCTTTCACCTTGGCTTTATCTCCTTTTGATAAAAATTTTATTCTAGGCTTAGGAGCCTTAGAAGTACTAGGAACATCACTCTTGTTTTTAGTTCTTATTTCACTCTTCTTCCCTAACTGCTCAAGAGCTTCTTGTTTGGAGCTAGTGATAAAGTCTTTCAGCTGTATCCCTTTGCTTCGAAGCCATATATTAGTAATTGCCAAGATAGGTTCAAACCTCTTGGACTTAATGTTGTCACTTCTTTCTTTGACCATAACATAGTAGGCAAAGGAGAATTTGCAATTTTCTCATTTACATACCTAGGGTTTACAACATCTTCATTATCAACCATCCCCTTAGGAATATTAGCTAAAACCAACTCTTCAATTTGACTCAAAGATAATCTGTTGTAATCTAGTTTTCTGATATCTTCTTTACTTCTTAAATCCACCCAAACATCCTCCACCATCGGCTCATGGAATTGGGTTTTCCTCTTGATCTTGTCTTTCACTCCCTAGTAGTCAAATTTGGGTCTTCTCTTGAACTATTTCTTGGTAACCAATTGCATTTCAGTTTCCAAATCCTTAGCTTTTGCATTAGTAACAACAAAATACCTTCCAATTTCAATAGGGAACCTAAATCCAGGCTTCTTCAATTCCATTTGTTTGTTGTGTACTACAATCATCTGTCTACACAATTTCATCAAGATAATCCTATCAGTCAGAAATTTTGGTAACATGCAAGGATAACCTTGATAGTAACCAACTCTTAAATAGGTAAAAGTTGGGAACTGAAGATATAAACAACCAAAATTGTTGACCACCACCCATGCATCATCTAAAACTCTTCTTTGTTCTAATTGAGGATCAAATAGACACATGAAAACTACAAAGAAGGCATCATTCACTCTTTTGAAATGATGTATGGATCCCTTTAGAGTTAGCTGAGGATAGTATTGGTAGACTAGCACCACCCTCTGATCTCCCTCATATGTTAAATTTGGAAAGCTTCTCATTGAAGCAGATGCATATACAAGATATGATGTCATGTAGAACTTAGATGTGGTTGACACCTTGCTTAATTGCTCATGAAGAGCATTACTAATCTGTTCACCCTAGAAAATATTTTGTTTGCCTTGAAGGATGATTTTTATGTAAGGATACATCCACTCATGAAAAGTGGAAGATGAAGGTAGCCCTCTAACTCTTCTAAGAAGAGTTATCAAGTCATTAACCTCCTCTACAAAGTCACTTCTAGGAAAACTCTTAGGCCATCTAGATAAATTTGGCCTAGAAGTTTTCAACCATTGTGTATTATAATCCTTTTGGCCTTTTCAACATCTTTTTTATATTTCCTCTGGGCAATTGAGAAATCTAGCTCTACACTTCCCTCTACACCAGAACACATGAAAACCTTATCCATGAACTCTGCATCTGGTCTCATTATCATGTTGCCATGAGCATCCACCACTATCCTATTATCCTTGTTATAAAAGTGGGCAACTTGAAGAACAAATTCAGTATTATGTGTAGCGATAGGAAAGGAAGCAACCAAATGAATATTACTGTTGATAATCCTTTGCATGCAGTGACTAGGTTTATCTTGCTTTGTCCTCTCTACAAATTCGGCCATATTACATGACCAATCTTTATGTCCTATATTTCATTCACATTTGATGTGACTAAAGTGACGGGGAACATGCCCTGGTACTTATACTTCATATCTTTGGCCTTCTTTGGTGATGGGTCAGTCATTTGAAAGATGATCACCTCTGGCAGAGAAAGAAAATTTGGCAATCTTGCAAGGACAACTGCAACAATAAGAGGCTGCAGTGTTAGGGAAAATGTGGTACATGATGATACTGCAAAGTGGAAAAGGTGATTAACAGCATGAGCTCAAATGGGCTAGAGAGCAATCGAAGCGAAGAATAGAGTGAAAGCGGGCTAAGGATAGTAACTTGGAAAATTTCCTAGAGTTAGAAAATTTTCAGGGAGTGAGTGCACAAGCGGCAATTTTTGCCAGCTCTGCATATTAGGAAGAATTGCATTTTCATGTCAGGGCAGCAAAAATTCCTACTCCTGCATGTGAGGTAAATCAAACTAATGCAATGGTAGGTGAAAATACCGCTGTTACCTTCAAATAATACAAAAACATGTATGGGCGGCATTTTTTGCCACCCCTACACTTAGGGCACAAACGTGTTACTGTGCGGGCGGTGTTTTTTACCACCTATGCAAAGAAGGTAACCAGTCATGTGTCGGTGACACTTTTCACCGCCTTCACACCTTGAAACCAAGAATTGGTTTAGCAGAAGGAATCATCGATAATACATAAACAAAGGTCAAAATCTTTGGTGGAGACAAACACCTATAGGTGAAAAAAAAGAAACATAAAAAGACTGACTCGATAGAACAAAAGAAAGATGAGCTAGGGTTTTTAGGAACAAGGAGGATTAACATAACAAAGAATTGACAACAAATATAGGCGCTAGGGTTTTTAGGAACAAAAATGAAAACTAAAAACTAAGACGATTAAGAACCCTAAGACCTTTCAGAAAAGAAATAAAAGTACGAGAAAATAAAAGAAAACCCTACCTATGAGCGATGCAAAAAAAAATGATCTAAAACCTATGAGAATGTTGGTCCAACACATTCGTGAGGAAATTTGAAGGCAAGCGAAGGTTCAGAGGAATTACAGGAATGTCTAAACAAGAATAAAATGAAAACTATGACAATAAAAACCCATAAAAATGTTTTTAAACTCTTAACTCAAAGTGCATTTATTGCACACGAGTTAAACTCAAAGTTGCTCAGGAGATGTATCGGCGGTAAATTTTATCGCTTTTGCGTATACGGGGAAGACAAGATGCATGGGCGGCATTTTTTGCCACCCTGCACTTTGAAAGTAAACAATATGCATGGGTGGTGATTTTTGCCACCCTTGCATATCAAGGGACTCAAACATGCACCAACGATAAAAAATGCCACCCTTGCATGAAAATAATTTTTTTTCTAATTCTTAAAAAATGCCAAAAACTCAAGTTTAGTGAGTTCACCACTTGATCTATTTGCGCAAAATTCAAGAAATCAAGGTGAGAAGATACTCGAATGGATTCTCAGGAGCTAGAGGATCATGCATGAGGATAAGATGATTCACCTTGATTTGTGTGCTTAGAGTTGTAGGCTACGAAACAAACAAGTTTCGAAGGGGTCATCCTACAAAATGAGCATAACTAATTTTGAGGATAACAGCTGGCTCTAATTGGCGAGCTTCCTTTGATCATCCTTTGAGATGATCTGAAGGGAGAAGAACTCCAGTCTCTAAGTGCCTTCATCCATTCCATTGGGATATAGAGTCAGGTGACACAAAAAAACACAAAAAGAGTAAAACAAAAAAGACACAAAAACTGTATAAAAATTCTTGAACTTATTTGTCACTTTACTGAGTGAAAAGTTTTAGATGTTGCCCACTATGTGGTAACAAGAAAGGCATGGCATCTTGATATTCTAGAATGAAGTTATTTTCACCATAACGTTGATGAATGATGAAAGGGCCTCTCCATAGGGAATCAAACTTCTCGTGCATTCCTTTTGGCTCTCTCCTCTTGTCCCATAACAAGACTTGATCCCTGACTTGAAAATCTCTAAATTTGGCCTTCTTGTCAAATAACTTCTTCACTTGACCTTGGTGCTCTGCAATACGATCCACCACTTTGACTCACTATTCCTCAAGCTCAATTGCTCTCTTTGGAGTAATACGATCTACTCACAAAGCATCAAACAATGCCTTGTGTCAGGTTCTCTAATTTTCATCTACTAACTTTCTGATGATAGTGACCAGATTCTTATTACTAGATTTAGCTTGACCATTCCCTTGGGGGTAATAGTTCTAGATGAATGAGAAAGAATAATGCCATATTCAAAATAGAAACTAGTAATTTCATGAGAAGAAAATCATGTAGCATTTTCTGCTACAATCTTGTTTGGAACCCCAAACCTAGATATGATGTTTTCTTTGATAAACCTACAAACTACTTCAGAAGTAGCTTGCTTCATAGGAATAGCCTCCACCCACTTTGTGAAGTAGTTAGTTCCTGTAAGAACATAGCTGTGTCCTTCACTTGATGTTGGATTCATTGCACCAATGAAGTCAATAACCCATTGCTAAAATGGTTCCTCAATAATGACTGGTTTGAATGGTAGGGCAGCCAACTTGGGTTTCCCCACAAACTGCTGGCAAAGTTCACACTTACGCACCTAGTTGTATGCATCTTGGAACAAGGTCGGCCAATAATATCTGGCTCTTAGAATTTTATGAGCCATGATAGGTGCTAAAAAATGTCCACCACATGCTAGACTATGGAAAGATTCCAAAAGTTTGCTTTGTTGCAACTTATCAACATAACAGAGGAAAATCCCATCAATGCTCCTCTTGTACAAACCATTGTCCCATAAGACAAAATTTGAAGCTTTGAGATTAATGGTCCTTTTCTCTTTATAAGACAAATGTTCATGAAATTCACCATATGTGAGAAAGTAAGCAAGATCTGAATACCATTCATCTATGGTGCTCACAAAAAGAACGGTGGGAATGTCTTCAACCTCTACTTCTTCATCACCAGTTTCCTTGGGTACATTATTAGCAATAAGCTAACATAATCCTTTTCCCCGCACAAGCTTGGTAGGCTTAATATCAAGGTCATATTCCTGGATCCAGTTGCCTCTTTTGCTTCCAAACTCCTATTGAGTTAGAATAGATTTGACTGTTGAGTCTAGAACCAACGCAACAGTATGGGAATTTAAAATGTAGAAACAAAAATGCGTAACAAATTTCACTATGGCATATGCATGTTTCTCCATAGCAAGATATTTGAGTTCATGAAATTTTGGAGGACAACTCATGAATGCAATAGGAGATTCAATACCCTCCTCATTCTGTTGAACCAAGATTACTGACAGTGTATGCTCAGAAGCATAACTATACATAATGAAGTCCTTGGTATAATTAGGACACACAAAAACTAGAGCATGGGCAATGGATCTTTTAATGTCCTCAAAAGCTTCTTTACCTTCCATGCTCTAATGGAAAGTGGACTTACCTTTCATCATATTAATAATATGATGAGTCTTTTCTGTGAACTCAGGAACAAATCTCTACAGAAAATTCACTTTTCTAAATAAAGAGTGAACAACTGTCTTGCTTGAAGGTAGAGTAAGACCTTGAATGGATTTGACCCTTTCCAGATCAATCTTGGTACCTTCCTTATACACCAAATGTACAAGAAGTTTACCTTCAGTTACCCCAAAAATGGACTTTTTGGGATTGAGTGAAATTCCATGTTGACGACACCTTTCTAGAACTTGCCGCAAATGGTAGGCATGATCTTGACGCTTCTTAAAAAAAAATTTAAATCATCAAGATATACAACAATAAACTTATCCATTTCATCATGAAATGCCAAGTCCATTGCTCGTTGGAAAGTCACACAAGCATTGATTAAATCGAATGGCATCCTGCAGTAAGCAAAAGTACCCCAGGGAGTTGTGAAAGTAGTTTTATGCTGATCCATTTCGTTCACCTCCACTTGGTTATAACCTAAGAAACCATCCAACATAGATAGCATCTCTGAACTAGTCACCATTTGTAGTACTTGATCCATTACCGGAAGAGGGTAGTCATCCTTTAGAAGTGACTGATTCAAGTTCTAGAAATCCACACAGATGCGAATTTCACTATTCTTTTTTCTTACTAGTACTATGTTAGCAATCCATGTGGAATGATGAATTGGGAAAATAATTCTTGCATTCAACATATTCTGAATTTCTGCTAAGATCGTACCTAAAATTTTGGGGTTATACTACCTCTGCTTCTACTTGTGAGGCATAGATCCCAACTTGAGTGGAATCTCATGTTGGACTTCTTTAGGCCGGAAAGACTTCAAGTCATCATAAGAATATGCAAGCACATCAATATAGTGACACAAAAGAGTCACAAACTTGAATCTTTCATCAGTTGTGCAACATTTCCTGATGTTGACCATCTTAGGATCAGCTTCTGTACCTAGGTTCACCTGTTCAACTTCTGATGAAGAACCAGTTCCAATCTGCTACTATTGCTTGATGTACCAGTCATGTTTATTGAATAGTTTCTTCAGAGAAACTAAACCTTTGGGAATTTTTTCCCCTTTATCTACAGAAACTCTTCATTGGTCTCTAAATCAACTTCAGAAATAGATTCCCGAGGAGGAGAATCACTACCTTCAAAATAAAGTTCATTGAAGTTATCTACTTTTTCTAGAAAAGAAATGATTTGATCATCCCCATTAAAAACCTACCAGTGGTCAGAATTATCTGGGACACTTGGCTGAAAGAACAACTCAATTGTGTATTTATTACCCTTAAAATCCTTGTGAGGAATCATAAAGGTGGCTGAGATAGCCAATGAATCTGCATGATCATTGAACTCTCTTGGTACTGCTGAGATGTCAAAAGCATCAAAGTCCTCAATGCAATCCTAGACATTGTGGTAATTCCTCAGCGTTTCATTTTTGGTTTGGTATAGATTCCTTACCTGGCAAACGATGAGCTCTGCATCTCCCTATGCATGAAGATTCTTGATTAATTTAGCACGAGCAGCTTCCATCCCTAGTAACAAGGACTCATACTCAGTGGTATTATTGGTATTATCAATTTGTAGCTTGTAAGAAAAAGGAAAAATGTCTCCTTGAGGAGATATAAGGACTATTCCAGCCCCTAATCCTGTTGAAGTACAGCTACCATCAAACTCTAAGGTCCAAACATCATTTGAACTTTCTAGTTTGACATTATCATGACTAGGAGATTCTTCATTTGAAAAAGAAAAATCCTCCATTGTCATGCTTTCATTTGAACTATCATTAGATGTATCAACACAATCCTTCGTAGTCAAAAAGTAATTCCCCATACCAGAAGACTCAAAGAGAATTTGCACTTTGGGATCTTTAGATTTGGTGACGGTATATTTTGCTTCCCTTTCTGGAAGTAGCTTTTGCATAACACCCTTGATGGGTATTCTTGCCTCAGTCCAGTCCATGCTATTCTCTCCACCAACATCTTTACATAAATTGTGTCCCAACAAAATCCCATATAAAGTAGGAACATCAGCCACCAAAACGGTCATTTTTATCTTCTCTGGAAAGGCAGCGAATGCAAACTGTGCATCCTTAATCTTCCCTATCAAGGGTACTTGTTTAGTTTCTATGGAAAAGAACCTACCAAAAGTCTTGGTCAAGGTTAAACCTAGAGCATCTTCTACCTTAGCAGGCATGACGTTATTAGAAGCTCCAGAATCTATAACACAATTACTTAATTTATGACCATTCACTAACAAAGAAACATAGAAAGGTTCAATCTTTCCTATGGTAGTGGAAGAGGTAGCAACTAGATTGTTCTATGGAGATCTTATGTGAGATGATAGGACTATTTTTGGAAGAATCTTGCCCTCCAGGGGCAATTTTATTTTTTACAAACTTAGCTAACCGATCAAACTGATCATGGTTACCATGCAAGTATTCAACCTCAGACATCTAAATTTTGGTCTTCTTCACATGGTCTATTATATCGAACAATTAATATGATGGAGACATAGCAAAAGGATTATTTTCATGTTGAGGTTTTGGAATAGGGGTACTAGTCTGAGGAACAAAAGAAGAAGATAGAGCATTTGAAGTACTTAACTTTTTTTTCACCAACTGGGTCTCTGGGTTGAAAAGGAAGAGGTGTTCCCCTCTTAGTAATGGAGATTGTAGGATGAGGATCTTCCTTTGACTTTCCCTTATCAGCTACTTGTTGATTCAACTAATTTTGAGATTGCATGAAAACAACATATGACTCACCATATGCATCTTCTCTTTGTTCAACTTCATCCTAAAAATTTAGGAAGCTAATATTTGAGTCACCAGTTAACTCTTCTTCTCCTTCTGTGAAGAGATTAATGCTATCATCCTAAGCTAAATCAGGTTGAAAGGAATTATCTTGTTCTGCTTCATAATAGCAAATTGTTGCATTGACCGGTGGAGCTTCCAAAGCAAGTCTTCCTTGTGTAGGAGGAAGCCTGTTTTGTCCTTGGTTTCTAGCAGCATTACCTTGGTATGGAGCATTTGGAAATGTTCTCCTTGGTATGTCCCTATAGGAAAGAGTGGACATACTTTGAGAAACTTGTTTCTTCAAGGCTAACAATTCGTTAGCCAACTTTTGCACCATGGGATCCGTGGTGCTTGTAGAAGGTGTACTTGTGGAAGGTTGTCCTTTAGCCTGATTCGTATCTTTCCTTATTTTTCTAGTGAGGATCAAGTCATCCTCAATTTCAGTAGCCAAGGCTTGTGCTGCTACCAAATTAGCCGGATTAGTCTGCCGCAGAAGAAAACTCACTTCCGGCAATTGAGTGTTTATGAAGAAACACTTTAGATTATTAGTTGTAGGTTGAGTAGTTGCAGGAATTTTATTGGTCAGCTTATTAAACTTTGTGATGAACTCACACATGGGTTCTTGCAATTCCTTCTTCATTTGAGTAAGCTGGGCCAAAAGAGCATGTACATCTTTGGTAGGTTTGAACCTAGCCTCAAACTTGGTTCATAGAACATTCCATCCAATGATGGTTTGAGCAGGAAGGTGATAGAACCAATTGGCCGTGACACCTTGAAGCATCTCAACAAAAAGTATCGCAGATACATCTTCATATTCTACCCCTAGAACACCACATGCAATGTAAAAAGTTGGAATATGTTTGTCGGGGTGAACTTTTCCATCACCATAGAACTTTGGAAAATTCTTTCTTGAACTATGGGGTAGATCATGCAATGGTGGGGTAAGATTCAAAGGCCCGAAAGCATTTCCCCATTGACCTGCAGGAGGAGGATGAGACATTATGTGCTTATTAAGAGGTGGAATTACAAACCTTGAAACTTGTACAACTGGCAGTCCTATGCACACTTGAGGCTTCACTTGGTATAGGTGACCTTGTGTTGGTAGGAGGAAAACTCTGTGTACATTGAAGTTGAGATTTCAGAGGCAAAAGGCTAAAATTATTTTGCTACATTAACTTAGAAACATGATCAATAATTCCTTGAGCTCTCTTACTTCTTGTATAGCTTGAGTATGCCAGAATGCAATATACTTAACAAAGATAAAAATTGGAAAAACTCATTACAAGCAATGAGGCCGATATGCTTCAGCTCAAAGCGTGAGGCTCTAAGTTGCACGTTCGATCCCCAACGGAGTCACCAAAAACTATTGGGGGAATATTTTGTCTTTAGCTAACTAAAGGAAAAATGGTTATATCAACCACAGTGTGATGAGATAATATCTCTCCTCTCAACAAGGGGAGGCTCCCTTTTATTGCCAAATACAAACTAATAACTATTACAAAATTATTTACACTAAGAACTAACTTCGGGGTGATTTTATATCATCCATTTCTCTTTTTTCAGAAATGATGTTTACAATTCTTGATATAGAAATATTACAAGTTGCTAACTTAGAGAAATGATAACTAATATGTAATTTAGTTACATGAAATAATAACTAAAGTAATACTAGTATATCTAATCCATGAAGAAACCCATGAAAACACAAAGTTTTCCCCTGCTTCTTATGCTTGAATGTAAAATAAGGATTCTAGAATATAATGCAGCCCAAAGTCTCCAATGTATTCCAAGATAAAACAAAATGATCAAATGAATCAACTTGTAGCTCAAAGTCTTCAAGTTCACTCTAAACTTACAAATATAAACTAACTTCCACAAATGATAATTGCATCTCAAAGTCTACCGAAATTGAATTTAGAATGTCTCTCAATCACTTGACACACACTTTCAACTTTCAATCACTTATCAGTTATAAGGTAATAGAAAATATGTAAGAACAATTCTATCACTTAACAAATTATATCCAACACAAAGATTGGGTACCAACTTGCTTTTCTTATATTGATTTTTCTTGAAAATTGATTTACAACAAAAGCTCAAAGTCTTAAAATTGCTTCTCAAATTCGGCAGAGTTTTGCTTCAATAGACAAAAGATAAAAATTACAATAGAGGCCCTCTTTATTTATAGTGAGAGGCCATGAGATAATCTAGGAAAATCTAACTAATTTGACTTATTCAACAAAGGAGTCCTTATTGATTTGGGACTTCCTATGTTTTTACATGTAATTACATATGGAAAAAGTACATGTAAAAGTGTCCAAAACTACAAAACAAAGTACATATGAAAATACAAAAATAAACTAAGGCATGAAAACTTGAATCAACTTGCACTCCCATTCTTCTTCAGATAAGCCTAGTACATAGTGAATATTGCTTGCATCTCTAATCTGTCAGGACCAATGGTGTTTTTGGAGATCACTCAAGCTCTAATTACTACATCTTTCACTGTTGTAGCTACCTTTTCATGATTGGTTAACTTGACTTTCAAGTTATCCAGAGTTAATTGGTTATCTAGAATATTATCCAGAAAGGTGATTGAAAAAGCCTTGTCTTCAAACTCCCTTTGAAACATACTCTTAAACTCTTGAATCATCTCATCAATGGGAAGAAAATGATGATCTTCAGTTGTCAACTTACATGGGAGTTCCTCCAATTTGTGCAAAAGATCAACATTGCTCTGTTCACTCAGTTCCCTAGCACTCTCCAAATCCTTGATCAATTCTTTTAAAACATTACTTCAGTGAATCAATGACTCTTTAGTTTCTAGATAAGATTAACGATTATAAATAATGCCAATTGATGTCAAAGTTTTTATCTTCATCTTTTTCATATCAGTCCACTTCTCAAGGCTATTATCTAAATACTCAATGTCTTGAGAAATTACATCAACCAAACCATCCAGCTAGCTCTTATCTTTTCCATTCTACTTTTCTTCTTAGTTGTACTTGTAAGAAGAGACACTCCTTGCAAATGCATTCTCTCAAGGTATTCCTCAACCACTCTTCCTTTGACATGAGTCTTTTCTGCCTTTTGGATAATAGGATCTTCCAAAGTGATTGCCTCAGGTGTCACTGACTCAGATGACAAAGTAATCTTTTGCAACACCACAACCAATTGCTCTACTCTTGCTTTGTATTGCTCCTTCATTTCCTGCTCATGATCAAATTTTAGAATCAAGGAATTGAGAGTAGACTGAAAATCAGCTTTGGTACTTTGATGTGTGATTTTCCCTAGTTCAATCCTAGAGATAGAATAATCACTCATGCTGAAATTATCGATGGTTGCATTTGGTGGTGGTTGAGCAATTTCCACATACTTGTGACCTTTGTCTTCTAATAGTCAAGAAAGAGTCTTGGGCTTCTTTTGAGTCTTTGCCTTCACTGGGATTAGCTTTTCAAAATCAAAGTCATCTGGGGAGATGGCCTACTTTTTCCTCTTTGGAGTGTAGGCTAAGAGCCATGGAGGAAGCAATGATGTACTCACATTTGGATCTAACTCCATTGCAGGTGTAGAAGGAATTGTACTTACACTTGTGGTAGTAACAATTAGAGGAGTGTTTGTAAATACAACACTTGGCACATTCACATTAACCATTTGCTTAGTACCTAAAACAAATTAATCAAAAATTGTCAAATCACCAATATCATAGGAAGGTGAAGACAAGCTTGAATAGACCCTGAAGAAGGAAGAGCAGTATCAAAAGCAACCTTAGGACTATCAAAAATTGTCCTAGAAGATGGTGATGAGCTAGAAGACTGAATAACAATGGGAGACAATGGAGTTTTTGAAAGAATAGGTAAAGAATTTGAAACATACACTATGGGTAGGGGAGAAGAGACTCGAGTTTCCTATGATATGTCTTTTGGTGAAGACATGGTTATCTTCTGTGGATCTTCCTCCTCATCTCCTTTCTCTGCTTCCCGCTTATCCTCTTTTTCCCCTTAATACCTTTCTTCAGTGTCCATTTCTTTAGCAATGGGTTCCTTAGTATCCTGCTCTTCTATTTCCCTTTCTTTGGCAGTAGACTCCTCTTCTGTCACCTTGGCTTTATCTCCTTTTGATACAAATTTTATTCTAGACTTAGAAGCCTTAGAAGTACTAGGAGCATCACTCTTGTTTTTAGTTCTTATTTCAGTCTTCTTCCCTGTCTTCTCAAGAGCTTCTTCTTCATAGCCAATGATAAAGTCTTTTAGCTATATCCCTTTGCTTTGAAGCCATCTATTAGTATTGGCCAAGATAGGCTCAAACCTCTTCCTCAATGATGTCACTTCTTTCTTTGACCATAACATAGTAGGAAAAGGAGAACTTACAATTTGCTCATTTACATACCTAGGGTCTACAACATCTTCATTATCAACCATCCCCTTAGGAATATCAGCTAAACCCAACGCTTCAATTTGACTCAAAGACAATTTGTTGTAATCTAGTTTTTTGATATCTTCTGTAGTTCTTAAATCCGCCCAAACATCCTCCACCATCGGCTCATGGAATTGAGTTTTCCTCTTGATTTCATCTTTCACTCCTTGGTAGTCAAATTTGGGTCTTCTCTTGAACTGCTTCATTGTAACCAATTGCATTTCAGTTTCCAAAGCCTTAGCTTTTGCAGTAGTAGCAACATAATACATGCCAATTTCAATAGGGAACCTGAATCCAGGCTTCTTCAATTTCATTTGTTTGTTGTGTACTACAATCATCTATCTACACAATTCCATCAAGATAATCCTATCAGTCAAAAATTTTGGTAACATGTAAGGATAACCTTGATAGTAACCAATTCTTAAATAGACAAAAGGTGGGAACTGAAGAAATAAACAACTAAACTTTTTGACAACCCTCCCTGCATCATCTGAAACTCTTCTTTGTTCTAATTGAGGATCAAATAGACACATGAAAAATGCAAAGAAGGAATCATTCAATCTTCTGAATGATGTATGGATCCCTTCAGAGTTAGCTAAGGATAGTATTGGTAAACTGGCACCACCCTCTAATCTCCCTCAGATGTCAAACCTAGAAAGCTTCTCATTGAAGCAGATGCATATACAAGATATGATGCCATGTAGAACTTAGATGTGGTTGACACCTTGCTTAATTGCTCATGAAGAGCATTACTAATTTGTTCACCCCAAAAAATATTTTGTTTGCCTTGAAGGATGATTTTGATGTAAGGAATCATCCACTCATGAAAAGTGGAAGATGAAGGTAGCCCTCTAACTCTACTGAGAAGAGTTATCAAGTCACTAACCTCCTCTACAAAGTCACTTCTAGGAAAACTCTTAGGCCATCTGGATAAATTTGGTCTGGAAGTTTTTAACCATTTAGCATTGTTAATCCTTTTGGCCTTTTCAACATCTTTTTATATTCCCTCTGGGCAATTGAGAAATCTAGCTCTGCACTTTCCTCCACACCAGAACACATGAAAAACTTATCCATGAACTCTGCATCTAGTCTCATTATCATGTTGCCATGAGAATCCACCACTGTCCTATTATCCTTGTTATAAAAGTGTGCAACTTGAAGAACAAATTCAATATTATGTGCAGCGACAGGAAAGGAAGCAACCAAATGAATATTACTATTGATAATCCCTTGCATGTAGTGACTAGGTTTATCTTGCTTTGTCCTGTCTACAAATTTGGCCATATCAGCATGACCAATCTCTGTGTCCCGTATTTCATCCACGTTTGATGTGACTGAAGTGACGGGGAACATGCCCTAGTACTTATACTTCATTGCTTTGGCCTTCTTTGGTGATCGGTCAGTCATTTGAAAGATGAGCACCTCTGGCAGAGAAAGAAAACTTGACAATCTTGCAAGGACAACTACAACAATAAGAGGCTGCAGTGTTAGGGAAAATGTGGTACATGATGATACTGCAAAGTGGAAAAGGTGATCAACAACGTGAGATTGAAGGGGCTAGAGATGAATCAAAGCAAATAATGGAGCAAAAGTGAGATAAGGATAGCAACTTGGAAAATTTCCCAGAGTTAGAAAATTTTCAGGGAGTGAGTGCATAGGCGACGATTTTTTTCGCCTTTGCATATTAGGAGAATTGCATTTTCATGTCAGGGTGGCAAAAATGTCTGCTCCTACATATGGGGTAAATCAAGCTAATGCAATGGCAGGCGAAAATACCATTGTTACCTTCAAATAATACAAAAATGTGTATGGGCGACATTTTTTGCTGCCCCTACGCTTAGGGCACAAATGTGTTACTGCGTGGGTGACATTTTTTCCCACCTATGCAAAGAAGGTAACCAGTCATGTGTCAGTGGCGCTTTTCGCCACCTTCACACCTTGAAACCAAGGATTGGTTTAGTAGAAGGAATCACCGAAAATACATAAACAAAGGTCAAAATCGTTGGTGGAGACAAATGGCTATAGGTAAAAAAACAACCATAAAAGACTGATTAAATAGAACAAAAGAAAGATGAGCTAGGCTTTTTAGGAATAAGGAGGATTAACATAACAAAGAATCGACAACAAATACAGGTGCTAGGGTTTTTAGGAACAAAAATGAAAACTAAAAACTAAGATGATTAAGAACCCTAAGACCTTTCAGAAAAGAAATAAAAGTACGATAAAATAAAAGAAAACCCTACCTTTGAGCGATGAAGAACAAAAAATGATCTCCAACCTATGAGAATGTTGGTCCAACACGTTCGCGAGGAAATTTGAAGGCAAGCAAAGGCTTGGAACAATTACTGGAATGACTAAACAAGAATAAAATGAAAACTATGACAATAAAAACCCATAAAAATGTTTTTAAATCCTTAACTCAAAGTGCATTTATTGCACATGAGTTAAACTCAAAGTCACTCAGGAGATGTATCGGCGGTAAATTTTATCACTTTTGTGCATACGAGGAAGACAAGATGCATGGGTGACATTTTTCGCCACCCCTGCACTTTGAAAGTAAACAACATGCATGGGTAGCAATTTTTGCCACCCTTTCATATCAAGGGACTCAAACATGCACCGACAGAAAAAAAATGCCGCCTTTGCATGAAAACAAATTTTTTTATAACTCCTAAAAACTACCAAAAACTCAAATTTAGTGAGTTCACAACTTGATCTGTTTGTGCAAAATTCAAGAAATCAAGGCAAGAAGATACTTGAATGGATTCTCAGGAGATAAAGGACCATGCATGAGGACAAGATGATTCACCTTGATTTGTGTGCTTAGAGTTGTAGGCTACAAAATAGACAAGTTTCGTAGGGGTCATCCTACAAAATGAGCACAACTAATTTTGAGGATAACAGTATGTCAAGATCAATCTATATATACTTATATATATCACAGTCGATATGAATGAATAAATATTCAAACTAAAACAACATACCGAAGTAACTTCATTTAGTTTCAGAGGGCCTAGGGTCAATATAAACTGTTGCTCTGCGTAGCTTAACAAGCTTCCATAACAAAGTAGAGAAATGGACATCTAAAATGTATCTATAAGGCTCACTTGTTCATAGGTAACAATATGTTTAACATCTCTAAAGTATATCCAAATGACAAGAATAATATAAAAATATAAATTCTTATTTCTCTTTGCTAATTCGGTAAGATAATATAGAAAAATGTTATTCCTCTATAGAGGATACATAATCTATCTATGTTTACTTGTGTACAGTGAAAGACCAGTTGCCATACAAAAGATAAACACTATTATCTTTACTTCTAATGCTTACTATTCTAATCAAACATAAGTAGTTATCATGTAGACTTCATCATAGTCTTCAAAGAATAATGGACTTACCTGTATGACAAAGCAAACTGTGCCTTTACCGTTACCACTTCCTATCTCGTCCACTTCTCATAGCTTCTGAGATCTCTGTCTATTCTCCTCCCAGTCCTCCTCTATCTCTGCTTTCCTATATGACAAATCAGGCCATGCCTTTACCATGACCACTTATTGTCTTGTCCACTCCTTAGCTTCTAAGCTCTCTGTCTATTCTCCTCCCAGTCCTTCCTCTCTTGCTCTCTCCCCTTCCTGTTAACCTCCTACACACACTTAATAGTCCTTGGCAGATAATAATGGCATCGTTCATCAATCTTTCTTCCACTCCCACGAGCTGATCATGTAGAGATATGTGGAGAATATGTAGAAAGTGGAGTGACTTCTCCTTTCCCCCCACTCCCCAAGCATCTAGGGGATATGATAAGAAGGAATAAGAATAGATTTAATACCTCCATGACATGGTCTTAGCTAACAATAATATTAATAATAATAATATTAATAATAATAACAACAATAATAATATTTAAATAATAAACATAACATACTTATCTAATAGATGTCATTAATGCATACTCTCCATTACTTATTGTACTTATATGTAAGCACAATTATCAATGGAGAATTCTCACACATCGATTATGATCTTGACGAAAAAATTAAATAGGTTTAATCAATTTATAAATGTTGACTTGATATCTAAAGGCATACACAATGTTTCTACCTGATAACAAAAAAGGATTTAACCTTTGTCTTAATGATGACCTCATTAGACAAGAATAACATGATCTCTCTCTACTAAATATGTGTGTGTGTGTGTGTGTTTTCAAATGGCATAAGGATTGTTGCATTCACACGATCTAGCATCCTCTCCATGGTGATACTCTCTCCCCTTATCGGAGGGAAAAACAACATTGTTCTTGCATCCACCTCAGTTACATGATGGTAGTTAGTCTATTTTATCATTTTAACCACATGTTCAATAATGATGTCATAAACAATTATTTCTTGCATATAAATTAATATAAAGCAAAAATGCATTTTCCATTATAACTATAATCATCATATTTTTTTTGACTATCTATCTTCACAAAAATAATGAAAATAAATATATTGGTTTCAAAAATGGGGTGTGATAGTTCCTCAAGGGCTTAGTGGAAGTCCGACAGGATCCAAGATGGACCAAAAGAACCGCAAATCCAAATGCATGTTGAAGATCCACAAGCAAGAGGTAAAAAACCTTGGTGGGGTTTTCGAGCTAGTGGGGATATGAAGGGAAAAGGGATGTGTTCTAGCGACCTAAAAACCAACTCTTGAACATGTATATTTTTCTCCAAAATCCATCAAAAATCCTAGTTTTTGCCTTTGTAGTTTAAACCCATTATTTAGATATGATCTGAGATTATTTTCCATGGGTATCTTTCAAAAATTCTGATTAAAAATTCCCTAAGTCTTTTTGTTTTTTTCTTCCCTTTGAAACATTGATTCATGTGAGGCCTTTTTTAGTGAATTGGGTTGTTCACGAAGAGTTGATTTCAATGACTAGGTTCACAAGTTCATGCTTTCACCGATTTGCCAACAAAGTCACAAGGAGGCTGAAGAAGGGTTTTTAAAGATAGAAAAAGGGAATGAAGTGGTGAAGTCTTTCAGAAAAATTTTGGTTTGCCAACTGTTAGGTTCACCAATGGAAAGTTTTGCCAATGACAACTTTGCTGATGACATGGATTAACAACAAAGGAAATAGAAATTTTCTAAGGCAAAAGAAGAAAGATAGAAGGCCTTTTTTAGTAAAGTATTTAGTTTGTGAACTTGGAAGTTAACCGACTGAAGGGTTTGCTGTCGGAGTATTTCACTGACAGAGGGAAGATCTACCAAAGGAAAGGGACCAAAGAAAGAAGAAGACAAAGTGACAAATTTGATTAAGTAAAGAAATAGAAAGACAAGGAAGAAGATGGAGAAAATGGGTAGGTCTTCATCGACAAAAGTGTCAGTTCACGAACTGTTAGGTTTTCTGACAAGTAGGTTCACCATGGGAGAAAATTGTTGATGAAGGGCAAGGTGGAGAAAAATGTTAGGGTTTAGGTAGATCAGAGCAATAAACATTAACAATTATATGTAAATTAAATAACCCAAATATAACAATGAACAATAACACAAAAGAGATCAACACATAATTTTAACATGGTTCACCCAAAATGGGCTACATCCACAAAAACTCAGCCATCCAATAATTTTATTATCTAGTGCAAAGAAGATTACAATCTCACGAATTTCATCCCTCAACATACATCCCAGCTGTGGGTAAGTGCAAGAAGATGGGGGGCCAAAAAGGGGTCTTAAGTGGCCACGTTTTTTCTCAAATCAGGAAATACTGGCCTTGGATGAGAAATTGAGCATAGTTACACTCAAAATTTGGAGATGCAACCAAAACAATGTTCATAGTGCTTTGAGTCTACTTTCTAAACTACTATTTTTTTTTAAAATGGCATAGATTAAGGGGTTCAAAAGAGGGAGCCATAGAAATTGGTGTTGTTTCTGTCAAAAAAACATAAAATGGCATGTTTTGTGGCTCCCTCAAAAGGTCAACTTTTTTTTTGGTATTTTTAAAATTGATTTGGTGAGAAATTAGCTAATAACATGTAGTTTATGCCTGATTTTTCTGATAATTTTTTGATGAATATTTGATTTTTTACTAATTTTCAAAGTGGACACATCCTAAAAAATAGAATTTTGGCCGTGCTACCCCTATAAATTTTGAAAACTAATTGAAAATCATTTTTTTCTTTTTTTAATATTTGTAGAATGGAGTCTAGTTTCTAAATATATAATTTTTTTGAAATTTCAATGAATAGTTAATTTACAATGAAAAAAAGACCAAACAGTGGTTTTTGCCCAAAAACGGACACAAAAAAGAAATTAAAGATGAAAGGCTTAACATTGTTAAAATGTGAAAAAATTCACATCGTCAAATAGATAAGAGAAAGCCTAACATTACCCAGTTGTTCAATTTGTTTGACCTTGAAACACGTGCAAATCTGAGGGTTAGCACGAATGCAATTATGTGAAATCTTGAAGAGTATGGAAAAAATACGTCTGTGACTATTCAAAAGGCACTCCAAGCCTTTGGGTTGGAAATCCAAAGCAAATCCCAAGCCTAAGGCTTGGGATTCGCAAAGCAAGACATAACGCGAGCACGTTATAATGCGCTCGCGTTATGTTTTGCTTTGCATTTTTCTTTTCTGCCAAAGTCTGTTGTTTGTCATGTTTGACATAACACGAGCGCGTTATAATGCGCTCGCGTTATGTTCCCCTTAAATTTTTTTATGTTAAAGGCTATTAATCATGTATGTATGTATGCCTATATGTATGTATTTCTGTATGCCTATATGTATGTATGTATGCATCTATGTATGCCTATATGTATGTATGTATCTATGTATGCCTATATGTATGTATAGTGTCAAGGGCAGAGGAGGGTAGAGATGGGAGTGAGCCAGATAGGGGAGGAGAGGAGTGGATAAGGATTGAGTGATTAAGGTTTAAGGTTGAGGGTTGAGTGTTTAGGGATACGATTTAGAGTTTAGGGATAAGGGATTAGAGTTTAGGACCTTGAGGGATTAGGGTTTAGGGTTGAGGCTTTAGGGATAGCATTTAGGGTTAAGGGTTGAGGGATTAGGTTTAAGGTAGAGTGTTGAGGGCAGAGGGATTAGGGATAGGGTTTAGGGTTGAAAGTTTAGGGTTGACAGATTAGGGTTTAAGGTATAGTTTAGTAGTTCTTGTGGATAGAGCCAGTAAACAATGGGAGATTATTTGTTTGTTTCATAACAATATACCTTCCCTAAGTGCAGGGTGGACAACAAGAAACATAGATGTACCCTAATGCAAATCTTTTCTCATAATGATCATCCTTCTAATTTCAACTGTTAATTACTCACTGTGGATGTACCATACACAAATCTTTTCTCATAGGGTTTAAGGTATAGTGTTGAGGGTTGAGGGTTTATTGATAGTGTTTAGGGTTGAGGGTTGAGGGATTAGGTTTTAGGGTTGATGGATTAGGGTTTAAGGTATAGTGTTGAGGGTTGAGGGTTTAGGGATAGGGTTTAGGGTTGACGGATTAGGGTTTAGGGGTGACAAATTAGCATTTAATGTCAAGGTTAGGGTTAGAGTGTTGAGGGTAGAGGGATTAGGGATAGGGTTTAGGGTTGAAGGTTTAAGGATTGAGGGTTGAGGCTTTAGGGATGAGGGTTTAAGGCTTAAGATATAGTGTCAAGTGTTTAGGGTGTAGGGATAGGGTTTAAGTTTTAAGGGTTAAGGGTTGAGGGATAGGGATTAGGGTTTAAGGTATAGTGTTGAGGGTTGATGGTTTAGGGATAGGGTTTAGGTTTGAGGGATTAGAGTTTAGGGTTGATGAATTAGGGTTTAATGTTGAGAGTTGAGGGTTGAGGGTTGAGATTGAGGGATAGGGTTAATGGTCAAGGGATTAGGGTTAAATAAGAGTGTTGAGGGTAGAGGGATTAGGGATAGGGTTTAGGGTTGAAGGTTTAATGATTTAGGGTTGAGGCTTTAGGGATGAGGGTTAAGGGATTAGGGTTTAAGATATAGTGTCGAGTGTCGAGTGTGTAGGGATAGGTTTTAGGGTTCAAGTTTTAAGGGTTAAGGGTCAAGGGATTAGAGTTAAGGGTTGAGGGATTAGGGTTTGACGTTGAGGGTTGAGGGTTGAGGTTCAAGGGTCAAGGGTTTAGGGATAGGGTTGAGAGTCGAGGGATTAGGGTTAAAGTAGAGTGTGGAGGGTATAAGGATTAGGGATAGGGTTGGAGGGTTTAGGGATAAGGGATTAGGGTTTAAGGTATAGTATCTAGTCTGTTGAGGGTTTAGGGATGAGGGATTAGAGTTGAGGGATGACAGATTAGGGTTGAGGGTTGAGGGATTAGGGTTTAGGGATAAGGTTTAGGGTTGAGGGTTGAGGGATTAGGGTTTAAGGTATAGTGTAGAGGATTTAGGGATAGGGTTTAGGGTTGAGGGATTAGAGTGAAGGGTTTAGGGATTAGGATTTGACGTTGAGGGTTTAGGGTTTAGGGATAGGGTTGAGGGTCGAGAGATCAGAGTTAAGGGTTGAGGGATTAGGGTTTGACGTTGAGGGTTGAGGGTTGAGGTTCGAGGGTCAAGGGTTTAGGGATAGGGTTGAGGGTTGAGGGATTAGGGTTAAAGTAGAGTGTGGAGGGTATAAGGATTAGGGATAGGGTTGGAGGGTTTAGGGATAAGGGATTAGGGTTTAAGGTATAGTATCTAGTCTGTTGAGGGTTTAGGAATAAGGAGAGCATTTAGGGTTTAGGGATGAGGGATTAGAGTTGAGGAATGACGGATTAGGGTTGAGGGTTGAGGGATTAGGGTTTAGGGATAAGGTTTAGGGTTGAGGGTTGAGGGATTAGGTTTTAATGTATAGTGTTGATGGTTTAGGGATAGGGTTTAGGGTTAAGGGATTAGAGTGAAGGGTTTAGGGATTAGGATTTGACATTGAGGGTTGAGGGTTGAGGGTTTAGGGATAGGGTTGAGGGTCGAGGGATCAGAGTTAAGGGTTGAGGGATTAGGGTTTGACATTGAGGGTTGAGGGTTGAGGTTCGAGGGTCAAAGGTTTAGGGATAGGGTTGAGGGTCGAGGGATTAGGGTTAAAGTAGAGTGTCGAGGGTATAAGGATTAGGGATAGGGTTGGATGGTTTAGGGATAAGGGATTAGGGTTTAAGGTATATTATCTAGTCTGTTAAGGGTTTAGGAATAGGGATAGCATTTAGGGTTTAGGGATGAGGGATTAGAGTTAAGGGATGATGGATTAGGGTTGAGGGTTGAGGGATTAGGGTTTAGGGATAAGGTTTAGGGTTGAGGGTTGAGGGATTAGAGTGAAAGGTTTAGGGATTAGGATTTGATGTTGAGGGTTGAGGGTTGAGGGTTTAGGGTTTAGGGATAGGGTTGAGGGTCGAGGGATCAAAGTTAAGGGTTGAGGGATTAGGGTTTGACGTTGAGGGTTGAGGGTTGAGGTTTGAGGGTCAAGGGTTTAGGGATAGGGTTGAGGGTTGAGGGATTAGGGTTAAAGTGAGGGTATAAGGATAAGGGATAGGGTTGGAGGGTTTAGGGATAAGGGATTAGGGTTTAAGGTATAGTATCTAGTTTGTTGAGGGTTTAGGCATAGGGATAGCATTTAGGGTTTACGGATGAGGGATTAGAGTTGAGGGATGACAGATTAGGGTTGAGGGTTGAGGGATTAGGGTTAAAGTAGAGTGTGAAGGGTATAAGGATTAGGGATAGGGTTGGAGGGTTTAGGGATAAGGGATTAGGGTTTAAGGTATAGTATCTAGTTTGTTGAGGGTTTAGGAATAGGGATAGCATTTAGGGTTTAGGGATGAGGGATTAGAGTTGAGGGATGATAGATTAGGGTTGAGGGTTGAGGGATTAGGGTTTAGGGATAAGGTTTAGGGTTGAGGGTTGAGGGTTGAGGGATTAGGGTTTAAGGTATAGTGTTGAGGGTTTAGGGATAGGGTTTAGGGTTGAGGGATTAGAGTGAAGGGTTGAGGGATTAGGATTTGATGTTGAGGGTTGAGGGTTTAGGGTTTAGGGATAGGGTTGAGGGTTGAGGGATCAGAGTTAAGGGTTGAGGGATTAGGGTTTGACGTTGAGAGTTGAGGGTTGAGGTTCGAGGGTTAAGGGTTTAGGGATAGGGTTGAGGGTCAAGGGATTAGGGTTAAAGTAGAGTGTGGAGGGTATAAGGATTAGGGATAGGGTTGGAGGGTTTAGGGATAAGGGATTAGGGTTTAAGGTATAGTATTGAGTCTGTTGAGGGTTTAGGAATAGGGATAGCATTTAGGGTTTAGGGATGAGGTTTAGGGTTGAGGGATTAGATATAAGGGTTCAGGGATTAGAGTGAAGGGTTGAGGGTTTAGGGTTTAGGGATAGGGTTGAGGGTCGAGGGATCAGAGTTAAGGGTTGGGGGATTAGGGTTTGATGTTGAGGGTTGAGTGTTGAGGTTTGAGGGTCAAGGGTTTAGGGATAGGGTTGAGGGTCGAGGGATTAGGGTTAAAGTAGAGTGTGGAGGGTATAAGGATTAGGGATAGGGTTGGAGGGTTTAGGGGTAAGGGATTAGGGTTTAAGGTATAGTATCGAGTTTGTTGAGGAATTAGGAATAAGGATAGCATTTAGGGTTTAGGGATGAGGTTTAGGGTTGAGGGATTAGAGTGAAGGGTTGAGGGATTAGGATTTGATGTTGAGGGTTGAGGGTTTAGGGTTTAGGGATAGGGTTGAGAGTCGAGGGATTATATGATCTCCAAAGGAAAATCTCCTAATTCTCCCAGAATGTTATCCTTCAGCAAGGCGGGATGAAGTGTCTTAGCTCTTCCAGTCATGGATCGTCCCATATTTAAGAGGAATTGTAAGGCTTGGAAGTGTCAGTTGATGAAGCACAGGATGTGGTCATCCCTGTTTGTGTTAAGGAATATAATGCACATGATGTGATCAATCTATAGAAGGATAAAATGCAAGCGCGTTAGAATGCGCTCACATTTTGTCTTGCTATAGAAATGGTAAAAAAGTGTTAACCCTCGTGATCCAGGCCCACATGCTCTGTTTTCATACTGATTCTGTGTGTGCTCCGACAAAAAAAAAGTGCTTTCATGTTGTTGGGAAGTTCACACACACATTTGACACATTGTACCACCTTTGCATGATCTTTCCACCACCTTTTCTGCTTTGCCATCTTGAGGAGGAAATAACATAGTTTTCACACCAAGTTTGATATATATCTATTCAAGTTTCAATTTTTGTAGTGTTGCAATGTTAATTGTGATTCAATTTTAGGAATTTAACATTATAGATTGGTTAATAGTATTGTTGTTAGTAATTATATTTGAGTGTTATTCAATTTAACATTGAAAAGGAAGCAAGTGGTGAAAAACTCAAATTGTTGAGGAGTTTGATGCAAGAAGAAAAAAACAATACATAAATAGGTACTCTCTCCATTCGAATCTTCATTTTTTAGGTATGTCAAGTAATATTATTTTGTATTCATTTATTAGGAAGTAATATCAGTCTCTTTATCATGCTATAGACAAATTCTCCATCATGCCGAGGAAACGATCAAGAATTAAACCAACACAGGAAGAGATAGAAGCTAAGAATGCAAAGAAAGCAATGGCTATGAGGGACCTTCATGAGAAGAGGAAATTGGACACAATAAATGAAGACATACCAATTGAAAAGGAACCACAACCATCACAAAGAGATATGGTATTGGCAGCACAAAGAGAATGAATGCAAAAACTTCGTGGTACGAGAGATTTGAATACCATAGTTGGAGACATGTCCTCTACCGCAAGTCAACATGTAGGGACACCATCTAGCACATCTCAAGTTGAGAGTACATCATCACTCACATGTGATGAAGGAGGTACGCCATCGTTCCCACCTCAACCTCAAGGTATGTCATCTATTCCATCTTTGATCAAAGGTATGCCATCTAGCCCATCTCATTTAAATATTGATGAAATTCATAATGTTGCGATGAATTTACCTAACTTAACACCACCTAGAATTTTGCATAGAAAGCCAAAGTATTTGATTGATATTGATGAGAATATTTTGTAGCCAATGGAAGGTAAGATTCCAAAATGCACTGTAGAAGATATGCTCATAAGATTTGGAGATTGTTCTTTGAAAAGTTAAATGAGACTGCAAGATGTCAAGTATTCATTGAAATGATGCGAAGTATAAAGTATAGGTCCATCATGAAGATTCTTAGGTTGAGAACATCAGAGGCTTCAAGTGAAAAATCTATTGTCAAGAATCTAATGAGTGCATATGAGAGTGTGGGTAACACCTCACGCACAAAAGATAGTAATGCAACACGGTGTATGATTACATCGACTATAGTAAGTAGTCAAACGAGGAAAGCTCGTCTCATTAGAAAGATGAGTCAAGAATTGAGAATTAATAGGAAAACTTTATCAAGATTTGTTGGAAGACGCCAAAGAATTGAGGACACTAATGCCAATGAATTATGGGCATTCTTGGGGAGACTACCATGAAAAGATAAACCAATTGTTGAAGCATTGAGATCACTAATTGAAGACTTTTGGAAGAATTACACAAGGGTATCTCCGAATCAAAGGGATGTTGTAAGAAGGAGAATCGGTAGTCAGAACCGTGAGCCACATCCAAAACATTTTTTGGATGAGACTCAAACACAGTTTTATGGTAAATTTCTAGAGAAGTATCCTCAAATTAAAATTTGTCAAAGATATTTTAAAATGCTAAAACCTTTCTATGTTAAGATAAATCACACATGCACTGCTTTTTGTTGTAGATTACATATTGAATTTTCTAACCATTTTGATACTTATAGGTCTATATGTTTAGATATGCATACTAACAATGATTTGTAGGGTTGTGCCATATGTGCCCCACCAACATCTTCAAGAGACTTCATATCAAGAATTTTATGTGAAAGAGAGGAAGGTCAAATATTCTACAAGAAATTATGCTTGGATGGCACATGTCATCGTTGCGGTGGCTTGCAACATTTGCCAATATGTGAACATATGGAAAGAACACATGTGGTTGGAAACAAACTAGTAGAGTTTGGCAAGTATAAAACAGTGGCATACAATACAAAAGATGGTAAAGAAGCAAAGAGGTGTGAATTGGTTATTGAAAAGATTCTAGTGTATCAGTTTATGCCTATATTTCGTGACAGCATAGTGTATGAGTATGCAAGACATGCCCATAGAGCTCGATGTTGGACTTGCAATTCAAGTTATGCAAGGACACATTTCCGGTTGGTAGCATTGTTTCAGTCGTTGACTTTATAGAGAACTACAGTCTACAGCCACAACATGAGGTGCAATCACACTATTACAACTCCACACAGGTTTCTATATTTGTGCACATCACATTCATTCATGCGAATGATAGTACAGAGGATGACAGAAAGATCATAAGGGAGTATAATTTCTATATTAGTGATGATCACACACATTCTACGGAGTTCGTGCAAGGTTACTTTCAGGTGTTCTACAATGATTTGGCTAGAAGGGGCATATCGTTCAATTAGCATATCATATGGTCGAATAACTGTGCATTCAGTTGCTTTCTAGATAATTTCTTAGGTATTTAGCATATGTGGAACTTTTGTGAGGCCGGGCATGGAAAGGGGGAGCATGTATCAAAAGAGCCATAGAACGAGAAGAGTTAAAGTATAAAGACAATGCAAAGTTGACAAATGCAAAATTGATTATCGAGTGGTGTAATGCTTCCATGGGTATAGGTAATGAAGGTAAGTCTTCAGTTCATAGATTTTTTTGGTTGATAGATGATACTAACATTGCAATTGCAGGCTCATAGAGTATCCATACATGAAAGATGTCATGCTTTTGTTCTTCCTGTACAATTCAAGTCTGGGATGAGTGCGAGTCAAAGGAGTGGGTTGACGAATGGCAGTTAAGTTATCTTAGCCCACTTGACACGTATCGACCCCCAACGACACTAGAACTAACACAGATGGAATCATCAGTTCAACCAGGTAATATAGGGCACGTATATGTATCTAATTTCATCTAGTTCAACCAGGTAATGTCATCTTACTTTGTAGTGTTTTTGTAATGTTGACTAATTTCATCTAATGTTCTACACATATCAATGTAGGGCACATATATGCAGTTATTGTAGATGAAGATAATGAAGAGGGAATAGATTATTACTTATGTCATTGTGTTGAGGCCAAAAAGAAATTGGAGGCCCCTATTACAGATGGAGAAAACATTGAATACCCTACAGGCTCAGTGGTTATTACTAGAACATGGCTTAGAAGGTACCCACATAAGAGTGTTAATATTTGGCTATTTCAGGACTTTAACATGCATTAGAAGATTCTTCATTACTCAAACCTTGTCGTGGCATACAATGTTCATTTGATAAAGTATCGGGGTAGACCTTTGAACAAAATCTTGTGGAAGGTGCATGAGTCTGACCATGAAGCAATTCTTGACACAATAAAGAGTAGAGTAGACCTGGATGGTTCATTGGATTAATTTGTAAGTATTCACATTGATTTTGTAAAGTCATGTTACATTGAGTTGTAAGTATGCACATTAATTTGTAAGGTTTTTTTTTTTAATTTCCTCCTGCATTTTTACACATATACACATTTTTACATCATCATGTTATGCATTTTTGGTGTCCGGCTCTTGATGCGACCAAACTCATAACTCACCCTACTTCCTCTAGACACTATTTGATGATCTCTCTAACACTCTGGATCCAGGGTGCCTAATCATGATGATGACCTATATACCATTCTCCCAAGGCGCTCATAATGAATGAAAAGAAGACCAAGGGTGCCCAAGCTTAATAGACTTATTTATTTCAATTTTGATGATCCAAACTCTTGCAAAATGATATCCACTTTCATGCCTTTAGATCTTCCTTCACATACAGGGCACCAAATCAAGTTGAAAAATCTACATAAGGGTGCCAAAATGGATGAAAGGAGACATGAAATGTGCCTTAGGACTCCATGCTAAGGCTTGAGCCATTAAAGTCTCTTGATATTAGGCGCTCATGATGATGAAACTTAGAGTTTTTTCCTTTCCTAGGCACTCATGTAAGATGTTTGAATGATAAGGAGCACCTAGACCTCTATAATGTACATTGGGTGCCAAAATCAAGGTGATTTTAAGTCACTTTGAGTCATTTAGGGTCAGTTTGAGTCTTTGAGTCATGTTGCAAAAAAGTGTCAATGTTGTCAAGTTGCACAAAGCAACTTTTGCTTTTTTGGTGTCCTGCTCCTGATGTGACCAAACTGACAGTTCTACTGCATCCAGATGGGTACGTTTAGGCTAGGCATGGTTCTATTTTTTACCCAAACATGTCGAAACAGTCCGAGCTACATTGTGCTGACGATATCCCTGAAGAGTCCAAAGTGCAAAAAGGCAGCAATCTTTGACGAGATGTTACTCAAAAATTGTGTCACTTAGAAACATTCTATCTAAGGCAACACGATCATGTAGAGTGCCTCTACAATAACCTCTCTCAATTTTTTATATCTCTAAGGCATTTGCCCATAGTGAAAGGTTTTCTGCTGCCCCAAAAATCATCAGAAGGAGGCAGTGTAAAGTTGCAAAGGTGTGTAACTTTCGTCCTGCTCCTGATGAGACCAAACTGACTATTCCAACACATCTAGATGGGTACATTTATGCTAGGCATGGTCCTATTTTTCACCCAAACATGTCGAAACAGTCCGAGCTACATCGTATCGACGCTATCCCTGAAGAGTCCAAAGTGCAAAAAGGCAGCAATCTTTGATGAGATGTTACTCAAAAACTGTGTCACTTAGAAATATTTTGTCTGAGGTAACGTGATCATGTAGAGTGCCTCTACAATAACCTTTCTCAGTTTTTTATATATCTGAGGCATTTGCCTGTGGTGAAAGGTTTTTTGCTACCCCAAAAATTGTCAGAAGGAGGCAGTGTAAAGTTGCAAAGGGGTGTAACTTTCGTCCTGCTCCTGATGCGACCAAACTGACTATTCCAACGCATCTGTACGGGTACATTTACGCTAGGCATGGTCTTTTTTTTCACCCAAACATGTCAAAACAGTCTGAGCTACACTGTATCGACGATATCCCTAAAGAGTCCAAAGTGAAAAAAGGTAGCAATCTTTGACGAGATGTTACTCAAAAATCATGTCACTTAGAAACATTCCATCTATGGTAACGCGATCACATAGAGTGTCTCTACAATAACTTCTCTCATTTTTTAATTTCTTTGAGACATTTACCCATGGTCAAAGGTTTTCTGCTGCCCCAAAAATTGTCAGAAGGAGGCAGTGTAAAGTTGCAAAGGGGTGTAACTTTCATCCTGCTCTTGATGCGACCAAACTGATTGTTCCAACGCATCTGGATGGGTACATTTACACTAGATATGGTCTTATTTTTCACCCAAACATGTCAAAATAGTCTAAACTACATTGTATCGATGATATCCCTGAAGAGTCCAAAGTGCAAAAAGGCAGCAATATTTGATGAGATGTTACGCGAAAACCATGTCACTTAGAAACATTTCATTTGAGCCACACGATCATGTAGAGTGCCTCTACAATAACCTCTCTCAGTTTTTTATATCTCTGAGGTGTTTGCCCGTGGTGAAAGGTTTTTTGCTGCCCCAAAAACCATCAGAAGGAGGCAGTGTAAAGTTGCAAAGCATTGCTAAGAAATCCTCAATACTCAAACACTCCAATTAACTGAAGTAACTTCTTCTTAGGCGCAAATGTAAGGGAACACAAGGGGAAAATGGTGCCTAGATGACTTAGTGCATTTCTATGACTTCATTCACATGTTTAAATGTTTGAGAAACTCTCCTTTACTAAGCACTTGTCCTCATGTCAATGTTAAGCTTTATACCTCCTAGGTGCTCAATTAGGTGATGTCATTAGATACAACTTACCCTTAGGCGCCAATGTAGCTTCTTCAATCCATCACACTTCTAGGAACTCAAATTTGAGGTCTTGGACTTGTATCTTATTCCTAGGCACAATTGGATGATCTTTCTAGATCTAGGCACTCATGATGGTGGGAAATTACATGAAGGGGTGCCTAAGTCCAATTTGACTTTGTATTTGATATTTTATGACTCCAATTGACTAGGAATGGCTCAATTTCTAAAGTGCTGACTCAATAATGTAAGTTTAAGGTCTTTTCCTTCTAGGTGCCAATTAATGAGTTCCCTTATATGTGAAGTAGATGACTTCTCACAGAAGCTTGAATGTATCAGAGGGACTTGAAATTGAATGGATGTCTTTGGAATGCTTGATGATGATGAGAAGTTCCTTTGGACATGTCTTAGAATGAATTCTATCTTTCAAGCACTCACTCCAAAAGGTCATCTCATGCAATTTCACCCAATGCGCTCATTGAGGTGTCCTCAGAGGCTAAAGTGCACCTAACTTAGTTGCCTTTATCTTTATCATTTTTGTGCTTTCAACAATTGAAAATGACCTAGAGTGATCCTTTCTCTCAAGGCACTCACCTATTGATATTAAATTTAAAATAGTGTTCTGATTCCTGACATCTGCCACAGGGCAGAGGTTTTTATAGACAACTTCAAGGATCCATTGCAAACATTGGGGAATCATAAACCAGTCCATATTGTTGTTAGGGAGTCAATTGATTGTGAAGATGGTGGAAAGAGGATCATATGAGAAATGTCTCCTTATGAGGCTAATTCTACCATAGCAGACTTGACTAAAATATGGATCAAAGAGAGACTAGACAGACTCTAGGAATGTGTGGACAGGAGTATACAACAAGAGATCCCTAGTTTAAGTTTGAATCTTAAGCTTGTACATACAGTAAAGGATCTCAAACTACCAAGTTTGAGATGCAATTGTCATGAAAGTTTAGTTTGGCATATGGCAGTGTGATTGTTGATTGAGAGGATACCTCTTCTACAATGTCCAACCTAGAACCAAAATGGGACATTAAGAATAACCTTTGATGTGAACGGATCTACACATGAGATTTTGACAGGGTCAAATCATGAGATACAAAAGATAGAGGAAGAAAAGTGGGCTGTTAGACAAGGTCCTTTTCTTTGTGTACTGATATGCAACCTCAGTGCAAGATAGTGCAGAATCTGAAATCACAGGTGCTTGCACCTAGGGCTAAGGATGATGATAATACTTTAGACTTCTTGTTGATTTGAGGCATGGGAAATGTTGCAAATTGGAAGCAGTGTTAGAGCATTTGGATCCACCAATGCTAATGAGCATAGAATTCAACCTCATTGCATATTGTGTTGATGGATATGGCAATCTCTAGTGATGAACAAGAATCATTCCCACTTTTGGATTGTTCAATAGAAGTGATTAATGATGGTAACTTTGATAGATTATATGTATCAAACTATCAAAGCTTTCTCTTGTTGTTAGTGTTGTTGCTATAGAAGCATGAGGATGGGACTCAACAAGGAGTTGTGCGCCTAAGGTTCAAGATAGGTTCTTTCCACTCATCTTAACTTTCAATCAGTGTAGTTAATCTCAAAAGACATCATCTAAAATGAGAAACCTCCAAGACTTGTCATTGTAAGTTGATTTCCTCCAAGGTGCCAATACAAGGTTCTTTTGAAGGCAAAGGGCGCCTAGGCTTATGGGGCTCAATTTGATGTATTTGTTGAAAGCTCAAGGTGAATTGATGCTTATTGAAAATGCCACTTAGTCCTTCATTTGCATTATAGGTGCCATTTCCTATTGACTTATATACTCCTCCTCATGCTAGGGCACCATAATGAAGTGGTTTAGATAATAGGTGCACTTCACTTACTAGAGGCTTGTTCTCCTTCCACCTTAGGTGCACTTTTATGGTGGAACAAGTGTCAATGGGTGCCTTGTCTTAAATGAATGCTCTCTCCAAGTTGGGCACCCTTTTGAGGCTTTATGAGTTGCAAATTGCGCCTTAACCCTTCATGCTTGTTGCTCAATGTTTGAATGTTTAAGAAAGTCTCCTTTAGGTGCTCATCTTAATGACTTTTTCTCAAGGCGTAATCATTCTAATGACTTGGATATTCATCCTAGTGTTTCAGGATATCAGGCTACCAGACTTAGTCATTTTTAGGATCTCAAACATAAAGAATAACATGATGATTCATTTTTTTGTATTCCATATAGTTGACATTGTATGCTACTCATAAAGAATATTAATATTTTTTGTTCAACATGATGATTCATTTTTTTTTTAAATACAACATTTATCTTTTAGTTCCAAAATGAGGTTTAGGTGATACTTGAATAACAATAGCTAGCTTATTGGATCAACAAACATCCTATGTAATACAATTGGACTTTAAATATTTGAAGTAGCCATCTACAAATATCCAATCAAACGTGGATTTATAATGCAAGTATGGACGCCATCAATAAAAAAGATTTGTATTAACCAAATATTCATATAGGCATACATCAATATCTGTCGATATAAGTATAACATATATACAAAATAGCCATATAGGCTTACAAGAATGCCATATAGGCATACAATGTCAACTATATACAATACAAAATATATGTCCACAAATGCCATATAGGCATACAACAAAGGAACACAATAAAAAGTCATTCCCCTCTAGCTGGTGAAGAGAATAGATCATGGGTAGCCTTTGATCTTCTAGGGGATGGAGATGCGCATGCGGGTCATCTACTACAAACCCAAGGGTTGCTCCTCCTATTTAGTTCTTCCTGCATCTTTACTTGTTACAATAAAAAGTATAGACATCAATATATAGAAATTACATGTTATAAAAAATGAAACATTTAACAAAATAATCACTTACCGCTACCATATAATCTGTCTCCTCACTTGCCTCAGTAGCAGGAATAGGCCGTGGTGATGTCATGTCCTATAGAAACCATCCATATAGAAATTAAACTTTAAATCAATAATCTTTTGATTTTTCAAAAATAGACAACTATAACAATGAATGTAAATTGAAATTTACTAATCTGCCTCATACCCCTATCAATGCCATGGAGCTATGAATTGCAAAGGCCACACCATACTCCATTGCCCTATGAACATCGAGAGGTGTCTTCACAGCCTGCATCATCTGGAAATAAAACAACATTATTCAATTACAAAAACTATAATAGTGATGCAAATCATGGCTCCTAACATACACACATATTTATCTAAACATGGAAGTACACACAATAAAGCACACAAGTCACATACAAAAATCTAGTAAGTACAATTCATTCATTAAACTATTTATTTTATTACCTCCGTAAAACTTTGAAGTCCACCACCACTGGCAGGTGTTGCCGTGAAATCTACAGTATTAACCTATTCAACATCCAAAATCAGATATTAGAATACCATTCATATAACGATGCTATTCACATGTAATATTTATAATTGTTTACTAGTTACATACACCATCAACAGATGGTCTAGTGTAAAATGCAGGTGGAGAACCACTAAAAACTGCATTGACACTATGACCCTGAAATTTCATTAAAATCATCAAACTAAATTAGTTAATCTTGCATTTCAAAAATGAAATTTAATAAATTAAATTCAATAAACTTGCTAATATTTACCTAAGTATCAAGGTCGAAAGTCTAACTTAGGAGGGTATCTATCATCACCATCTGCTCAGTTACAGATGTAGCCTATGCACCTGCATCCTGACTATCCTGATAACCACAGGCTGAGCCGCAAGCCTGACAAGCATGGGGTGGGACCCTACTCCTCGCACTATCTCCCAACCCACTCTGTGTTGCAGGACCGGCGTGCTCTATGATGCTCTGGGTCAAGGCACTAATGGACTGTAGTGTATTGACCTCAACACTCTCCTTCACAATAGAAGGGATAGAAACATGCTCATGGGCTGGTCTGCTGATTACTCATCTCACTACCTACTGTGGGTCAAGATGTGCCCATGGTCTATCTTGTGCTAACCCCCCACCTCTACCCTAGAAGTCTCGCATATCAAAATAGTTTGGCACTTTATTGAGGACAAACTCGCAATAGAGTTTCCTCAAAAAGTATTCCAGGACCTCATTATTATTGCATGGAGGATGGTCAAAAACCATCCACCACCTCTGCCCAAAATTATCCCTTATCGCTTGGTTGTTGCACCAATGGATAGGGAACCTCTTGCATGTAATGGGTGGAGGTTGATTTGTTTGTGGATTTGTGAAAATCAAACACAAGTCTAATTTTGTAATTTATAATTTTTTCACATCTTGGTATGACAACTTGTCTGCATAGTAATATCTAAACTCTCTCCTCTTATCCATCCAACTAGTTATTTGCTTGCTAATTGAATCTACATTTTATAACATAGATTCAAGAGATTCGGCAAGCGTGGACCTATGCAAGGTTGAAGTGGAAGGATCTTTCAACCTTGCAATTATATCTTCAATTTCCTTTTTGTTGTTTTCAATTTGCCCCATTATATTTTCTTGTGTTCCAAGGGCATGTTGAGGAATGGGTGGAGGAGGTTGTTGTTTCACAGGTATTTCCTCCTCAGGATTTTGTGGATTTTGAGGAGGAGGAGGAGGAGGAGGTGCATTAACATTTCCTGACAATTAACGAAATATACATCAAAAATTAACTCAAACCTACCTATTTAGAAACAAATTCAAACAAAAAAACAAATATAACTCACTCCTTTGGCGTGCTCGACATTGTGGCCATATTTTGGCGACAAATCGATAAGAGCTTTGTGTTGAATTGAGTTTTGCAAAATGTGAGCACGCTTTCTAGGGTTTGCAGGCCGCGGGCATAGAGGAGAAAAAAGAAATGAAATGAGAGAAACCTTTTTTTTTATAGCAAGTCAAAATGCACTCATGTTATAACATGCTCGTGTTATAACGCGAGCGAGTTATGGCTTGGTTTTGACGAGCCTTAGGCTCGTCATTACCAAGCCATAACGCGCTCGCATTTTGTATTATTTTTAAAAAAAATAATTTTGCCACTTTTTGGCCCCCCATCTTTTTGCACTTACCCCTGCTTATAACAAGATTTTTGGAAGCTTCTAGAATTAGGGTTTTACAATGTCATTTTTCATTTGTCGATTAACAAAAATTAACTACCGACCCCAAACGTGCAAAAAAAGGGGAATTTTTTTTTTGGGGGCAAGGATACATTACAAGTGTATAGTATTTGCATGATCAGTCACCACATACCAACAATCTCCCACTTGGAGACTGGTCAGGCTCCACACCAAACAAAAAAAAGAGGAAGAAGGAGTTGGATGGTTCACCAACTTCTTTTTTTGCCAATAAGGCAAAAAGGTGCCAAGGATGGATAACAAAAGAGAAAAAAGGGGGATGGTCCTATGGTTGATGAGAGGGAGAAATCATTGAAAAAAGAAATAGAAGGAAAAAGAAGTAGAAGGCCTTTGTCAAAGAAGGAAAGAGTTTGCAAACCAATAGGTTCACCGATTGGGCAGTTTACTAACCAACAAGTTTGCAGATAAAAATTTGCAGATAAGGAAAAGAGATGCCCAGTGAAGAGAGGGAGATAGAACTCAAATCCAAATGGCTCAATAGAGATGAAAAATAAAAATAACCAGGTAGAATTTTAATTTATTTAGGTACAACAAATCTAAAGAGGGCCCATAAGTGAAAATTGGGCAACACTTTTAAAGTGTTGTAAAATCTTTGAAAGGCACAATTTCTTGAAATTGCACCATGATTGCAAGAATGTGTAGGTGGATTGGTACTCGACATTAATGAGTTGCAAGCCAAGGTTATGGAGGTGGTTAAACAGTAAAAATATTCAATGTGCCAGTACACAAATGGAGGACAAAGTGGATGAAATGGATTTGCAGGTACTAGAAAATGAATTCAGCCTTCCCTCATTAATTCTCTAGGTACCCAAGGAGTGTGGGAAATCTTCTTCTATTAGTTTTTAGGCTTGTCATGATATGGACATTCTTCCAATCCTCTAGATTTTCTGATAGGGTCTTGGGCAAAGCAGCATGGCTTACGTGATGATTGGGTTTCAGTGCCTAGAGCCACAAGCATTGAAATGCCAATTCAGCTCATTGAGGAATGTAGACCCACAAAGCCCAAAGAGTGGATATTGTATATGATCCTTGTTGTAGAATGTCTATAGGTCATTAGGTATGTACCCAGGGAGATTTCTCAATCGTAGCTGAGTATTTTCCTTTGCCATGTTTGATGGCACGAATGTAATATTGGGCCAGATGAATGTGATAGCATTCTAAAAATATTACAAGCTTTGTAATAATCTCTCTCATGTTATATATGTGTATATGGAGTTATGTTTTGGATTACTATGTTCTATTCTAAGATCTCATATTCTATGTTGTATGTAAATACATATCTCGTTGTCTTTTTGGTCTTAGTTTGTTATTTCCATAGTGAACTACGACTCTGTTGCCCACAAAATAGACACCGGTTTGGAGCCATTCAAACTAGCCTCACATCATTTAATGAATGAAATATTTACTAGTGTTTTAAAGAAAAAACATTCTTTTCTGTGCATGAATATTCACATAGTTTGCATCAGCTATATAGGGGTTTTGTGAGAACTATTTGTTCTTGGTCCAATGACAGTCTTTGGGGCTAATAAAATATCTTGGGTTTGGTTGTTCATTTGTTTTTAGTTGTTCATCTGGTTTTGAAGTCAATACCTGCTAAGGTATACCCCTTGGAATATCCCTCTAGAGTCTAAGTTGAGCTTGTAGGGTAGAGGATTCTACCCACTCCTATTATTTGACCCTTAATCACCTTTATCCTATTCATGAACCCCCTTTCACTTCCTTGACGAAATCCCTAGCCTATGAGTGAGTAAATGTTCTAGGGATTAGGCTTAGCAGTTTTGGGACCCAATAGATTGGTGTCATTGTTGAGGACTGAATTGAAACAATTTAATTCTAGTTGTAGTATTGAAGTGCAGTGTTTGTTCAAAATATTTGTTCCCAGTAGGGGAAGTGGTAACTTTATTTTTACAACCCAGAAATCTATTGTAGTTTGATAATAAATTTACAATGAATAGAGGAAGAAACTAGGAGCAGTCTGGGCATGATGAATCCTCTAGCAGTAAAGGAAATAGGATGAGTAGATGGAGGAAAAGAAACCCCAATGTGGTGCCTCCATTGAATACCAAAGACCATATATTTGTTGATCTCGAGAGAAAATATAACTGTACTTCTGAGGACTGTAGATAACATATCCAAAAAAATAGAAGGATGAATAGGAATGAGTATGATGTTAGAAGAAATGAAAATATTATTGGCAGATGAAGTAGGGATAGATTGATTGGTCCACATTTGAGAACATTTGGGATGCCCAATGAGAATGAAGAGACATATCAGAATATGAGGTGTAAAGGGTAAAATTTGGATGATTGGTTTTTGATAGTTTATGTGTATATCCTTCTTTCACCCTTATACATTCAAGGACTTTGGGTTGAGTGGCAATGCACTATCATACCCTTGGTCACTTAGGAATGCAGGGAAAATTAGATTTGTATGACTTGATTGCCAATTATGCTCACTTATGATCAATTATACATCAAAACCCATATTATACCAATACAGAAGTAAACAAACGAATATCAGAAAATGTTGCTATAGAAAGATGTAAAATGATAGATAAATGTGCACTTGTTTTTAGGGTTCAAAAGTAGAATAGTCGGGGACTAATGAACAAGTGCCCTAGTCTAGTGCTATGCTTTTTGTCAGGATCTGGGAACATAGTCTGCAACCTATTCCTGCTGTCATAGAGATTTCTCCGTTGCAGAATCTGGAGGACTAATGAGTGGGTGCCCAAGTCCAGGGTGCTATTTTCAATTCTGATATGCATATATGACAGTTTGTAATACCCTCCTGCAACTTGACTTTTCCTGTATCTTCAACCTGTAACCTGCAATCATAGAAACTTTGGGAGGGGGTTGTGGTGTTTAGAGGCTTGCCTCAGTCAAGCCCCGGAGAGATATTCAAGTCTTTTGAACACTGTTGTCAAATAGAGAGTGTGTGCCCTTGTGAGACAGAGGCAAAAACTAAATGATAAATGCTTACAAACACAAATGATATCACCTTGTAGTGAAGATATCATGGGAGGAAGAAGCTCTTCATGCCATGAGGAGATGATTGCTCAAATCTCCAAATACAAACACATAGACAACACAAATCTGCTCTTGCAACACAATGAAAGCCTTGAATCACCTTTAGAACACAATAGCTTGCTAGTAATCATCTAGTAATGCTCTAGTTTACAAATGAATGCCTAAACATCCTTTTAGATGCAACTACAAACACTCCTGCCAAGAATTTTGTAATTCAAACTTACCATGTTGGCATAGGACCCAAATACTAGTCGCAAGCCGACACCCAAAATTTGGAACTGACCCAAAATAGGGCAGGACTAGGGCGCAGGCACTCAAGTCCTCCCCCTATTTTGGGCAAGGTTAGGTTCAAGGGATACCCCTAGGTCCCATTTGTCATGAAACTTAGGGATAATTTCATCAAGATGTCAAATTATGATGCAAGATGTCCTAAATGCAGCTAAAAGACCCGGGAGCTAAACCTTATGAGGGAAAAGCCCCCAAGGAGACATTTTTAGATCTTACATTTAGCCCCCACTTTAATGTATGTATAAATGCAAGGCCAATACATGCATTAAAGTACAGTCAACAAACACAACAAACACGCCAAGCATAGAGACGACACATCAAACACATTGAAGACAATGACAGGCATGCCAAACATAGAGAAGACGGTTATAGTCACGCAAAACATGGAGAATACAATAGATGCATAAAAGATAGTTAATGCATAGAAGACAAGAATGATTTCTTTTCTTTTCTTTTTCTCATATATATGAAATGCAGATGCAAGTACAAGGAAAGTAAACACACCTCCCATAATGCAGGATGCACTCATCACGCAAGTCTTTAAAATGCATATATGGGGCAACACACACACAAGACACACCAAACCTCCCATAATGTAGGATGCACTCATCGTGTAAGTCTTTAGACTACATATGGGGCAACAGACACGCCAAAAAAGAAAGCATGCCAAACACACACACTTTGAAGACATAGAGAAAACACAGTAGACAAGTGATGGAGTGTTCCTATTTCTAGGCTCAACACCATCTCAGGCACATTACATGCACACACCGATGATTTGGCTTCACCACAACAATAGTTGAAGACACGCTTAAGGGTTGAGTTAGTCACAGAACCAATCCCCGCCTCCTGATGAGGACTTTTGAAAATGACAGGATGGGCACTCTCCGCAAGAGATACGCCACCCCCACCTCTGTAGAGGGTTTAAGATGATTGATTGATTGATTGCAAACAAAATTAGAGTGCAGGAGGGACTCATCACCACCAGTCTTTAAACTACACCTGAGGACAAGCACATTGCTAACATCTATAACAGACAACTTACCTTATATATGCCCCCATCTTAAGGTGGTTGATATCATGCATCGATATCAAGCATGCTAAGGTAGGAAGAAAACACACAAGGGAACATGGACTTTCACAAGGCCCAATGCCCCCGTAGGTGACATGCACTTTACGATCGCCAAATGTTCCCACAAGCACATCCCTGCAAAAAACATGTTAGTGTCTATATAATCATGATAATGCATATGAAATCTGAGGCATGCAAGATTCAAGATAGAAAAAGTGCATGGAGCAATAGTATTGTTTATGATTTGTAAATGAGATAGAAACATCATCAAAATCACTACACAGAGAGCATGAGTGCTTCTACTAGCCAAGCATTGGATAAGATATAAAACCCCATCATCATATTAGGAACTAAGTCCAATTTTTGATTACTCGCAAAAGGGACGCTAGGTCCGCATCAATATAAATGTTTTTCATCATCCACTTGCTAGATAGAAACACTAGAGGAAGGTAAACAATAAATTAGAGAGGAGAAACAAGTGTCTTCGGGTTAGTCACGTGGGAGCGTGCCCCCAAGTCACCAACCGCAACGCTATGTCCGTAATACACAACACACAAAAATGAAATCAAAGAGAGAGGCAATATAGAAGAATGATGATACAAATAGAAGGTCACAATAGAGGCAGTCTCCTAGTATCCCAGACCTTACAAGAGAATCAAGGGTCATCTCAGGAGGCCTAAACAATAGATAACACATTACGAGGGAAGCACATCATGAGAGAGATAAACGGTTAAGGATACTTACTTGGTAGGATCTCTCGGGCTAGCGATCATCAAGTAAATCATCATCATCCTCCCACTCTCAAATTTTAGAGGAAAGTGGGACATAAGGTACCATAGCCCAAGGTTGTTTATTGTTAGGATCATCTTTGTTTGGTTCAATGTTTTCTTGTTGAGATGCAATGTTTATGGCATAAGCTTCTCTTTTTCTTCTTCTTTCTCTCAATTTTCTATTTCTTTTTGTCTTACCACTTATCTCTTGTAAGATAGGGCTTTGCTCTTTCATAGGTTTTTTCATTTTAGAAGAGGGAGCACCAGGATCAAATCTAATTTGTCGAGGTGGAATGTTTTGTTGTCCACAATTACCTCCTGATCCTTGTTAGGATGGTGGGAGAGGAACCTCAGCATAGGGACTTTGTCCTTTTGGTCTATGGTTCTCTTCAAATGCGGGTTGCTTGTCTTTGGTTATTTCTTGTCTAGAAGGACCGGTCATTGGATGTAATAGTTTTTCTTTGTAATTTCTATAGCTCAAGAAGTTAAAGTTTGTTCGTGGTTTTAGTTTATTTTTAGATTTGTCCCAAAAGTAATTCAATGTAAAGTGCTGTTGTGTAATTAAAGGTTTGTATTTATTTTGATGAATAGCATGCACTTGTCTGTTCAAAGGAAATTTTACACATTTATAAATTGTTGAAGGGACAACTTTCATAGACTTTAACCATGGATGTCCAAGTTTTATTTGAAATAGGTTAGAATCAGGGACAACATCAAACCATTGTTCTATATGTTTCTCAAATATAGTTACCGACAATGATATCTTACCCAAAGGATTACAAAGGTTCCCTTATGTGTTTTGATCATTTTATCTGAAGGGTCATAAGATCATTGTATTAAATTATGTTCAAAGAGAAGCTCTTCTGTGGTGACATTAGTCATGCAATTAGGATCAATAAGGGTTCCATCCACGGGGTTTCCCATTATTTTCATAGTGATGTAAAGAGGTTTGTCAGTGTCTTCAATTGTTCTATCATGAGGTGTAAACACAATTTTAGGTTCAGGGACCTTTCTTTTCATGTAAGGCCTAGGAGGGAAGCTATTTTTGTTGTTGTGATTAGAGGCCATGTGTACCAAATCACATTTTAAAATTTTTTCAAAAGATATGCCAATGACAAGTGCAAAACTATATGTAAAAATGACCTAAAATGCTTGATTTTTTGTACTTTTTCAATGCAAATTTATGGAAGCAAAGGTGTTGTAAGTAAATTGATCAGGGGAAAAAAATTATATGTCTGATATTAGTCCAATACAGAAATAAGATCCTTCACAAAACACTCTTGATGCAAATCTAAGATGATGACAAGTCAAAATATAGTGAAAATACACTAAAATATGCGATTTTTCACCAATTCTAAATGCAAAAGAGCATGAAAAAGGGTGTTGTGAGAAAAATGATGATGAATATAAAATTATACCAGTGATAACAGCCACCTAATGCCAAAAAATCCATCACAACACACTTATAGTGTCACCCAAGGTCAAACCCTAGTGAAAATATAGCAAAAATAAGCAATTTTTCATGATTTCTCAAATTCAAGACCTAGCAAAAGGGGTGTTGTAAAGAATTTAAGGAGTTGAAGAAAATAATAACAATAATATCAGTCACCTAGAAGCATAAAATCTTTTACAACACGCTTAGGGTGCAAACTAGGCCAAACCCTAGGGTAAAAATAGCAAAAATGTGCAATTTTTCACCAAATTTTCAATACAAGAGGCCAATAACAAGGTAGTGAAAAGAATTTTAGGAGGGGAAGAAGATAATACCCTTGATATCAATAAAATAGTGCAGAAATATTCTTTACAACACGCCTATAGTGCAAATTTAGAGAGTTGATAAGGCCAAATCTAGTGAAAATCAATGTTTTTCAAGCCCTAGGTTTGAGATCTTGATGTAAAATGCTATATGGATGTTTTTCAAGCTGATATATGATGAAAATTACATGCTCTCAGATCTAAAAATGATTTTCACACCCTACCATGCAAAATACAAGTGCAAATCTAGGGAAAAATAAATGAAAATGCTAGTTTTTGTTGAAATTTTCTATGTAAAAATGTAAATTTTTGATATCTAAATGCAAATTTACACTAAAATGAAACACTAAAGCCAAATGAAAATTTTAATGAGTGTCTAACATCAATATAAAAATCTGAAACAAGATTTTACCTACAAACCCTAGTTTTTGAAATTACTAGGTTATATGAAAAATGCAAAATTTCCAACAAAACCCTAGCAATTTTATGATAAAAATGCAATGCAAACTATTGAATTTTTGTAATTTTTTGCAATTTAGCTCAGATCTAATGCAAAAATCAGAAATTTGATGAAATTCAAATTAATTGTTGCAAAATAGAAAACCTAGAATGCAATTTTTTTCAATTTTTTCAAATTTTACTATTTTTTGCAAGTTTTCCAATGCAATAAGAAGAATGATGATATGAATGAATAAAATCAATGTAAATCTAAAGAAAAACACTCAGCAAGGTGCAAATAAGTCCAACAACATGGGTTCACCAAAATGTAAAGTGTAAAATTTGGATGATTGGTTTTTGATAGTTTATGTGTATATACTCCTTTCACCCTTGTACATTCAAGGACATTGGGTCGAGTGGCAATGCACTATCAAACCCTTGGTAACTTAGGAATGCAGGGAAAATTGGATTTGTATGATTTTATTGCCAATTAAGCTCACTTATGCTCAATTATACATCAAAACCCCAATTATACCAATACAGAAGCAAATAGATGAATATAAAAAAATGCTAATACAGAAAGATGTAAAATTATAGATAAATGTGCACCTATTTTTAGGGTTCAGAAGTGAAACAGTTGGGGACTAATGATTAGGTGCCCTAGTCCAGTGCCATGCTTTTTGTCAGGATCTAGGAACTTAGTCTACAATCTGTTCCCACTGTCACAGAGATTTCTCCGTTGCGGAATCCAGAGGACTAATGAGTGGGCACCCAAGTCTAGGGTGCTATTTTTAACTCTAATCTACAAATATGACACTCTGTAATACCCTCCTGCAACTCCACTTTTCCTATATCTTCAACTTGTAACCTATAATCACATAAACTTTGGGAGGGGGTTGTGGTGTTTAGAGGCTTGCCTTAGTCAAGCCCCAGAGAGACATTCAAGTCTTCCAAACATCGTTGTCAGATAGAGAGTGTGTGTCCTTGTGAGGCAGAGGCAAAAAACCAAATGATAAATGCTTACAAACACAAATGATATCACCTTTTAGAGAAGATCTCATGGAAGGAAGAATCTCTTCATGCCATGAGGAGATGATTGCTGAAATCTGCAAATACAAACACATAGACAACACAAATATGCTCTTGCAACACAATGAAAGCCTTGAATCACCTTTAGAACACAATAGGTTGCTAGTAATCATCTAGTAATGCTCTAGTTTACAAATGAATGCCTAAACATGCTTTTATATGCAATTACAAACACTCCCACCAAGAATTTCGTAATTCAAACTTACTATGTCAGCATAGGACCCAAATAACGGTCACAAGCTGACACCCAAAATTTGGGACTAACCCAAAATAGGGTAGGACTAGGGTGTGGATGCCCAATTTGTCCCCCCTATTTTGGGTAGGGTTAGGTTTGAGGGATAACCCTAGGTCCCATTTGTCATGAAACTTAGGGATCATTTCATCGGGATGTTAAATTATGATGTAAGATATCCTAAATGTAGATAAAACAACTAGGAGCTAAACCATATGAGGGAAAAGCCCCCAAGGGGACATTTTTTGACATTACATGAGGTACCCTACTTCTCCCATAGGATCACTTAGAGGTCGACATGGCATCTGTTGTCAATCAAGTATGCACCCTTGCTAAGTTCAAATAAACTTAACTACCTATTGAAACATGGAATCATTCTCGGATGTGGGTCTCCTATAATGAGAATGAATCTCCAGAGTGAGTTGGTTCTCTTATGATTCCTAAACTAATGACTTACAGGGGAAACAGGATGAGAGAAACGATTGAAATGGAAAACTAACTCTAAGATTTAATCTAAATGAATACTTCACTCACAAATAGTCTTTCAATCTTCAACCTTCACAACTTCACCTATGAGATTTGATCTCTAAATAATTTGTAATAAGGTTTATTTCAAACACAAATTACAACCAGAAGCAAACATGCAATCTAGTAGTATTGAGACATGATAAAGGACAAGAAATTGTCACAATAGGACATCAAATCAAGGCTGCAAAACACATAAGTAGATGAAATAGGAAAATTTTCTATTATGAACTGGAAGGAGTACAATGCATAAAATGAAATATGAGCCAACTATTTGTATACAACTCTACCTATGAACAAGAGAGAAGAAACTAGTATCAACTGATTGAGAAAAACTAAGATTTTTCTCCTATAAATGCCTCCAAAAGATCTCAGAAGAAAGCTGAAAAAGCTCCTAAAAATAGACCCTAAGTCCATTTTTGAGCTACTTAGAAAAGCACAAATAAGAGCTCCTCAACTGGCTCCAAATTGAAAAATCATGCTGCCAAACTGATCCTCTAGGTGGTCCCCACCAAATTTACATCCAAATTTGTCCAATCTGTCTCATAAAAGAAATTTTTTTGTCTTATTCTGCTCAACTCACCCAAGAGAAAGTAACTGCCTAAAAATAGTTAAACTTTACAAGCAATTTATAATTTCATTGCTTTAAAGTTAACTTTACATTATATGGCAGTTTAATCAATATCCCAATCGATTTGATTTTTTCCAAAAAATAAATAATATTTGGCTTATAATTTCGCCAAATATATTATGATTACAATATTTGATTTTTCTTAAAAAAAATCATAAAAATGATGAAAATATTACATATATTTTGCAAAAATAAAATAAAAGCTATATAGGCCTAATCGCCATGATCCTGCAAAATAATCTAAGGCAATTAACTCAAGTCCTGATTCACACTGTATGAGCACATGACATGTGGCATGTATCATATGGCCTAGCCTCTTCATCTGTATGACATCCATGGGCATATGATGTATGTTGAGGTACATGGGAGATTAAATGGTTTGCATATTATGTCAAGGCATACACATCCATCTCTATCTCCAAGGAGCTAAGCATATCACAAGTGATTAAACATACTTTGAGGCATCTTGTATTTTGAGGGAACCATGGGATTTGACCTCTCACTAAGTCATTGACTTAGGCATCATATAACACATGAACCCCCCCACAGGTATTACCTCAGACAAATAAAAATAAATCAAAGTGACAAAAATGTTTAACCTTTGAGGTAGGGCATTGAAACCCTAAAACAAAACATCCAACCCCCCTATCTTCACGAGCTCATTTTGTCTTTCCGCCTTTGGTAAAAAAAGGTTCTGCTCTTTGAAATGAAACCCTAGGGTTTCTAGATGAAATCTGACCATTCTGATGTCTCTATGCCAACTTTTTCTGAGCTATTCTCGAAGGGAAAATGGAAGGTAATGATTTATGTAGCAGTTTGCATCCATGTTCTTTCATTTTGATGGTTTCTACTCTCCTGGTCGTGGCTACTCTTGACTTTTCTAATGTGTTTCTCTTATTCCTTCTACTCTTCATGTTCTTACCCCTCTTCCATGAATGGACTCAAGAAAAAAGAAGACAAAACGTGGGTAAAAACCCCACAGCTGTGCACTGGTAATGAAATGTAAGTTTTTCACTTTATGCTGACTTTCATTTAACTCCATCTCTATATACTTTCTTCCTCATTCATGTGGCCGCGCTGGTTTTGGAAATCTGAGTATTTCATTTGTTACTGTAACTTTTGTAAAAATGAGGGTTTTATCAAAATGCCATAAAATGTGTATGGCGACGGCCTTATTGTCATTCTGAGCATTCCCTTATTTCTTCCTACTATAGCCACGATTGGTTTTTTATATCACCGTCTCTTTGCTTAGAAAAAAATAATAAGGTTTTTTCATCTTTTGTAACTGCATTTCAAATGGCAAGGATTTTGCTTTTGTATATCTTTTCCTTCCATTTGAAAAGGTCATGACTATATAATAGATATTATGAGCTTTCTTTTCAAAAACTCATAAGGGTTTTCAAATTTTTGTACTTCTGTGCACTTTCCTTCTTTCTGGGTACATTCTCAAAAAGGCCGATGCTGTCCCTTCCATTACTACACTCTTTTAAAAAACAACAAGGTTTTGTTCTCTATAGCCTGCAAGATGAGGGTTTATATTTGTTTATATGCTTGAATTGCTTCATCGCTTTGCATGCTATCCTTAGTTTGAAGGCCTTGGCCCTATCTTTTAATCACTATCACTATGCTTCTTTATGAAAAGCATCTATTGACTATATATGTATTTAAGTCTATTCATACATTTCTTAATACTCTTTTGGCTTAAAACCCTCTGTGTCATCAGCTATGTTTAAACTGTAGATGCATTTGGTGACTATTCACTGGTTTAATGATGGCTACATGTAAAATGACATATAAATGTCTTGTTGTTCCTGTCTGTAGCATTTTATGAACTTTGATGAAATGATTGCAATATCCTCCATGATGTAATGTAGTCCATATGGCTCCTTGACTGATGTAAGTTATTTCCCCTCATGATACCTTCTGTATTTGATCATGGTTGTACCACTATTCTTTAAATGACTGCAATAGATATATCACGACATGTTTCATTCATATTACCTCTATCCTTGCCTTTGAACTGCATCCTTCCTATAGCATTATTCTGGTACTGTTATTTGATGAAGGATGGCACTTTGTCTATCTGCTCTGTATACACTTGTTTTGTAGCTTCTCCCCTCAAACATCTCTTTTGCATCTTCTCAAGATGACTATGAATGTTAAGGATTTATTGTTAGCATCATCTTGGTGAAGTACTTTGTTGATATCTGTATTCACATTGGCAATGTTATTTCCAATCTGTAACATGTGGTAAGGTTGTAAAACTGCTTCCCGTATGATATCAAATGTCCTTTTGATCTGTAATACATTATGTTTCATTAATGTGGCATGACACTTGACTGTCCCACATATGAACTTATGACTTTTATGATGAACAACAATAAACACATGACTACTTCACAAATGCAATATGACATGAAAAGACAAAATATGTACTTGATTTCTTTTCATGTCACTCATGAGACAGAAGCAATAACACCTGATGTGAAATACATCCATCTATATATGTACTCTATCTTGCATTGATTATGTAACTCTATACCCCCTTATAAATGGCAATTGAAGTAAAATGGCAGCTGTCCTTTTGTATTGAATTCTGTCCTAAATAATCACAGTTCATCTTTATGGTTGCACTTCATGTATTGAACTGTAATCATAAGCATGATTTGATTGCTTTGATACTCCTTCAGTTTGTCATACAATTAAACAATGTGAGTAGTGATCTTCATTCCATCCCTTTTGAGATTAAGGGGAAACAACATGCTGGGCTCAACCCTTGTGGGAGCCCATTTGACAGCACATGTTGAATGTCTTTAATTAGCTTCATGACTTGTCCTGTTCCTACACATGAAACAAATAGATTAGAATAAAACAATGATGCTCCATGTTTGCTTCTCTTCAGTTCCTTCTTCATATGGATGTTGTTCAATTGATCAATGCATTATAAACAAAGTATTATGCCTCTTTTGATAGTCAAAGGATTTTCATAACCGGATCTTCTATCAGGACCTTTCCCACATTTTTTTAGGTACATGTTGAGATTAGGAGTAGGATATGAGGCTACTTTGAAGATAGACAAAACAAGATAATGATGGCTATGTCTCTCCTTTTTCATTCATTAGATGCATAGTATTTTGTTTATATCTTGCATGTGTTCATCTATAACCCACAGCTTGTGTGGACATCTGATATGTCATGGTTTCCTTCAATGCAATGCTTATTCCTTAATGTATTAAAACTTGTAAATGAATAACCATTGTGATGAATGAATACTTATCTCATTCTACTGCTCTGCAATGCAATGAATGATCTAAAACTTCTCTTTCTTTCCTGAACAAATGAACTGTATTAACATTAAAACATAATTACTATACAACTAACTCATAACAGAAGTAAATCAAACCTCACTCAAAATGATAATGTTATATCTACTCAGCCATTTTTGAGCTGTGGTAAAAAAAAAGGTAACATTTTTGGTGACTTCTACTATATGCTTTCCTGCTAAGCATTTGACCAGATGCCTTGAACATCCATTGGGCATTGAGTCATACTCTGTCTTGCTCTAAATTAGAAAACACTACAATTCATCTCTCAAATAGTTCAAACAACAGAAAACTGAAAACAACTTTACTGAAAGCAAACTAACAAGCCCTGATGGCCAAAACAAAAATGCTGAAAACAAATGCGCATGAGCAATTATTCACTGCAATACTACTCTACTATCTACGAAAGAAGTCATTATCCTCAGAGGCAATGCTTGAGGTGGATCCCATTAACTAGGATAGACAGCACATCTGCACTCAACTTGGACAACTAAAATGTATTATTTTCTTTGCACTCCATGATAACATAAGGCCCATCCCAAATTGCATCAAATTTGGAATGCTTTCCAGGCTTGCTCCTTAGTTCATTCAACTTGAACACCAAATCTCCAACAATAAAGTTCCTTGTTCTTGCTCTCTTATCAAATGCATTCTTCATTTGGGTTTGATGCATGTCAAGCTTCCTTAAGGCTTCTTTCCTTGTCTCTTCTAGCTCCATGAGCTGAGCTAGCCTGATTACTAGAGGTTATTCCTCTAGCAGTTCAAGTTCTTTGATGAAGGTTAATTTAGGAAATTCAACTGAAATAGGTAATCGAGCCTCTTTTCCATAAGCAAGCACATATGGGGAACAAGTAGTAGCCCTCTTAGGTGTAATTTTGTTAGCCCAAAGAGCTTACTTTAACTTTTCATGCCACATTTTCTGGTTGTCTTCAACAGTCTTCTTGATGATCCTTATCAGATTTTTTTTGGTAGATTTGGCTTGCCCATTACCCTATGGGTAATAGTTAGAGGAAGTATTCAAATAGATATTATTTCTAACAAACCAATCTGTATGAAAGCTAGACCATTATCTGAGATGATTAAATTTGGTGTACCGAATCTTGATACCAGATCTTGATAGAAACTTAGGACAACAGATTCATTTGCCTCTTTTAAGGCAACAACCTCGGTCCACTTGGTGAAATAGTCTATGGTAGTCAAGATCCACTTGTGGCCTGCACTTGAAGGTGGGTTTATTGGTCCTTTGAAATCCAACCCCCATTTTGTAAACGATTGTTCAACTTTAATAGGATGTAGGGATAAGGTAGCAAGCCTTTGCTTACCTGCAAATAAGGAACACTTCTCACATCTTCTCACCCAAGAAAAGGAATTCTTAAACAAGTCAGGCTAGTAATAACCAGCCTGCATGATCTTCAAGGCAGTTGTCCTAGCTGCAAAGTGACCTCCTAAAGGTCCATTGTGAAATTCTTCTAACAGTCTATCAACTGGATCAGGTCCAACACACCTCAAAAATACACCATTAAAATCTCTCCTATATAAAATACCATCAATAATAGCATAAGTGTAAGGAAAGAAGACGTGCAGAATATAGCTTCCCTAATGTTAATTTAGAGGGGATAATGCAGATAGGTAACTTTCAATTCAAATACAAAGATGAAAACACCAGAAAAATAGAATAAACATTCAAGACAACAAAGAATGACACCAGATTTACGTGGGAAAACCCTTTTAGGTAAAAAACCCACCACCACAAGAGAGATTATCTTTATTACAGTAAACTTAATAGTTACAATAAAGATCCCAGCTCTTTTGCTTAGGTATCAATTCTCTACAATTATACAAAACCATTCACTTCATCTGTATATCTACAGAATAAACTGTATAATCAAATCTCTTCATAAATCATCAATGACACCAACAAATCTATATTTATTTCTAGTCTTCAAAGCAAAACCGTTATTCAACTTTTGCCCTAACTGTTTGATGTAACTTCCCCAGCATCACTGCCTTCCAACTATCGCAACTGTTCACATACTCGCAAGACCATTAGTCCCACATGCACCAGGTCGCATTGGACATCTCAGTTTATATCACCGAACACTCAATAAGACCATCGTCGACAATTTTGTTGCCGACAATGCCAAACTAAAGACTCATCAAAGAAGCTTAAACCATCGAAGATCACTTCACTTCCTACACCGATAGTTCCATGTTTCAACGATGCCCAAGTCCTCCATCCTTCATCGGAATGACCTCTGCCATCGGTCCAAACACTGTACACTTCCCCAATGAACAATCACTCGCTGATCGTCAGTGAAACACAAGTCATCGGTAGAGCTAAACAAAGATATGCTGATAGTGTTCTGTCACAATGATGACTATTCACGTTGAACCATTGAACCCGATGAACTCTTGACCAGTTTAATGAACCCTTGAACCCTATGAGCTCCTGAATGGTTTAATGAACCCTTGAACCAGACGGACGAAGTTCAAACCTTCATCAAAGTAACCATTGCATATCGGTTGTACCATTTGAACCTGATGAACCATTAAACCTAACGAAGTTCAAGAGTTCACTAACAGTTCAAACTTTGCTGATGAACGATGAACAAAATGAGGTTCCAAGCAGTAACTTGAGACATTAAGTCTCTTCAATCTCTCACTTGTTGAAGAGATTACTGCTACCTCTTAATCCTCATATGATTACTGAGAATTATGGGCCCGAAGACCCATTTCATCTGAACACCATTTGAATTTGGTCGTACTCATTGGTTTAGTTAAGGCATCAGCGACATTTTCCAAAGTGTCAATCTTTTCCAGCTTCACCTTCCTATCTTCCACCATATCATGAACAAAGTGATATTGGACATCAATATGTTTTGTCCTACAATGAAATGTAGGGTTCTTTGCCAAACATATAGCACTTTGACTGTCACAGTGTATTTGTATTTGCCCTGCATTAAATCAACATTAGAACACAACCTCTTCAACAAAACAGCTTCTTGGCATCCACGAGTAGCTTCCATGTACTCTGCCTCTGTTGTGGACAAAGTGACTACAGCCTGCTACTTGCTCATCCAACTGATAGCACCACCATTCAATGTGAATAGATATCCACTGGTGGATCTTCTACTGTCAATGTCCCCTGCCCAATCAGAATCAACATATCCCTGAACGCTTATAGATCTTTGAGATCCAACTGAGTTTCCATGATATCAAATAGGAAGGTTAGATGTCCCTTTCAAATACCTCATAACTCTTTTCACAACATCCTAATGTGATATGCCTGGATTCGCCATAAACCAGCTCAAAACTCCCACTGCTTGGGCAATGTCTAGTCTGGTACAGACCATTGCATACATTAAACTGCCAACCACACTTGCATAAGGCATTTTTTTTATATCGTCAATTTCATTCAAAGATTATGGACAATCTTGAACAGATAGTTTCATTCCTTGCAAAACTGGAACAACTAACTATTTAGAATTAGACATATTAAACTTATCAAGAACATTGGTAATATGCTTGCTCTGGCTGAGCCAAAGCTTTCTCTTAGATCTGTCCCTTTTGATTTCCATTCCCAGAATATACTTCATTGCCCCCAGATTCTTCATTTCAAATTTCAAGGACAACTAAGATTTTAATTCTGAGATCATCCCCTTACCATTGCCAATGAATAACATGTCATCCACATATAGTGCAATTATAAGAATCCGATCACCATCAGTTTTATAATAGACACAATGATCAGATTTAGATCTCACATATCCCACATATACCACATTCTAGGAGATTGCTTCAAACCATAAAGGGACTTTTTAAGTTTACATACTAGATGTTCTTTACCTTTTACCACAAAATGCTCTGGCTGGGACATATAAATTTCTTCTTCAAGGTCCCCATGAAGAAATGTTGTCGTCACATCCATCTGCTCAATTTCAAAGTCATAAGCTACTGCAAGTGACAACAGAAATCTAATGGATGTCATCTTAGCTACAGGAGAAAAGATTTCTCCATAATCTATACCTTCTTTTTGAGAATACCCCTTAGCAACCAGTCTTGCCTTGTACTTGTCAATACTACCATCTGGACCATATTTATTTTTAAATACCCACTTACAGCCTACAGGTTTTCTACCTTCAGGCAAGGGCACCAGATCCCAGGTTCCATTTTTCTCTAACAATGACATTTCATTATCCATGGCTTCCAACCAAGAATCTGAATCAGGTAAACTAATAGCTTCTTTCACAGTCCTAGGTTCATCAGTATCAGTAAGAAAAGCATAGGCACAACTTGAATCAAGTACTGAAAATCCATACCTATCTGGTTGTCTTCTTTCACATGTAGACCACCTCAATGGCTGAGGTGCAGGTTTAGGTTCTTGCTCTGGATCTGAATCTTCAGAGCTACTCAAACTCACTTCTAAATCATCTACACTTGGTGCTTGTTGTTCCTCTTTTACAGGGGTCAGAGGAATATTAACAACACTCTTTTCTTTCTTCTTTTCTGTCTTCTCCGGCTGAGGATCAATAACCAGAGGTTTCAGCTCTCTAAAAATTACATTCCTGTTGTAAATTACTTTTTCAGTTTCAGGATTCCAAAGCTTGTACCCTTTAACACCGACTCCATAGCCAATAAAGATACATTTGACTACCTTGTAATCAAACTTAGATCTTTTTACCTCAATAATATGAGCATATGCCTCACAACCAAAGACATGAAGATGTCTTAGAGAGGGCTTCTTTCTAGACCATGCTTCCATAGGCGTCTTATCAACCAATGCCGAAGTAGGAGAATGATTCAGCAAGTAACAAGCTGTAGCAACTACCTCAACCCAGAACCTTTGTTCAAGACCAGTATAACTCAAAATACTTCTTGCTTTCTCCATCAACGATCGATTTAACCTTTCAGCAACTCCATTTTGCTGTGGAGTATAAGGTGTAGTCTTATGCCTTTTAATTCCATGGTCTACACAATACTTATCAAAATCTGCATTGCAATATTCACCACCGTTATCTTTTCTCAAGCATTTTATTTTTCTACCAGTCTGATTTTCCACAATAGTTTTAAATTCTTTAAACTGACTGAACACTTCTGATTTATTTTTCAAAAAATATACAAATGCCCTCCTTGAATAATCATCAATAAATGATACATAGTATCTTGATTTAGATAAAGAAGGAACATCAACTGGACCAAAAACATCAGAATGTACATAGTCCAAAACACTAGAAGATTTCTGAGAACTAGAGTAAAAAGAAACACGGTTCTGTTTTCCATATATACAATGTTCACATAAATCAAACTCCAGATTACAATCAATTAGCCCATCTACCAGGGTTTTTTTTCAAGGTTTTTATACCTTTTTCACCTATGTGACCAAGTCTATGATGCCAGAGCATTGTTTTCTCTGCAGGAAGTTTAACTTCCATAGAGTTTGCATCATGTGTTACAATAGTAGCTTTTTCAGATTTTACAGAGACACTATTATAGCACACTGGTTTACCATCTAACCTATATAGAGTTTCAATGCATTCACCCTTTGCCAGTACAATAGAACCTCTAGTCATCTTACAACCACCATTCACAAAAGTAACTTGCACTCCAACATCATTAATCTTACTAACAGAAAGTAAATTTTGACCCAAACTTGGTATGTGTAAAACTCCATTCATTCCCTTTATTCTTCCATCCAGGAACTAGATTCTGACTCTTCCTCAGCCAACAATTTCCAGTGTCGAATCACTTGCCAGGAACACCTTCCCACCAGCATATGGTTCATACTTTGTGAACCATTCTCTGTGAGATGTCATATGAAAAGATGCTCCTGAATCCACTAGCCATACATCTTCAGATGCAGGCATTGCCAAGGTAGCAATGAAAGCATCAGCATCACTCTGAGAAGATTTAGTGTCAGAGAAGTTCTTTTTCTTCTTCTTTTTCTCCTCTTTTTAGTCTCTTCTAATGTGTCCTTTCTGCCCACAATTCCAGCACTTCACCTTAGACTTTGTGCCAGGGGATTTTGATCTCCCCTCTGATTTGGACTTAGACTTCTTGTCCTTCTTCTTGCCTCTTTCCTTTGATCTACCTCGAACAGATAGAGCCTCTTTGGCCATCTCAGAAGATTTCCTCCACATCTCTTCAAATAACAACGAGGTAACAACCGCTTTAGTCATAAACATGGTTGTTGTACTTCCAATAGCCATCACACGATGATCCCATGAGTCAGCTAAGGAACACAACAGAAGCATACAGTGGTCCTCCTCTTCTATTTTTACACCTACAGATGTCAACTATGCAACAATCAGATTAAATGTGTTCAGATGGTCTGCTACAGATGCTCCTTCATCCATTTTTAGAGAGTATAACATCTTTCTGAGGAAAAGTTTATTCACCAAGGACTTGCCCTAATAAATATTTCCCAACTTCTTCCACAAAGCATTTGTAGTCTTCTCTTCATGGACGTTCAATAGAATGGAATTCGCTAAACTTAATCTTATCAGTCCTCTGGCTTTCCTATCTGCCAAGTCCCAATCTTCTTGCTTCATGGCTGAAGGTTTAGTTTCAAACACAGCAACCCAAAGATCTCTGTCAACCAGCATATCTTCAACTTTAAGCTTCCACAACTCAAAGTTTGTGCCATTGAACTTTTCAATGTCTATTTTTCCTGATGTACTTGCCATCTTATTTAACAAAATAGACCTCTACAGAACTCCCACTCACAGAACTAACACAAAAAACCCAACCTACCAACAAGGATAACACAACTGGCCAGGCTCTGATACCACTTGTAAGGAAAACAAAGGTGTGGAATACAGCTTCCCTAATGTTAATTCAAAGGGGATAATGCAGATAGGTAACTTTTAATTCAAATACAAAGATGAACACAGAAAAATAGAATAATCATTCAAGACAACAAAGAATGACACCAGATTTATGTGGGAAAACCCTTTTGGGTAAAAAACCCTCCACCACAAGAGAGACTATCTTTATTACAGTAAACTTAATAGTTACAATAAAGATCCCAGCTCTTTTGCTCAGGTATCAATTCTCTATAATTATACAAAACCATTCACTTCATCTGTACATCTACAAAATAAACTGTATAATCAAATCTCTTCATCAATCATCAACGACACCAGCAGATATGTATTTATTTCTAGTCTTCAAGAGCAAAACCGTTATTCAACTTTTGCCCTAACTATTCGATCTAAATTTCCCAGTGTTGCTGCCTTCCAACTGTCGTAACTGTTCACATACTCGCGAGACCATTAGTCCCACATGCACCAGGTCACATTGGACATCTCAGTTTATATCCCCGAACACTTAGTAAGACCATCGTCGGTAATTTTGTTGCCGATGATGCCAAACTAAAGACTCATCGGAGCAGCTTAAACCATCGAAGATCACTTCACTTCCTACATCGATAGTTCCATGTCTCAGCGATGTCCAAGTCCTCCATCCTTCATCAGAATGACCTCTGTCATCGGTCCAAAAACTTTACACTACCCTGATGAACAATCTCTCACTGATCATCGATGAAACACAAGTCATTGGTAGAGCCAAACAAAGATACGCTGATAGTGTTATGTCACAAGGATGAATGTTCACATTGAACCATTGAACTCGATGAACTCTTGATCAGTTCAATGAACCCTTGAACAATTGAAACCAATGAACTCCTAAATGGTTCAATGAACCCTTGAACCAGACGGACGAAGTTCAAACCTTCATCAAAGTAACCAATGCATACCAGTTGAACCATTTGAACCTGATGAACCATTGAACCCGACGAAGTTCAAGAGTTCACCGATAGTTCAAACTTTACTAATGAACGATGAACAAAATGAGGTTCCAAGCAGTAACTTGAGACATTAAGTCTCTTCAATAAGGAGTAGCTTGTAACCTGAAATACCTTCTTCCTGCCCTGCCTAAACCTTCTGGCCATTGTCCAGACTGTAAATAATGCATCATCTACTACACCCAACTATTTGTAAGAGCTGGTACAGTGGCTGGTTCATTATTGTTCAGCACTATTTCGGGGTCCTCTTGATGTTCTTGATCAAAATCTTCACTTTCAGCAAGCTACTCACATAAGCCCTTGCCTCTAATCATCTTGGTCACTTTGATATCAACATCAAATTCCATTACTCTAGTTATCCAACCAGCCCTCTTGTCATTGATATCTCTGTTCAATAAGAAACTCTTGACAGTGGGATGAGCAACCATTAAGTGAATTTTTTTATTAGACAATATGTGTCTAAATTTCTTGAGGCTCCTTACAACAACAGAAACATGTTTCTCCACAAAAGAGTATTTTGCCTCATAGTCGTGCAGTGCTTGGCTAAAGAATGCAATCAACTACTCTAGACCATTATCATTTTGCTGACATAACATTGCAGAAATGGTGTCAGCTCCTCCAAAAGCATACAAAATAAAATCCCTCTCATAATTAGGATTAATGAGGGTAGGGGTAGTAGCGAGGGCTTCCTTTATCTACTTGAAGCTTCTTTTTACCTCCTTAGTCAAGCTAAATGGCACATTTTTCTTCAACATGGCAGTAAGAGGTTGTAACAAAGGTGCAATATTCAGAATAAACCTCCTAATGAAATTAATTTTGCCAAGAAAGCTCTGCAAGACTTTCTTATGTGCAGGCAGTGGCAAATCTAAAATTGCAGACACTCTCTTAGGATCAATAGAAATACCTTCTTTTGAAACAATGTGACTGAGGAGTTTACCTTCGTGAACTAAAAATATGCACTTTTTGGGGTTCAATGAGACTCCAAACTCCCTGCACCTCTGAAAAATCTGCCTAAAGTGGTCAAAGTGATCATTAGCATTTTTAGAAAAAAATAATTATATCATCTAGATATACCAGAACTATTCTATTCATAAGACCATGGAAGGCCATATCCATTGCCCTCTGAAAGGTTGCCCCTACATTGGACAAACCAAATGGCATTTTTCGATAGGCCATAGTACCCCACTTACTAGTGAATGCAATTTTATATTGGTCCTCTTCTTTGACCAGAATTTGAATATATCCAGAGTAACCATCTAGCAAGGAATACCTATCAGAACCTAAAATAGTTTTTAGTATCTGTTCCATGGAAGGAAGAGGGTAGTGGTCTTTCAATGAGGCTTGATTTAGATCACGGAAATCGACACAAAGTTAGATTTCACCATTCTTTTTTCTAACTGGGACCAAATTGGAAACCCAAGAGGTATGTTTTATTGGAAAAATGATATTTCTTTCAATTAGTTTATTTAGCTCAGCCTTCATTAAGTGCTCAAGTTTGGGATTGAGGATTCTCTACTTTTGCCTAACAGGCTTGGCATTAGACTCTAACTCTATGGTGTGTTGGGCCAAACAGGGATCAAAACCTCTCAAGTCTATATATTCTCATGCAAAAACATCAGAAAAATCTTAACATAATTGAACAAAAGACTATTGTTCTTCTCTAGTACATACTGTATACACCTAAAAATGACATGACTCAACCTAAATAAGTATTTTAAATATTTATTTCATCTTAATATTCCTCTATCAATAAATAAATAAATCAATTTATTTATTTGATTCATTTTCTCCCATTAATTGAATAAATTACATTTATTCCATCAATATCAACTTTATTCTTCTAAACAATTAAATAATTTTAATTATTTAATTAAATCATTCATTCTTCCAAATTTAAATAAAATGCAAATTTATTTAAATTAAATCTTAATCTCCAAAAATAAAATATAATTAAATATTTTATTTATTCTTCCAAATCATGTGCAAGTAAATTAAATAAATTTATTTATTTAATTACGATTTCTTATCTTCTAAAAATTCTTCAAAATCTTCTAAAAATAAATTCTTCTTGTCATGCAAAAGCAAAAGCTGAGTTAACTTATTTAAAGCAACTTTGTTTTTATCACCAAAATCTTAAATTAGAAAAATATATTCCAATTTATGAAATAAAAACTCATCCTCATCAAGAAAGCAGTTAACTCAACAAAGCATTTTTTGAATGACACATGTCCTCCTTCTATTTGCGCACATTCTCTTGAACATCCTCTACCATTGATCTTATTTCTTCTACACCATTGATCTTCTCTCACACAATCCTATAAATACCCCTCTATCCTTCCATTTCAGGATAACAAGCTTTCAAGTAAACTTATGCTGCAGAATCCATAGTGCACCATTGGCATCCCCACTGTCACTTCATTCATTATCCATTTCACATTGTGTTGAAGTTCACCTTCCACACAACAAGTATCCAAGCCATTTCTCCTTGTCATCTTGAGGAATCTAAGCAAGGAAGCAAGCTTCTTGAGGGCTACGTTTACCACCAAAAGATCAATAGAGAATAGGCAAACAATGAAAATCACGAGGTAAAACGGTTGTGAGTATCACTTTCTTATTTTAATCCTTTTACTTGCACATTTCATTGATATTATTGGGTTTTTGTAATTCATTTATTTATCCCATTTTCCCTATAACACATACCTTTCCAAGTTTTAGCAGTTTGTTCGTAAAAATTTCAATGGTCTGATAGTGTTCTTGCTTCACTATCATGCTGTACTTATCCTTTCTAAACTGATCATTGGTTTTGAACACTGATTCCAATGTGACTAGTCTCTTGGGCAACTTATTGGACCTTAACTGAACAATCTGATCTTCAAATTGCTGCTGATTATCAGCTGCAAATTTAGCTTCTGCACTTAAAAAACTTAAGATTTGTTCATCACTATTAAACACTTTCCATGATACACTATTGTCAGGTATAGAAGGTCTGACAACTATCTTAACATATGATTGTACTTCAACATTCTGAATCTAATCAGGAATCTTGAATTGAGATCCCAAGGTTGCAATTCTATTTGCATATCTATTTTGATTCCTGGGAATTGAAATCAGATTATAAGCATCAAAAAATTCAATTGAATCCCACACTCTGTGCTTGTACTTTTTGAGTAGATCATTTTCAGCAACATTCAGATTCCTAACTTGATTAATGATCAATTCAAAATCCCCATAAACTTGAATAGATTTGATACCTTTTTTCTGAGCCCAATCTAAACCATGGATTAGGGCCTCGTATTCAGGTACATTGTTCGTGCAGCTGAAAGTGAACCTTAAGGCAGCATAATATTTGTCTCCTTGAGGTGAAATCAACATATTACCTCCACCAGCATTGGTCTTGGTCCTTGATCCATCAAAGTATAGTTTTCAAAGATGATCTTCTTGCTAATTTGACTGATTTTGGTCCTTAATTAGATTAGGAATCACTGCATCAAATTCCTATATCATATAGATGCCTAATCCTACTTCATCCGTGTGACAGAAAGGGTCACTTTCATGATCTTTAGCTACCCAATCATCTAAGTTTGTGTCTTCTATAGGTGCATTGGGATCTAGGCTCATGGGTTTATCCTACTGCCCGTGGGTGATGTACAGATTAGCATTTATTGGGCTGGGAACATAGGGCTCAATATGGTCTTTTGCAAGTGGTTCTGAATGTATTGTTACTTTAGTGCCATATCTTGTTCTGAAGAACAAATGAGTCTAGTGAGAAGAGAGAAACCCACCCAATTTGGCTGTGAACTCCCTAGAAAGGTAGATTGCAAAACTAGGTGGAAGATCAATGATGTAAATGTCTTGTTGGATGGCAAAATTGGGACACACATGCAAAGTGAGTGGCAAAATTTTGATTATCCATGTAATACTAAGTGTAGACCCACCAAATTGAACTACTCCCTTTGCAAGGGGCTCATAAACCAAACCTAATGAGTCAGCTACACTTTTGGGCATAACTAAATTGCTTGCTCTTGAGTCTACCCTACAGTTATGAACAAGCTTATCGCCAATAATGAGACTTAGATAGAAAGGAGGGGGTTTTACCTCATTTGTCAGCTGCCCACTCTTGATCTCTGAGCTATTGGCAAGTACAACCTTGGCCTTCTCTTGATTAGAATGCTCAGAAAGTGAGAGTTCAGCCAATGCCTCTTGCAGCAAATTCTTCTGGCCAGGGATGCATAAAGCATCCATAACTGACATACTCACTGTAGCTTTCTTAAGATGATCAACCATATTAAAAGAAATAGGGGTTACCTTATGTTGTCCTCTTGCTGCAACTACATCAATCTATCCTTGTGAAGACTGTTGTTGCATTTTGAGTTGATCTTTCACTGGTACTATTTGGTCCCTCTGCAGAATTTGTATTTTTTGCTATAGTACAGGGGCAGTTTGTGATGGATAAACTTGATTTTTGTCCCTTACAGGCTGCTGTTGTACTACAACAGCTTGTTGGTTAACATCTATAGCTCTATGTTTCAACCTTGTGTTAGCTAAAATAGGTATACTTTGTTGATTCTGACCTTGCAAATAACTTATACCACAAAAATCTGATTCTTCCCAATTCATTAAGGCTACATCAGCCTTATTTGGTTGAGGTGTAGCTTTAGCAGTAACACTTTCTAGATTGGCATAACTGTTCTAAACCATGAGTGCCTACTTCCTTACTCCATTTGTGCAGGTAGCTTGATTATGTGGTTGGTGACATGGATAACACCAGTCATTGTCTTGAGCCAAATTATTTTGTGTAGGCACAAGTTCTTTTGAGGTACTAGCAGTATTTGTATTATAAGCCTGAAAAGGTCGAGGGTTGTAGTTCCTTCTCTGCCCCTGAGGATCAGCCTGAAAGGGTTGCCTATATTGTTGATTGGGTTGATACTAATTTTGGTAAGGCAAGCATTTCTCCATATTTACCAGCTTATTTGCAATTTTCCTCAATGTATTTTCAAGTTCTGGGGAATTTTGGGTTTGAGATTGAACAACAGTTCCTTGGGCTGCTTGATATCCTATTACTAGAACAGGTGGGACAACAGCTAGAGGAGGTACTGCCATTGGCATAGATGGCTGGATTTCAGGGAAAATGGGCAAAGGGGGCCTAGGGGCTATCTTCCCTGCCTGAATAAGGTAGTTCACTTCTCTAATAGCAATTTGAAAAGAATCTAGAAGGGTGGTTCCTCCCATAGTCTAAATCATTACATAAATTTTGCTACTTAGAGCTTTAAGATAAAACAAAAATGCATGGCTTGGCAAGGGTTTTACCATCGTGGGAATCCTATCCCAGGTTCTCTAAAATTGGTAGTTGAAATCAGCCATGTGTTCATGGGGTGCCCTTTTGATGGTGCTCAGTTGCTCCAACAATGAGAGATGATCAGACTTGTCTTCAAAGTGTTTGTGTAATCCATCTCCCAATAAGTCCCATGATGTTATTGAATTTTTAGTAAGTCCCCTGAATCACTGTAAGGCCTTTCCTTTTAATGAAGTAGCCAAAAGCCTAATTACCACATTCTGTTGAGTAACATTGTGCATGGAACAAAGGGTTTCCACATCTTGAATATGTTCAGCAGCGGTAGTATGATCCTCTCCAGTGAAATAAGGTAGTCCTTTCAGGGCTGCCATCAGAATATCATCCCTTTGGCCAAGTTGTAGTGGGTTGTCCCCATTGAAAGCAACAAATGCATATTGCCTGGCCATTATAGGTATTTGGACTATCAACACTAGACTTCTACTTCTTTTAACCAGACTTGGAGAACTGAATCATGAAGGTGTAGACTTTGATCTTCTTGATGACTCAGTTGTTCTGCTTGCTAATCTTCCTCTCCTTTTGGGTGTAGATAGCTGTAAATAATCAAAAGGATTTGGATTTGACCTGGTTTTCATAGGCTAAAAGTACTAATCTACATGTCAAACTAGAGGAAATGAGTCACCAGGTATATTGAAATCTTCCAAAGGCTTGTAAAACTGCTACATATACCAGAACAACAGCTATGAGGGTACAATTACCTTGAAATCACTTCCAAAGTCCCATTGGGTGTGCCAAAAACTATTGTCAATCAAGTATGCACCCTTGCTAAGTTCACATAAACTTAACTACCTGTTGAAACATGGAATCATTCAAAGATGTGGGTCTCCTATGATGAGAATGAATGTCTAGAGTGAGATAGTTCTCTTGTGATTCCTAAACTAATGACTTACAGGGGAAAAGGGATGAGAGAAATGATTGAAATGGAAAACTAACTCTAAGATTTAATCTAAATGAATATTTCACTCACAAACAGTCCTTCAACCTTCAACTGTCATAACTTCCCCTATGAGATTCGATCCTTAAATAATTTGTAATTAGGTTTATTTCAAACACAAAGTACAACCAGGAGCAAACATGTAATCTAGCAGCATTGAGACATGATAAAGGACAAGAAATTGTCACAATAGGACATCAAATCAAGACTGCAAAACACATAAGTAGATGAAATACAAAAATTTGCTCTTCTGAACTAGGAGTACAATGCATAAAATGAAATATGAGACAATTGTCCGTATACAACTTTGCCTATGAAAAAGAGAGAAGAAACTGGTATCAACTGATTGAGAAAAACTAAGATTTGTCTCCTATAAATGCCTCCAAAAGATCTCCTCAGAAGAAAGCTGAAAAAGCTCCTAAAAATAGACCCTAAGTCCATTTTTGACCTACTCAAAAAAGCATAAATAAAAGTTCCTCAACTAGCTCCAAAAGGAAAAATCATGCTGCCAAACTCATCCTCTAGGTGGTCCCCACCAAATCTGTATCCAAATCTATCCAATCTCTCATAAAAGCAAAAAATTTGTCCTATTCTGCTCGACTCGCCCAAGAGAAAGCAACTGCCTAAAAATAGTTAAAATTTAAAAGCAATTTATAATTTCATTGCTTTAAAGTTAACTTTACATTATATGGCAGTTTAATCAATATCCCAATCAAATTGATAAATAATATTTGGCCTATAATTTTGCCAAATATATTGTGATTACAATATTTGATTTTTCTAAAAAAAAATAATAAAAATGATGAAAATATTACATATATTTTGCAAAAATAAAATAAAAGCTATATAGGCCTAATCTCTATGATCCTGCAAAATAATCTAGGGTAATTAACTCAAGTCCTAATTCACACTGTATGAGCACATGACATGTGGCATGTATCCTATGGCCTAGCCTCTTCATCTGTATGACATCCATGGGCATATGATGTATGTTGAGGTACAAGGGAGATTAAATGGTTTGCATATTATGTCAAGGCATACACATCCATCTCTATCTCCAAGGAGCTAAGCATATCACAAGTGATTAAACATACTTTGAGGCATCTTGTATTTTGAGGGAACCATGGGATTCGACCTCTCACTAAGTCATTGACTTAGGCATCATATAACACATGACCCCCCCACAGGTATTATCTCAGACAAATAAAAATAAATGAAAGTGACAAAAATGTCACCTCTAAAGTAGGGCATTGAAACCCTAAAACAAAACATCTAACCCCCTATCTTCATGGGCTCATTTTGTCTTTGTACCTTTGGTGAAAAAAGACTCTGCTCTTCAAAATGAAACCCTAGGGTTTCTAGATGAAATCTGGCCATTCTGATGTCTCTGTGCCAACTTTTTCTGAGCTATTCTCGAAGGGAAAATGGAAGGTAATGATTTTTGTAGCACTTTGCATCCATGTTCTTTCATTTTGATGGTTTCTTCTCTCCTGGTCGTAGCTACTCTTGACTTTTCTGATGCGTTTCTCATATCCCTTCTACTCTTCATGTTGTTACCCCTCTGGCATGAATGGACTTGAGCAAAAAGAAGACAAAATGTGGGTAAAAACCCCACAGCTGTGCATTGGTGACAAAAGGTACATTTTTCACTTTAGGCTGACTTTCATTTAACTCCATCTTTGTATACTTTCTTCCTCTTTCATGTGGCCAGCTGGTTTTGGAGTTCTGAGTATTTCATCTGGTATTGTAACTTTTGTAAAAATGAGGGTTTTATCAAATTGCCATAAAATGTGTATGGCAATGGCCTTATTTTCATTCTGAACATTCCCTTATTTCTTCCTACTGTAGCCATGACTAGTTTTTTATATCACTGTCTCTTTGCTTAGAAGAAAAATAATAAGGGTTTCCATCTTTTGTAACTGCATTTCAAATGGCAAGGATTTTTCTTCTGTATATCTTTTCCTTCCATTTGAAAAGGTCGCGACTATATAATAGATATTCTAAGCTTTCTTTTCAAAAACTCATAAGGGTTTTCAAATTTTTGTACTTTTGTGCACTTTCTTTCATTCTGGGTAGATTCCCAAAAAGGCCGATGCTATCCCTTCCATCACTACACTCTTTTGAAAAACAACAAGGTTTTGTTCTCTGTAGCCTGCAAGATGAGGGTTTATATTTGTTTATATCCTTGCATTGCTTTGCATGCTATCCTTAGTTTGAAGGTCGTGGCCTGATCTTTTAATCGCTATCACTGTGCTTCTTTATGAAAAGCATTTGTCGACTGTATATGTATTTAACTCTATTCATACATTTCTAAATACTCTTTTGGCTCAAAAAGCTCTGTGTTATTAGCTATGTTTGAACTGTAGATGCATTTGGTGACTATTCAGTGGTTTAATGATGGCTACATGTAAAATGACATATAAATGTCTTGTTGTTCCTGTTTGTAGCATTTTATGAACTTTGATGAAATGATTGCAATATCCTCTATGATTTAATGTAGTCCTTATGGTTCCTTGACTAATGTAAATTATTTCCCCTCATGATACCTTCTATATTTGTTCATGGCTATACCACTGTTCTTTAAGTGACTATAATGTATATATCACGACATGTTTCATTCATATTACCTCTATCCTTGCCTTTGAACTACATCCTTCTTGTAGCATTATTCTGTTACTGTTATTTGATGAAGGATGGCACTTTGTCTATCTGCTTTGTATACACTTGTTTTGTAGCTGCTCCCCTCAAACACTTTTTTTGCATCTTCTCAAGATGACTATGAATGTTAAGGATTTATTGTTAGCATCATCCTGGTGAAGTACTTTGTTAATCTCTATATTCACATTGGCAATGTTCTTTCCAATTTGTAACATGTGGTAAGGTTGCAAAGTTGCTTCCCGTATGATATCAAATGTACACACAATAGATGGCAGTTTACTCTTTCTGTATCATGAAAGATAATGACTACACCAGTTTGACTATTCCTCTGGTACATGATAATGATGTTCTTCTCTTAGCAATACTGCTGCTCCTTAGATGCAATACATGTGATGGAAATATCCTTTTGATCTATAATACATAATATAATCTATATTTTGGTCCATTAATGTGGCATGACACTTGACTATCCCACATATGAACTTATGACTTTTATGATGAACAACAATAAACACATGACTACTTCACAAATGCAATATGACATGAAAAGACAAAATATGTACTTGATTTCTTTTCATGTCACTCATGAGATAGGAGCAATAACACCTGATGTGAAATAAATCCATCTATATATGTACTCTATCTTGCATTGATTATGTAACTTTGTACCCCCTTATAAATGGCAGTTGAAGTAAAATGACAGCTGTCCTTTTGCATCGAATGCTGTCCTAAATAATCACAGTTTATCTTTATGGTTGCACTTCATGTTTTGAACTGTAATCAGAAGCATAATCTGATTGCTTTGATACTCCTTCAGTTTAAGGGGAAACTACATGCTGGGCTCAACCCTTGTGGGAGCCCATTTGATACAACATGTTGAATGTCTTCAATCAACTTCATGACTTGTCCTATTCCTGCACATGAAACAAACAGATTAGAATAAAACAATGATGCTCCATGTTTGCTTCTCTTTAGTTCCTTCTTCATATGGATGTTGTTTAATTGATCAATGCATTATAATCAAAGTATTATGCCTCTTCTGATAGTCAAAGGATTTTCATAACCGGAGCTTCTAACAGGACCTTTCCCACATTTTTTCAGGTACATGTTGAGATAAGGAGCAGGACATGAGGCTACTCTTAAGATTGACAAAACAATGGAATGATGGCTATGTATCTCCTTTTTTATTCATTAAATGCATAGTATTTTGTTTATATCTTGCATGTGTTTAGTTATAACCCATGGCTTGTGTGGGACATCTGATATGTCATGGTTTCCTTCAATGCAATGCTTATTCCTTTATGTATTCAAACTTGTAAATGAATAACCATTTCGATGAATGAATACTTATCTCATTCTACTGCTCTGCAATGCAATGAATGATCTGAAACTTCTCTTTCTTTCCTAAACAATTGAATTGTATTAACATTGAAACATAATTACTATGCAACTAACTCATAACAGAAGTAAATCAAACCTCACTCAAAATGATAATGTTATATCTGTCAGCCATTTTTTGAGCTGTGGTCAAAAAATGATAAAAGTAACATTCATAGTGTGGGTGATGAACAGGAGCATCCTGCTAATGAGTTAAGAGAAAGAAGAATCCAGGATGAGCTTGACCTACTTGATCATCTTAGGAATAGACAAAGAGAAGTGCAAGCCTTGCTTGATCAGTAGCAAGCCCAACTTGTCCAATAGGCCCCGCAAAACCAAAATGCATAGTAGTAGAGCCATAATCAACATGATAACTAACAAAAGAATAGCGACATCAACCAATGGGACAACAAGGTGTAAATAATTCCCATGTCCAAAATATTAAGAATCGGCCACCTCAGAATCAAGTTAATCAATAATATGGAAACAATCAAAACATTAGGCCTACATAGCGAAGACGAGCACATAGATCTCCTCCACAGAGGAAGCCATTAGGAGCTGAAAGCTATAAACAACTTGATTTCTTTAGCATACCTAACTTTCCCAATCCAATTCTAAATGAGATTAGGGGAAAGATTCCTAGGTTTCAAGGCAACAATGCTGTCACAGGTGAGGAGCATCTTAGACATTTTATTAATGTCACTGATAAGTATGAAATTGAGGATGAAGATGTCAAGATGAAATTGTTTGTGCACTCATTGGAAGAAAGTGCTAAGGAATGGTATAAGGCTCTCCCTAATAACAATATTGATTTTTGGGAGGAGTTCATGAGGGTATTCGTATTGCAATATGGGGATATGATTGATCCCAAATTTGCCATCCATGAACTCATAGCTATCAAAAAGGTGATAAATGAGACAGTAGCTAATTTTAACATCCACTTCATCATGAAAATGAGAAAGGTACCTCCCCATATGAGACTTATGAATCTATGTGTTTGGTTCTGTATTGTGGATCATTTGACTTAAAAATTAGTTATTGTTTGAGGGACAAGTGTCCACAAACATTAAGGGAGACATATGCTACAACTATCAATAGTGAAAGCAATATGAGAGCTTCATGAAAATACATCAAAAGGTCTAATGTAAAACTATCCTAGCCAGACAAAGTATCTTTCAATAAGCCCCTCACCACTAAAGACAAATTGGATAAGCTTATGGCGGTTATCAAAGATTTATCCTACAAGGTTGCTAGAAATGATAAAGGGTTGCCTCCTCAGGGTGTTGCAACACATTTCAATGAAGTTCAGAGACTACATAATAGACCCTACAATACTAATTGGTCCAAGAGACCACAACAAAATGATCGACAAGTTGTCCCCAGTCATGTAACTTTCAAAGAACCTGAAAGAGACATGCCTGGTCCATTGAGAAATGATCAAATCAACTTTCAAGATGTGTCTTCATGGTGCTAGGCATGCTTCCTTCCCCATGATCCAACTAATTGCGCAGTGGCTCATTCAATGAGCATAGATGAAGAATTTCCAAATGAAGAAGGTGCAGCCAAGTACTATGAAGAGGAGATAAATCAGTTTGACATAGAGGGGTATGAGGAGATTGTCAAGATGTCAACTATGACTATTATGAAGGGGATGATCATATTTTCCAATATGATTGTGATGAAGGTCCAAAGAGATATCAATTGCCATCTCATGATGTCAGGCACTTGAGGGATCTTATGCAAAAGAAGTACAAGCAATCCAAACCTTTGAAAGAAGATATGAAAGCCTTGACTAATGCAACCATTTTTCAAGTACAAGGAGGTTATTAGCTGAGAAATAGGTTAGTACCTATGCAAAATTCTCCTGTTGTAGAGTTAAGACAACATGGATTGAATGGAGAGAAGGAAAAACACAAGATGAACATGAAGAAGAAAGATAGTAGCACTCCCAACAAGAATGTGTCAGAAAAGATGAAATTTTCTGTACAACATCCAGTAGCAAGGAAGAAGTATGTGTAGAAAAATTCAGCACAGGTGGCTTAACAAGCTATTGTATCCATTCCGAAGGTTCATAATTCAAAAGGTAGTGAGAAGCATGATCAAGCTCAAATAGAAAAAGAATTATAAAAGGGCGAGGAGAAGATGAAGGAAAAAGGTAAGGATGCTTCATCCAATCAAGTAATACATTACATTCCTTGTGCAAATGGTATTACCATCTCATGTGATGCTTTTTTACCAAATTATAGCCCTATTGACATGGCTCAAGTCTTCATCCAAGTTAGAATTTCAGTGCCTGTAGGGGAACTTATTAAAATCCATGAACATAGAGATAGAGTGGTGTCATTTGTCACTGCTATTGTAGCACAAAAACAACTTGTTTCTATTCCTACTAATGACGATGAGGGTAAAGGCCATGATGAAACAATAGAGGTATATCTAGGATCAATTGTTGTTAACAACAAGATGGGATTAGACCCTTTTACACAACCCTGATCATAAATGGTTGGCTATTACATAATTGCATGCTTGATTCTAGTACTTCCAATAATGTTATGCCCTTGGAGATAATGAATGAATTGGGACTGGAAGTTTCTAGCTCTTTTAGCAATACTTTTCCATGGATTTTAGGGAAGTTAATGTGATAGGTTTGGTTAAAGATGTAGAGGGCAAACTTGTTGCTTACCAAAACAAATCATTCTTGATGGATATTATTGTTGTAGACTACCCTTCCAAGTCGGGTATGTTCTTATCAAGAAAGTGGGAGGCCTCAATGGGTGGAAGTATCTAGATGGATCTTTTATATGCTACTATTCTAGTCCGGGGCATGGAAGTGAAGTTGTATAGGGAGTAAAAGGTAGAAGATGAAAACATTGTGGACAAGTATAAAGTACAGGAAGATCATGTAAATTTCTTTGACACTGACGTTGACCACTTCATGGGATATTGTAGCAAGGATGATCATAGCTGTGACGTTCTACCTTCCACCCCCACTACATCTACCCATGGCATGGATGATTTGTGGACAATGTATTTTGATGGTGCATATTCAAGAGAAGGCTCAAGTGTTGGTATTGTGTTTATATCACCATATGACGAGCAGTTTAGCAAGTCTTTTAGACTTGATTTTCAATGCACCAAAAATGTAGTTGAGCATGAGGTATTGTTGGGTCTGAATGTTTCTCATAAGCATGGAATCAAGTGTCTAAAGATACATGGTGATTCAGAATTAATTGTGTAGGAGGTTAGAAACACATTTACTGCCAAGGACAACAAGTTGAGACCATACAGGAATGCAGTTTGGGACACGTTGGAAATGTGTTATGCCATTGGCATTGAATGGATCGAGAGAGGTAGAAATAAAAAGGTGGATGCTTTGGTTGCTATTGGTTCAAAGTTTGACCCGCAAATAGATTCTTGTCCCTTTTCCCATTACATTTTTGAAGTTCTCACCATGCCGACAATCCCTAACAATGTTTATAGTTGGTAGGTTTTCAATGACAATAATCAAATCTATAGTCTCCTGAATTGCATAGATGAGTTTGACAATCAACTGATTGATTGACAAGCTATGATAGAAGTCAAAGATGGTAAGGAAAATCTATTTGGTAGTGAGGTCATGCAACTGAAGACGAATACCATTCCAAAAGGACTGGTGGTGTTGGAAAGGATGTTTGACAATGCTTACCATTGGAAAAGCAAAGGAAAACTAGTTGAAGAAGAGAGTGGTGAAGGTGTTAAGCTTGACAATCATGAGGCACAAAGGATGTTTTATATTTGTAAGCGGCTCAAACCCCATGAAAAGCAGATGTTGATTGCTTTAGTGAGGAATTTTAAAAAATGTTTTGCATGGTCTTGTGATGAGTTGAAGGCTTATTGGGATGATTTATTTAAACATACAATCCCCCTTCAACTTGATGCAAAACCCTTTAGGCAAAAATAGAGGCCTGTAAATCCCACCATAGCTCCCAAGATGTAGAAAGATTTGGAAAAGCTAAAAGAGAGAGGTATCATAAAGCTAATCATACATTTTGAGTGGGTGTCTAATCTCGTCCCAGTAAGGAAAAAGAATGGGGAGACTAGATTGTGTGTAGATTTAAGAAACTTGAACCTCAAATCCATTAAGGATAATTATCCTCTTCTAGGTATCGATCATCTTTTGCAAAGGGTTGCTGGTTTAGAACTGATGTCTATGATGGATGGGTTCTCATGCTACAATCAAGTGTTGGTCAAGGAGCCAGGATAGTACAAGACAACATTCACTACTCCTTGGGGAACCTATGTTCATTTGAGGATGCCATTCAGGTTGAAGAATGCAGGGTCAACATTTCAAAGAGCAATGGATGTGGCCTTTACATGCCTCATTGATGAGATCATGGTTGTATACCAGGATAATTTTACTAAATTTTACTAAATTTTCCAAAGACAAGAAAGATCATTGCATCCATTTGTAACTGATTTTTGATAGATGTTTGGAGTATGGGATTTCTTTGAATCCAAAGAAATGTCAGTTTGGACTAGAAGAAGGAAAGTTGTTGGGACATATTGTGTCAAGGGATGGGGTTAGAATAGACCCTGAAAGAGTTAAGGCCATTGATCTTATCCCTCAGCCTAAAAAAGTCAAGGGTATCTAGTCTTTCTTTGGACAAATTAACTTTGTAAGGTGGGTTGTCCCTAACTTTGTTGAGAAGACAAAAGCAATCTCCAAGATGCTCAAGAAGGGGCAGTCTATTGCTATAATATTTGGCTTTGGAGATAGCCACCCAAGATCTGGAGGCTAAATGGAAAGCACAAATAAAAGAGAAGATCAATATGACAAGAATAAATTGTATTCCTATCAAATAATGCAAATACAACAATATACAAGATTACAATATGATATGTCATACCTTGCTTATAAAGACAAGGATGAGAGCTAAGATGTTGTAGTCATGTGACAAGTGTCTTAATCCTATGACATGAGACAACTACATCACATGTGTAGGATAATACAACTATAAGACAACAACTAGAGACAACTCTCAACATCTAGAAACAACTAGAATTCTTCCTAAGTCAACTTAACATGTGAATATGTGTGTGAATATTATTTAACTAATATGAATTATCCATAGATGGGGAAAATCGCTAGTAAATATCAAACTAGATATGAAATACCCCTATTCACACTAACACCTCCCCTTAAGTGCAACTTAGGGAGAAGCTAAAAAATGCAAAGATGGATGGGTCTCAGCTACTAAGCCATTAGGTACCCATGTACAAACAAATCTCAAGTGGATTAAAGGAGAAAACCTCATGAGAAAAAATGCCTCCCCAAAAGTGAGAATGCAAGAAGTGTGGAAATGTAGAGTCAACATGAATCATATGCTACCAATTCCAACATATATACAATGAATAATTCCCCCAGAAGAGAGGAAAAGAAGAGAAACCAAGTAGCCCCCCCTCAATGTAGAGTCTCTTGCACTGATGGTAGATGCCCGACAATGAATGTTGAAGATGATCCACGATCGTTGAACAACGTTCCTCCCCTTAGGAAGAAACAAGACCAAGAATGTATGTAGGAAGTCTTCCCATTCCTAAAAGGAATATGAAGGAAGAAAACTCAAAATGTATGAAGTCTCTGAACTCTTATTAGGTGTCACCATGTTGATGTCGAAAGAAGTCACAATCCAATAAGGAGTGTCATGTTAAACTAAAGAATGTGACAGTCCAGAATCTAGTGGAAACCATTGTAGAACATGATCCAAAGACAAGGAAGATGAGTTTGAATCTTGCTCAAGATACTCCAACTGAATGTCAAACTTTGACAAGTGAAGAGGAGAAGAAAGAACAAGAGGTTATGAAGGTTCCCTCATCACATTAGGAGTAGATGAATCAACTCCTTCAAAGAGGCGATGAATGTCATCAATCGTGTTCTCTAAGTCTACAAGATAGGACTCACAAAACAAACTTGCAATACCTGTCAAGTATTTATCCCATGTAACTGACTCTGGAAGACTATGAATGTCCTAATGCACTAAATCACTAGAAACCATGGATGTAGCAATACTGAATTCTATAGATGCAACAAGTCATGAAGATGGGATCTCAATGCATGTCATCTGACTACACTGCTCATCGGTCAATGATGTGTCCACACAAGATGTCTGAGTGTGAACATCAAAAGTATCTACCAATGTTGGAATATAAGAGTCCTCAGCCTCAAGATGTTGACCCATAGATAAAGAAGATGAATCCTCTAAATTTTGATTAGGAGTCATAAAAGCTAAAATATCAATAGAAGTCTCTATAGGAGAAAGAGCATATGTAGAAGTCTCTATTCATAAAGACATTCAAGTTCTTCCCATTCATTAAGAACTGTAGCTATTTTATGATCATATGGTTGAAAAACATCAAGTGTAAGAAGACAATCCAAGGCAGGATCTTCTGGGAATGGAGAATCAACTGGATCTCCATACATCTCCCAAATTTTGATCCAAAGGTCATGAGGACACTCAATATCTATAGTGGCCATTTGCATGTCTATATCAACACTACAACCAATCACTCCTAGGATGTGTTCAATCTTAAAATCCCACACAAATTTCCACCAATAAAATGTAGGTTGAGGAACAAGTCATACAGATGGGGTAAAATATGAAGCCACCAGAAATGCATCAGGATTCCATCTTGCCAAGACTTATAGTTTCCTCTATCCAATCTTATTACAATAGGATGCCTTTTAATACCCATGATTAACTCCTCAAATTTAGTCACACAATAGACCAATTAAGAGACTCAATCCAACAAAAGCACAAGATTACCCCTCCAAATTTACTTAATCGCGAGAACCCCTGAACAAATTATGATTATGGCACTTTATAATTAGTGTGATTATAATTTCCACAAGCCAAAACAACAAGGTGGTCTTTTGATTTTGATACATGCAAATGCCAAAATTAGGCTATAACTAAAAGTATAACTTTTGAGCAAAGCTAGTCCAAACTGATTGCGGATCTGAGAAGTACTTGGAAAATCATGCACTTTAAAAAAATGTCTCTAGAATATGTTATAGTGTGACCCCAAATAGAGCCTTGACAAGTCTAAAAATGAGAACTGCTCATCAACAGTGACTAAAATCTGCAATTTTTAGAAAATCCAGACACCAAAATCAAAATCCATCTACACCACTACGAATCCTGTGAAATTCTACCACAAAACAAAAAAAAATTGCACCAAAATCAAAGCAGATATGACCATGTTATAGGCCTTCAAAGATCAGCTGCCAAAAATAAGATTCCATTGGAGTAGGGGGAGAAAATGCAAAAATAAATTTCTTCCAAATTTGGTAGAATTGCAGCCAAATCTAGAGGTCTGCCAAGTTTAGTTATCCACCAGTCAAAATAGACCTCTGCCAGATGTAGAAATCCACCAACTAGAATGGTGGAGTTGCTAGATCTGGAACTCCGCCAAACCCTTGCTAAGTATGGCAGAAGCACCAAATGTGGTAGAATGTATGGGTCTAGAAAAATAATTAAAAAAAATAGAAAAAGTTGAATGGCTTGTGCTTGGGCAGAATTTTTCTACAACAGAGAATATTCTGGGAATATTCCATACAGATGGTGAAGAAGGGCAAAATTTTTCCTGATGGCCTGGGGCAAAGTGCTCTAATTTTGATGATTTGATAGTTGATCTTGGGGTTTTTGGGCCTCCTAAACATGATGGTAGGGTTGGATTTGACCCAAAATTCTCTAAAGGATCAGATACCTGTTGGATTTTGCATGCACCTCCCAACTTCAAACCCTTATAGATTTGGCCTCTGATGTCCGATCTGGATGAAACAAAAGGTGATTTTGACTATCTTGAATTCCATGAACACAATGGTGTGCTTAGATTTGTAGAAAAATGCTCCAAAATGGACCTGCAATGTAAATCCACAAGAAGGAAGCCCTCCCAAATCTGGTTTTTCTATCAATTTTTTTTATTCTCTAGGTCATCATGCGATGCAAGAGAAGAACATACTCAATTTTTCAAGATCCACCATGATTTGGACTCAAGATCTCTCAATAGACTAACCAAAGGCAATCTACAAGCTCTAATACCATGTAAGATTTGGCTATGGAGATAGCCACCCAAGATCTAGAGGCCTAATGGAAAGCACAAATAAAAGAGAATATCAATATGACAAGAATAAATTTTATTCCTATCAAAGAATGCAAATACAACAATATACAAGATTACAATATGATATGACATACCTTGCTTATAAAGACAAGGATGAGAGCTAAGATGTTGTAGTCATGTGACAAGTGTCTTAATCCTATGACATGAGAAAACTAGATCACATGTGTATGATAAGACAACTATCAACAACTAGAGACAACTCCCAACATCTAGAAACAACTAGAATTCTTCCTAAGTCAACTTAACATGTGAATATGTGTGTGAATATTACTTAACTAATAAATAGTTAAATAATATGAATTATTCACACAAGGGGAAAAGAGCTAATAATATAAAATTAGATATAAAATACCCCTATTCACACTAACAATTGCATGAGAAAAGGAACTAGCTGAAGCCTTCATTGACATAAAGGAGACTCTTAAGAATGTACCAATGTTGGTAAGCCAAGATAATTCAAAGCCTTTCTAGCTCTTCTCTTTTGCTTCATATTATACTATTGTTGTTGTATTGTTGCAAAAGAATGGTGATGGATTTGAGCAACCATAGGATTCTTTAGCAAGTCCTCGTAGGCTGCTGAATTGAATTACTCAAATATGGAGAAGTATGCCTACGCATTGGTCAAGGCCACAAAATTTTTTAGATCATATCTCACAAGTACCAAGATCATAGCATATGTGCCACACACATTAGTAAAGGACATATTCATGCAGAAAGAGGCTTTATGTAAAAGATGCAGATGGATCAGCATGATCCAAGAATATGATATGGATATACATGTCACAAAATTGGTTAGAGGCCAAGGATTAGCCAAGATAATGGCCAGTTCCAATCTTGAAGTAGTAGAGGTGGATGAAAAAGAGGTAGATGATGCTCCTTATTGCAAATTGTATGAGAATGCATGGTACAAAGATGTGATATTTTACCTTGAAAACATGAATTCTCCACCCTGTATGGATGAAAATTAGAAAAGGACCCTCAAGCTGAAATCTTAGAGGTATGTCATGTTCCAAAATGAGCTAATGTGGCTCGAAGTCATGAAGGTATATTACTCAAGTTTGTTTGGATCAAGAGCAAGGCAAAGCAGTAATGGAGTGTCACCATGGTATTTGTGGGGGAGACTTCAAAGCTAAATCCACTACCCATAAGATCCTTAGGGCTAGGTATTGGTGGTCAACTTTTTTTAAGGATGTAGCTTAGGAAATAAAAAAATGTTACGCTTGCCAATAATTTTATGGTAAGATGAAGTTTGCTAGAGCACTACCCCTTTTGCCCCTCGTAGTTGATGCACCGTTCCAACAGTGGGGAATTGACTTTATTAGAGAAATACAAGAGAAATCTAGCAATGGATTTAAGTGGATATGTGTGGCCACTAACTACTTCACCAAGTGGGTAGAGGCGGTCCCCACTCACAATGCAACTTCCAAGGTGGTTATTGATTTCATAGTAAGCAATATAATCACCAGGTTTGGAGTGCCAGCTAAGATTTTGGCAGACAATGCAATGTGTTTCAAGTCTCAAGAAATATTGAACACATTTTCTAAGTTTGGCATAAGCCTTGTGCACTCAGTTAGAGCTCAATGTATACCATTTGATGACTCTAGATGGAGTGCTCAAGGAGCTTTTCGTTCATGTCCAACATCTAAAGAATTATTTTTCATAGGTAATACTTCCCTTGAATTTTGAATACGGTCAACTGTCTTTTGTGCTCTCATGCTTATGACTATATGTTTTCATGTAAATACATTTTGTGTTTTTTCCCTTTGTGTGTTTTTTGCCTTTTTGGTCTACTCAAAGATGTTTTGGGTTCTCACTGTGCCAATTTTGCCACACCTCTCCAACTAGAGCCACTGTTGGGACCTAAAAACTAGCTCCCGAACATGCATATTTTTCTCCAAAATCCATAAAAATCCCATTTTATGCCTTTACAGTTTAAACCCATCATTTAGATCTAATCTAAGATTAGTTTTGATGGGTATCTTTCAAAAATTCTAAGTAAAAATTCCCCAAGTCTTTGTTTTTTCTTCCCTTTGAAAAAATGGTTCATGTGAGGCCTTTGTCGGCCAATTGGCTAGTTCACGTACCACCAATTTTGCCGACCAGGTTCACAACTTCATGATTTTGCTGATTTGCCAACAAAGTGACAAGGAGGCAGAAGAAGGGTTTGAAAGATAGAAAAAGGGAATGAAGGGGCAAAGTCTTTCGGTAAACTTTTGGTTCGCAACAATGACTTTGCCGACAGCATGGACAGGTGAAAAAGGAAATAGAAATTTTCTAAGGTAAAAGAAGAAAGATAGAAGGCTTTTGTTGGTCAAATGTTTAGTTTGTGAACTTGGAAGTTCACTGAATGAAGGGTTTACCATCAGAGGATTACATCGACAAAGGTAAGATCTGCCAAAGGAAAGGGACCAAAGAAAGAAGAAGACAAAGTGACAAAGATGGCTAAGTAAAGAAAGAGAAAGAAAAGAAAGAAGATGGAGAAAGTGGGTAAGTCTTCATCATCAAAAGTGTTGGTTCAAGAACCATTAGGTTTTCCAATAACTAGGATTGTCGCGGGAGAAAATTGTCAATGAAGGGCAAGACGGTGGAGAAAAAAGAGGTAGGAGTTGGATGGTTTGCCAACTTCAATTTTTGCTGATAAGGCAAAAAGGTGCCAAGGATGGATAAATAAATAGAAAAAGGGGGATGGTCCCATGGTTTGTGAGAGGGAGAAATCACTGACAAAGGAAATAAAAGAAGGGAAAAGAAGCAAAAGGCCTTTGTCAAAGAAGGGAAGATTTTGTGAACTGATAGCTTCATCGATTGGGTTGTTTACTAACTAGAAAATTTGCCGATAAGGAAAAGAGATGCCTAGTGTAGAGAGGGAGATAGAACTTGAATCCAAATGGCCCAATAGAGATGAAAAATGAAAATAACCAAGTAGAATTTTAAATTATTTAGGTACAACAAATCTAAAGTGGGCCCATAAGTGAAACTTGAACAACACTTTTAAAGTGTTGTAAAATCTTTGAGGGGTATAATTTCTTGAAATTACACCATGATTGTAGGATTGTGCAGGTGGATTGGTACTCAACATTAATGAGTTGTAGGTCAAGGTTATGCAGGTGGTTAAAATGTAAAAATCATCAATGTGCCAATACATAAATGGAGGGCAAAGTGGATGAAATGGATTTGTAGGTACTAGAAAATGAATTCAGCCTTCCCTCATTAATGCTCTAGGTACCCAAGGAGTGTGGGAAATCTTCTTCTGTTAGTTTTTAGGCTTTTCAAGATATGGACATTCTTCCAATCTTCTAGATTTTTTGACAGGGCCATGGGCTAGTTTTAATGTAGCATGGTTGTACGTGATGATTGGGTTTTAGTGCCTAGAGCTACATGGTACTAATGCTATATATGCATGTTTCAGGGATTTTTGTGTGATCTCGAAAAGACAAATATAGGTTAAAAAAATTGTAGGGTAGCCATTGAAATGTGAGTTTAGCTCATTGAGGAGTGCAGACCCACAAAGCCTAGGGAGTTGATATTATATATGACCCTTTTTGTAGAATGTCTTCATGTGATTAGATATGTAGCCAAGGAGATTTCTCAGTCGCAGTTGAGTATTTTTTTCCATGTTTGATGGCACGAATGTAATATTGAGTCAAATGAATGTAACAAGATTTTAAAAATATTGCAAGCTTTGTAATAATCTCTCTCATATTATATATAGGTATATGCAGTTATGTTTTTGATTACTAAGTATGTTCTATTCTAAGATCTCATATTCTATGGTGTATACAAATACATAGTTCATTGTCTTTTTGGTCTCAGTTTGTCATTTCCTTAGTGAACTATGACTCTATTACCCACAAAATAGGCACCAGTCTCGAGCCATTCAAACTAGTCGAGTCACATCATTTATCAAACAAAAAATTTACTAGTGTTTTAAAGAAAAAACCTTCTTTCCTATGCATGAATATTCACATAGTTTGCATCAACTATATATGGGTTTTGTGACAACCAGTTGTTCTTGGTCTAGTGACAGTCTTTGGGGCTAAGAAAACATCTTGGGTTTGGTTGTTCATTTGTGTTTATTTGTTCATATAGTTTTAAAGTCAATACCTACTATGGTATACTCCTTGGAATATCCCTCTAGATTCTAAGCTAAGCTTGAAGAGTAGAGGAGCCTACCCACTCTTGTTAGTTGACCCTCAATCACCTTTATCCTATTGATGAACCCCCTTTTCACTTCCTTGATGACATCCCTGGCCTACGCGTAAGTGTTCTAGGGATTGGGATTAATGGTTTTGGGATCCAACTGGATGTATCTGCTAGGGTGTGAAAGTCCCACAAATGCAGATGCAAGCCTAAGGCCTATAATGCAGATAGGTGCCCAAGTTATGCATTTCTCAAGGACTTTGATGCTCCTGCATCAGACATGCCGGTTAACTGGAATGTTCCATGAGTTGGAAAGTCATGAACATTTTGGTAAATCTAGAACTAGAATTCCATACTTGAGTAGCTTTATAACACCCAACCAAGAAGCTTCATCTGCATCTCTAGATGTTCTTCCATCAAACTAGGTATTCCATGTAGGACCCTTTTCTCTGGTCTTCTTAGCCAATCGATCTAGTTAATCACTCTATCTAGTTATTTGATCTTCTTTTTAGGTAACTGATTTGACCATCCTTGTGCATCATGTAAACTTGAGTGTGTACCCCCTTGTAAACTTGACTATCCTCCATGGAACGTGTACATATCAACAACATTAAAAATAGGAGATATATCTATCCCCACTAGAAGCTCAATCTCATAGGTATTAGATGAGAACTTCCTCAACACCTTGCATGGGCCTATTTTCTTAAATTTAAGCTTATTTTATGTTTGATGTGGGAACCTCTCTTTCCTTAAATGTCCCAAAACTAAGTCACCTACCTAGAACTCTTGTTCCCTTCTATGCATATAAGCATGCTCTTTGTATTTGCTGGCACTTTTCTCTGACTTTTTCTTCACCTCTCTGTGAACCTCACGAATGTATTCTGCAAAATCCTCTGCTATAGCACTCTTCCTATTTAAATCTACACTATCTTTCATCTCATCAACACCTCTTGGGATGTACCAATAAACCATTTGGAATGGGTGTTGCATATGTGTTGTCATTGATGTCAACAGAGTTGTGTTGTGAAGGTTGCATGTGATATCAATAGAATGGTGATCAATGATGACAGTAGAGTAAGTGATCAGAAGTGTTGTGAGGTAGAAAACAAAGTGATGTGTATATGATGTGATGATAAAAAGAGAAGATCAAATATGTTGTGAAGTGAAGGAGATGCTGATGAAAGTCATGAGCATATTGTTGGATCAATATCATCTGTACACAGTTGTACCTTATCTACTAAAGTTCATGGACATGTGAGAGTTAATAGGTTGAAAAGTATGTTGATATGAAGAGGTTGCAGTTTCTTGTTTGTGATGAAAAGAGTTGTGATTATTGTCTATGATGTTGTATTCATTGTCTCCTGATGATAAGCATTGCATAAGATATGAAAGAAAGTGTGTAAAGTGTTTCAAATAGTCAAACTCACAAGAACATGCACTAAAGAAGCTTAGGAGAATGCTCTGCATTCCTCCGCATTTGAAGGTATGGCCTTGCAGTTTGGAAGTTAGACAGAGATAGGTGTGAAGTATGTATGTTCCTGATTTCAGAGCATAGAAGTTACCATAGAAGTTTCCAGAGCTTGCAAAGTAAAGACAATGATTTAGAGTTGTTGTAAAGAGAATGAGTTAGAGAAATGCTCTACATTTCTCTATAGTTGAAGACATGATCCTGTGGCTTGAAGGATTGAGAGATATAGATGAAAAGTATGATATGTTCAAGTTTCAGTTATTACAATGTACCTTAGAGGTTCTCCGGAGTCAGCAGAGTAAGGACAAATCATGTTGCTGATTATAGTTGTCAGAAAGAGAAAGTAAAAGCCACTGCATTTCACCATAATACAATGTTTGGCTTTGTTGTTTGAATAATATATTCAGAATTTTTGTATGTTTGCCTATTTCAAGTTTCAAGTGTTGAGGAGTATTGCAAGTCTATTTTTCAATGTTTTATTTCATGACTAAGTATTCAAAGTTTGCAAGAGATGATGGGTTTAATGTCTGTTTGTTTGCAATAGAAAGAAGATCCATAAATCAGACAAAGGAATGTTTGAGAATATGTTTGCAAGTCATATAATGTTTGTTAAGTGATCCGCATGATGTTATTTGGTTTCTCCGGTACCGCTTTTGGTCTGGAGCTAATATGTGGAAGGATAAATGTTTGTGAAGGTGACTTGATATATCTAGATGATTGAACCGTGTGTTTGGAAGTGTGTGCTATCTTTGAGATGTGTTCAAAGATATAATAGGTCATGTTTATCACTTTGTTTGAACTGCATTGGATCTCTACGTGTTTTTTGGTGTCGACTTGTTGTGGTTGTTGCATGTGTCATGCTACATGTTTCATCTTGGCTGACAAAGGGGAAAATTTTTGAAGCTTGTGGAGGATATAAATGAAAGATCATGTTTGGTGTGAAAAGAAAGACGGTGTGAGAGTGTGTGAGGATGTATGTTCAAGTGTGGATGTGAGTATGTGTGTGTGTAGAAGTGTGTTGAAGGTAGTAAAGTTTGTTGAGTAGAGGAGTTGAAGATATATGTCAGTGTGAAGGGTATTCATACTACAGAGGTCTTTGATCAATAGAATTTGTCAAGTATTTGGTACAGAGGTTGTAGCCTATTTTTGTAAGTGTTGTAGCATTGTAGGGAGTTGTAGCTTCCTTTGGTTGAAGCCATAAAATAATGTATTAGGGAGTTGTAGCTTCCTTTGGGTTGTAGCCCATAAAACCTATTATAAATCTATTTTGATTTGTGAGGCTAGATTTGGATAGTAGATCCAGGCAACTTGCTCACCATGGTTTTTCCCTTCTAGGGTTTTCCATGTAAATATGGTGTTAAGGTTGTGTGATTGTGTGATGTGCTTTGAATTGCATAGTTTGTTTCTTTATTTGTTTAAGGTAGTTGAAAGATTTGGTTGATAAAGTTTGATTGGATTAAGTTTTGGCATATACTAATTCACCCCCCTCTCAGTATATTAGAGTGTTCTAACAATTGGTATTAGAGCTAAGTTCCTTGGTGTAGCCTAATAGCTAAAGGTAGATCTTGGAATAGAACACATGGCTCAAAAGGAGTCCTCTTCGCAAGCACCAATATTTGATGGAAGCAACAATGTCTTTTGGAGTGTAAGTATGGAAGCCTATCTTACCTCGCTAGGGTATGATGTTTGGAGAGTTGCAATGGATGAATTTATTGAACCTAAACATCCTATTATAGATTCAGATGTGAAAAAAGCCTCATGAAAATAATTCTAAAGCCAAGAATTCCATCTTAAGTGGTTTGACTAGTTCAGAGTTACTCAAGGTAGTGTGGTGCAAGATAGCCAAGGAGATAAGGGAGAAGCTCAAAAATATGTATGAAGGAAATGTTGTTGTAAGGAAACTAAAACTACATTCTTACAAAATAGTGTTTAATAATCTAAGGATGAAAGAAGAGGAATACATTACTAGCTATTTTCTCTGAGTAGATGAAGCAGTCAATGGAATCAGGAGTCTAGGTGAAGAATTTGTTGATACTATGGTTGTGAAGAAAGTCCTGAGAACTCTCCCTCACAGGTTTGATTCAAAAGTCTCTACTATTGAAGAAGCCAAAGATATGAAGACAATCCCCATGGAAGAGTTGTTTGGGTCCCTCACTGCCTATGAGATGAGAAATGAAGTCATGGGTACATCCAAAAGAGAAGTTGCTTTCAAAGATGTGAAGAATGAAGGAACATCTGGTTCATACAGTGAATCTGAGGAAGAAGAAGAAAAATTTGTGAGAAAGATAATGAAAGGATTGGGCAAGTATAAAGGTAAATTACCTTTCAAATGTTTTAAATGTGGAGGAGTTGGTCATTATGCTTCTAAATGTCCTTTTGGAGAAAATGAAAATAGTAGCAAGGGTTTCAAAAGGAACAACTTCAAGAGGAACCTCCTTTCCAAAGAAGACTACAGCTCCATAGAAGAAGCAAATCATTACTCATCATATGATTAAAGAGGAGAATCCATATTCATGGACATGGTGATCTCTGATGGTTTAGACAAGACTGTAGATGAAGAAGAATGTGAAGTTGATTTTGAAGGTGAACTTATTTTTTCTCTTGAAGACTTGGAATGTGCAAGGAAAGAGAATCAAGAACAAAAAGCTCTAATTGAAGCTAAGACAAAAGAATGCAGAAGACTTGAAAAAGAATTTCTGTCACTCAAGAAGGAAGTGGAAAAATCAAGGTTTAGAGGTCCAGATGACCCTCAAGGAGAAGATCTCATCATGTCTCAAGGAAGACCTTTTCATGCAAGACAATTCTCCATAAATAAGTTCAATCTTGATTTCTTTGGTTATTGTTTTATCTGCAATAAATATGGTAATAAGGCTATGGAGCGTAAGTATGAAATGAATAGAAGAATTTTTTTAAGTAGGAATCCTCTTGCTTCAATAGTGGATGTCAAAGTGGTATATCATATTTGCAACAATTTTGGACATATAACAAGATATTGCAAGAGTGGATTAGAAAAATTAGAATCTTAGATGATAGATGTTGCTAAGAAAGACAAGGAGAGTGACTCTTCCAAAAGATCAGAGACAAACAATGAACTTGAAAAGTCAATGATTGTCCAAATAGTATTTCATGTTCTAGTGCAAACAAATCTCTAGGTAATAGACAGTGGATGTACAAGCCACATGATAGACAATAAGAGCAATATCATCAATCTTGTTAAGTGGAATGGTAGATTAGTTAGGTTTGGAGACAATTCATCTGCAAAGATTTATGGAAAATGCACCATAAGTATTGATGGAAAATCCAGAATAGAAGATGTTCTTTATGTAGAAGGTCTCAAGCACAATCTTCTCAGTGTAAGTCAGATGTGCAGCAAAGGATACAATCTCATATTTCATGATCAAGGGTGTGAAATCAAAAGAGCAAATTCTGGTAGATTGGTGGCAGAAGGTGCTAAGACAGAGAAAAACTTGTCCAATCTAAAAGGTGTTAATTGAAGGACTTGTCTTCTAGAAAAAACAAATGAATGCTGGTTGTGGCACAAGAGGATGGGGCACATCAACTTTGACAATCTTGTGAAGATCAGCTCCATACTAGTAAGAGACATGCTAAAGATCATCAAGCTTGCAAGTACCTTATGCAAGGAATGTCAGATTGGGAAGCAGAGAAGAATAAGATTCAAATCCAAGGAGTATTATTCTACAAGGCCATTGGAACTGGTTCATACTAGTGTAGACCTACTAGGGTAAAGAGTCCACAAGGTGAGAGGTATTTCATGTTGCTCATTGATGATTTCTCTAGAATGACATGGGTTACATTTTTGAAAGAGAAATTAGAAGCTTTCAGTAGGTTTAAGATTTTCAAGTCCATGGTTGAAAATAAAATGAATGCTAGAATCAAGTGTTTAAGGTCTGATAGAGTTGGTGAGTTCACATCAAGTGAATTTGATGAATATTGTGAAGATCATGGAATAAAGAGGGGCTTTTTTATTGCGAGAACTCCTCAATAAAATGGAGTTGTGGAAAGAAAGAATAGAATAGTTTAGGAGATGGCATGAACAATGTTGAATGAAGCCAAGTTGCTTGATGTATATTGGAAAGAAGAAATCCATACTGAGCTGTATATATTCTTAATAGAGGACAATTACAAGTGAATAAAACCAAGACACCTTATTAGCTATGGTATCTAGAAGTCTAGTATCTATCAAGTATTTAAGATTTTTTGGAAGCAAATGCTACATCAAAAGAGATGAAGAAGGTTTGAGAAAGTTTGACTCAAGAGCTGATGAAGGAATCTTTCTTGGATACTCAACTAGGAGTAAATCTTACAAGTGCTACAACAAAAGATAGAGGAAGATAGTTGAGAGTACAAATGTTAGGGTTGATGAAGAGTCACATCAAATCATATATGAGCAAGAAGATTGTTGATCAGATGAACCTATCTACATAGAAGAAGAAGAAGAAGTTGAAGAAAAGAAAGAAACACAAGAGAAGGTTACGAAGACTCTTGCCAAGCATGTTTAGAAGAATCATTCAGAAAATCAGATCATTGGAGATAAGAATGAAGGAGTGCAGACAAGAAGAAGATTTGTAAGAGCAAGTGAATAGGTAAACTTTTCTTTACCGTCAAGAGTAGAACCTAAATTTTTTGCTAAGGCTAATAAGGATGAAGGATGGATACAAGCTATGGAAGAAGAACTAAATTAGATAGAGAAAAATCAAATTAGGAGTTGGTGCCAAGGCCTACAGACAAAAATGTGATAGGGACAAAATGGGTGTTTAGAAATAAATTGAATGAAGACAGAGAAGTGGTGAGAAACAAAACAAGATTGGTTTGCAAAGGCTATTCACAAGTAGAAGGAATTGATTTTGAGACATTTTCTCTAGTGGCAAGAATGGAAGAAATCAAAATGTTTCTAGCATTTGCAGTTCAAAAGGGTTTCAAAGTATATCAAATGGATGTCAAATATACATTCTTAAATGGTGATTTGGAAGAAGTCTACATAGAGCAGATCAATTAATTTCAGTTATCAGAAGACCTAAACATGGTATGTAGACTTAAGAAGGCCTTGTATGGTCTCAAACAAGCTCCTAGGGCTTGGTATGCAAGGTTAGACAAGTACTTACTCCAGTAGGGATTCAAGAAAGGTACCACATATAGTAATCTCTATATCAAAATTGAGGATGATCAAATTCTAATAGTAGTTGTGTATGTTGATGATATAATATTTGGTGGAAATGATGATATGTGTAAGAAGTTTGTAGAAGAAATGCAGAAAGAATTTGAAATGTAAATGATAGGTGAGTTATCATTCTTTCTTGGACTCCAAATTGCTCAATCAGATGATGGCATCTTTATCACTCAAGGAAAGTATGTCGAGGAGATGTTGAAGAAGTTTGGTATGGAAGACTACAAACCAATGAGTACTCCTATAGTAACAGCTTGTCATTTGAGCAGAGATGATGAGTCACCTCAAGCTAATCAGACTCTGTATAGGTCTATGCTTGGGGGCCTACTATACTTAACAGCATCAAGGCATGCCATTATGCAAGTTGTTTTCTTGGTTGCATAGTTTCAAGTTGATCCAAGAGAAACACATGTGAAGGCAGTCAAAAGGATCTTTAGATATTTGAAGAAGACTCTGGATTATGGATTATGGTATCAAAAAGGTGATGACTTTTCTCTGAGTGCTTATATTAATGTAGATTGGGCTTGTAGTGTTGATGATAGAAGAAGTACTGGTGGTGGAGATTTCTCTTTGGGAGACAAATTGTTCTCATGGCTTAGTAAGAAAAAAGATTCAGTGTCCTTATAAATAACAGAAGCAAAGTATATAGCTACAGCATCCTGTTGCACCCAAGTATTTTGGATGAAGCAAACTTTGAAAGATATAAAGGTAGTGCATGCTGAGCCCATTCCTATTATATGTGACAATACGAGTGCCATAAATATTTCAAAGAATCTAGTGATGCATTTTAGAACCAAGCACATATCTATCAAGTATCACTTTTTGAGGGAGAAGGTTGCAAATCAAGAGGCAAAACTAGAATATGTACCTACAAAGGATCAGGTTGCAGACATCTTTACAAAGGCACTTTCCAAGGACACATTTGGATATCTCAAATAGAAGTTAGGGGTTGTTTCCCCTCCTTCTAACTAGATGCATAGATGGTGCATCTGTCCAAGGGGAGTAGTTCAAGATATATTTTTAGCCCTAGATTGATGGAGGCTACCTCTTAGGGGGAGAAAGTAGAAAGAGACTAAGGAAGATGACAAGGATTGTTCAGACATGGGGATCTTGTATGTTTTTGTAGGTATAGAGGGAGACCACAAGCCCTTTTCCCTTGATGTCAATGGGGGATAAATTTGCATATCAGGTTAGTGTTGCCATCAATGCCAAACAGGGAGATTGTTGCATATGTGTTGTCATTGATATCAACATAATTGTCTTGTGAAGGTTGCATGTGATATCAATAGAATGGTGATCAAAAGTGTTGTAAGGTAGAAAGCAAAGTGATGTGTATATGATGTAATGATTAGAAGAGTAGATCAGAGATGTTGTGAAGTGAAGGATATGGTGATGAATGTCATGAGCATATTATTGGATCGGTATCATTTGTACATAGTTGTACCTTATCTACTGAAGTTTATGGACATGTGAAAGTTGATAGGTTGAAAAGTATGTTGATATGAAGAAGTTGTAGTTTCTTGTTTCTGATGAAAGAGCTGTGATTGTTGTCTATGATGTTATGAATATTGTATTCATTGTCTCAAAATTATAAGAATTACATAAGATATGAAAGAAAGTTTTTAAAGTGTTTCAAAAAGTCAAAGGCACAACAAGATGCACTGAAGAAGCTTGAGAGAATTCTCTACATTCCTTCTGTATTTGAAGGTATGGCCTTACTATTTGGAAGTTAGATAGAGACAGGTGTGAAGTAGGTATGTTCTTGATTTCAGAGCATAGAAGTTACCATAGAAGTTTCCAGAGCTTGCACAGTAAAGACAGTGGTTCAATTGTTACAAAGAGAATGAGTCAGAGAAATGCTCCACATTTCTTCGCAATTGAAGATGTGATCTTCTGAATTGAAGGATTGACAGATATAGATGAAAAGTATGATATGTTCATGTTTTAGTTGTTACAATGTACCACAGAGGTTCTCTAGAGTCAGCAGAGTAAGGACAAATCATGTTACTGATTAGAGTTTTCAGGAGGAGAAAGCAAAAGCCACTGTATTTCACTATAATACAATGTTTGACTTCACTATTTGAATAATATATTCAAAATAACTATATGTTTGCCTATTTCAATTTTTAGGTGTTGAGGAGTACCGCAAGTCTATTTTTCAATCTTCTATTTCATGATTGTGTGTTCAGAGTTTGCAAGAGATGATGGGTTCAATGTCTGTTTGTTTGCAACAGAAAGAAGATCCATAAATTAGAGAATGGAATGTTTGAGAATGTGTTTGCGAGTCATATAATGTTTGTGAAGTGATCTGCATGATGTTATTTGGTTTCTCTAGTACCGCTTTTGATCTTGAGCTAATATGTGGAAGGATAAATGTTTGTGAAGTTGACTTGATATATTTAGGTGATTGGATTGTGTGTTTGGAAGTGTGCGCCAACTTTGAGATGTGTACAAAGATAAAATAGGTCATGTTTATTACTTGGTTTGAACTGCATTGGATTACTACATGTTTTTGGGTGTCGAATTGTTGTGGTCATTTCACGTTTCATCTTGGTTGACAAAGGAGAAAGTTTTTGAAACTTGTAGAGGATATAAATGAAAGATCATGTTTGTTGTGAAAATAAAGAGGGTGTGAGAGTGTGTGAGGATGTATGTGTGAGTGTGGATGTGAGTATGTGTGTGTGTGTGGAAGTGTGTTGAAGGTAGTAAAGTTTGTTGGGTAGAGGAGTTGAAGATATATGCCAGTGCAAAGGGTGTTGATGTTGCGGAGGTGTTTGATTGGTGGAATTTGTCAAGTATTTGGTATAGAGGTTCTAGCCTCTTTTTGTAAGTATTGTAGCAATGTAGGGAGTTGTAGCTTCCTTTGGTTGAAGCCATAAAACAATGTATTAGGGAATTGTAGCTTCCTTTGGGTTGTAGCCCATAAAACCAGTTGTAAATCTATTTTTATTTGTGAGGCTGGATTTGGATAGTAGATCCAAGTAGCTTGTTCACCATGGTTTTTACCTTGTAGGATTTTCCACATAAATCTGGTGTTATGGTTGTGTGATTGTGTTATGTTCTTTGAATTGCATAGTTTTTTCTTTATCTATTTAAGGTAGTTGAAAGATTTGGTTGATAAAGTTTAATTGGATTAATTTTTGGCATATACTAATTCACCCCCCTTCTCAGTATATCAGAGTGTTCTAATAGTGGGATCCCTCATGCACTTCTATTTACTATATTGCTATAGGTAAATTCTTCTTGTGCCAAGATAAGATCCCATTGATGTGGTTTGTCTCCCACCAAACATCTTAATAAGTTTCCCAAGATTCTATTCATAACCTTGGTCTGTCCATTAGTTTGGGGATGATAGGATGAACTAAATGCTAATTTAGTGCCCATGTTATTCCATAATGTACGCCAAAAATGGCCAACAAAATTTGTGTCCCTGTCTGAGACTATGCTCTTAAACAATCCATGTAGCTTGACTACCTCTTTGAAAGATAATGTAGCTATGTGGGATGCATCACTAGTCTTCTGACATGGTATGAAATGCACCATCTTTGAAAATCTATCCACTACAACAAAATTTGAGTCATTACTTCTCTGTGATTGAGAAACTACCAAAATAAAATCCATACTTAGGTGTTCCCATGGTCTCTTCGGTATATGTAATGGCTGATATAGTCATGTGTGTTTTGTCTTGCTCCTTTAGCTTGCTGGGAAACTTTGCAACCTTGTACAAGTCTCTTCACATATGCACTCATTCTAGGCCAAAAATAACCTTCACTCAACTATGCCAATGTCTTATCTATTCCAAAATGTCCACTCAAGCCTCCACTATGTCTTTCTCTTATTAGGTTCTCTCTCATTGAACCTCTGGGTATGCACAATTTTTTCCCTTTGAACAACAAGCAATCTTGAATGAAATATTCCAACCATGGCATCTTGTCTCCTTCCACTGGACTTCTACTAGCTATACATGCTTCCCTAAAATAAGGATCATCAGGATACAACTCCTTCATTGCATCAAAGCCAACAACACTGACCCTTAACTCATTCATCAATAAACATCTTCTGCTAATTACATCTACTACCCTATTTGACTTACCAATCCTATGTTTCAATATAATAGAATAACTTTGTAATAATTCCACCCATTTCATATGTCGTTGGTTTAACTTACCTTGGCTATTGATGTACTACAGGGTATGGTGGTCTATATATAGTACAAACTTATTTTACAACAAGTAATGTCTCCACTTCTTCAAGGCCTGCACTATAGCATAGAATTCTTGATCATAAACTAAGTACTTCCTCTTTGACTCATTTAGTTCCTCACTGAAGTAGGCAATCCGTCTATCTTCTTGACTTAACACTCCCCCAATTGCACTACCACTAGCATCACAATCCACTTGAAACACTTTGCCAAAGTCTGGCAATGCCAACACTAGTTATTCTGTCACCTTCTTCAACAACATAAAGCTTTTTTCTGTTGTAGCTATCTATTGGAACTTTTTCTTAACACCCTTCATTGTCTTTGTAATTGGTGCACATATTCCACTAAAATTTCTAATGAACTTCCTATAGAAACTCACCAATCCATGAAAACTTCTGGTCTCAAACATGTTCCTTGGTGAAGGCCAATCTATTATTGCCATCATAACACACTTATAGTGTCACCCAAGGTCAAACCCTAGTAAAAATATAGCAAAAATAAGTAATTTTTCATGATTTCTCAATTCCAAGACCTACCAAAAGGGGTGTTGTAAATAATTTAAGGAGGTGAAGAAAATAATAGCAATAATATCAGTCACCTGGAAGCATAAAATCTTTTACAACATGCTTAGGGTGCAAACTAGGCTAAACTGTAGGGTAAAAATAGTAAAAATGTGCAATTTTTCACCAAATTTTCAATACAAGAGGCCAATAAAAAGGTATTGCAAAGAATTTTAGGAGAGAAAGTAGATAATACCCCTGATATTAGTCAATTAGTGCAAAAATATTCTTTACAACACACCTATAGTGCAAATTTAGAGAGTCGATAAGGCCAAATCTAGTGAAAATCAATGTTTTTCAAGCCCTAGGTTTGAGATCTTGATGTAAAATGCTATATGAAAGTTTTGCAAGCTGATATATGATGAAAATTACATGCTCTCAAATTTGAAAATGATTTTCACACCCTACCATGCAAAATGCAAGTGCAAATCTAAGGAAAAATCAATGAAAATGCTAGTTTTTGTTGAAATTTCCTATATAAAAATGCAAATTTTTGAGATCTAAATGCAAATTTACACTAAAATGAAACACTAAAGACAAATGAAAATTTGAATGAGAGTCTAAGATCAGTAGAAAAATCTGAAACAAGATTTTACCTACAAACCCTAGTTTTTGAAATTACTAGGTTATATGAAAAATGCAAAATTTCCAACAAAACCCTAGCAATTTTATGATAAAAATGCAACGCAAGCTATTGAATTTTTGTAAGTTTCTGCAATTTAGCTCAGATCTAATGCAAAAATCATAAATTTGATGAAATTCAAATTAACTGTTGCAAAATAGAAACCCTAGAATGCAATTTTTTTCAAATTTTTCAAATTTTACTATTTTTTTGTAAGTTTTCCAATGCAATAAGATGAATGATGATATGAATGAATAAAATCAATGTAAATCTAAAGAAAAACACTCAGCAGGGTGCAAACAAGTCCAATAACACAGGTTCACTAAAATGTAAAGGGTAAAATTTGGATGATTGGTTTTTGATAGTTTATGTGTATATCCTCCTTTCCCCCTTTTACATTCAAGGACTTTGGGTCGAGTGGCAATGCACAATCATACCCTTGGTCACTTAGGAATGCAGGGAAAATTGGATTTGTATGATTTGATTGCCAATTATGCTCAATTATACATCAAAACCTTAAGCAAATAGATGAATATTGAAAAATGCTACTACAGAAAGATGTAAAATGATAGATAAATGTGCAACTATTTTTAGGGTTCAGAAGCATAATAGTCGGGGACTAATGAGTGGGTGCCCTAGTCCAGTGCCATGCTTTTTGTCAGGATCTGGGAACTCAGTTTGCAACATGTTCCTACTATCACAGATATTTCTCTGTTGTGGAATCCGGAGGACTAATGAGCGGGCGCTCAAGTCTAGGGTACTATTTTCAACTCTGATCTGCAAATCTGACACTCTATATTACCCTCTTGCAACTCCACTTTTCTTGTATCTTCAACCTATAACCTACAATCATAGAAACTTTGGGAGGGGGTTGTGGTGTTTAGAGGCTTACCTCAGTCAAGCCCTAGAGAGACATTCAAGTCTTCCGAACATCGTTGTCAGATAGAGAGTGCATGTCCTTGTGAGGCAGAGGCAAAAACCAAATGATAAATTCTTACAAACACAAATGATATCACCTTTTAGTGAAGATCTCATGGGAGGAAGAATATCTTCATGCCATGAGGAGATGATTGCTCAAATATGCAAATACAAACACATAGACAACACAAATATGCTCTTGCAACACAATGAAAGCCTTGAATCACCTTTAGAACACAATAGGTTGCTAGTAATCATCTAGTAATGCTCTAGTTTACAAATGAATGCCTAAACATACTTTTATATGCAATTACAAACACTCCCACCAAGAATTTCATAATTCAAACTTACCGTGTCGACATAGGACCCAAATAATGGTCACAAGCCGACACCCAAAATTTGGGATTGACCCAAAATAGGGTAGGACTCAGGTGCGGGTACCCAAGTCCTCCCCCCTATTATGGGTAGGGTTAGGTTAAAGGGATCTCCCTAGGTCCCATTTGTCATGAAAGTTAGGGATCATTTCATCAGGATGTTAAATTATGATGCAAGATGTCCTAAATGCAGATAAAAGACCTATGAACTAAACCTTATGAGGGAAAAGCCCCCAAGGGGACATTTTCTAATGTTACATGAGGTATTCTACTTCTCCCATAGGATCACTTGGAGTTCGACATGGTAACTATTGTCATTCAAGTATGCACCCTTGTTAAGTTCACAGAAACTTAACTACCTATTGAAACATGGAATCATTCTTAGATGTGGGTCTCCTATGATGAGAATGAATCTTCAGAGTGAGTTGGTTCTCTTATGATTCCTAAACTAATGACTTACAGGGGAAAAGGGATGAGAGAAACAATTGAAATGGAAAACTAACTCTAAGATCTAATCTAAATGAATACTTCACTCACAAATAGTCCTTCAAGCTTCAACCTTCACAACTTCACCTATGAGATTTGATCCCTAAATAATTTGTAATAAGGTTTATTTCAAACACAAATTACAACCAGAAGCAAACATTGAATCTAATAGCATTGAGGCATGATAAAGAACAAGAAATTGTCACAGTAGGACATCATATCAAGGCTACAAAACACATAAGTAGATGAAATAGGAAAATTTGCTATTTTGACCTGGAAGGAGTACAATGCATAAAATGAAATATGAACCAACTGTCTCTATACAACTCTGCCTGTGAATAAGAGAGAAGAAACTGGTATCAACTGACTGAGAAAAACTAAGATTTTTCTCCTATAAATGCCTCTAAAAGATTTCCTCAGAAGACAGATGAAAAAGATCCTAAAAATAGACCCTAAGTCCATTTCTAGTTACTCAGATAAGCACAAATTAAAGCTCCTCAGATGGCTCCAAATTGAAAAATCATGTTACCAAATTGATCCTCTAGGTGGTCCCCACCAAATCTGTCTAATCTGTCTCATTAAAGAAAAAAAATTGTCCTATTCTGCTCAACTCACCCAAGAGAAAGCAACTGCCTCAAAATAGTTAAATTTTAAAAGCAATTTATAATTTCATTGCTTTAAAGTTAACTTTAGATTATATGGCAGTTTAATCAATATCCAATCGGTTTGATTTTTTCCAAAAAATAAATAATATTTGGCCTATAATTTCACCAAATATATTGTGATTATAATATTTGATTTTTCTAAAAAAAATCATAAAAATGATGAAAATATTACATATATTTTGCAAAAATAAAATAAAATCTATATAGGCCTAATCTCCATGATCCCGTAAAATAATCTAAGGCAATTAACTCAAGTCCTGATTCACACTGTATGAGCACATGACATGTGGCATGTATCCTATGGCCTAGCCTCTTCATTTGTATGACATCCATGGGCATATGATGTATGTTGAGGTACAAGGGAAATTAAATGGTTTGCATATTATGTCAAGGCATACACATCCATCTCTATCTCCAAGAAGCTAAGCATATCACAAGTGATTAAACATACTTTGAGGCATCTTGTATTTTGAGGGAACCATGGGATTCAACCTCTCACTAAGTCATTGACTTAGGCATCATATAACACATGACCCTCCTGCGAGTATTAGCTCAGACAAATAAAAATAAATCAAAGTGACAAAAATGTCACCTTTGAAGTAGGGCATTGAAACCCTAAAACAAAACATCCAACCCCTCTATCTTCATGGGCTCATTTTGTCTTTCAACCTTTGGTGAAAAAAGGCTCTGTTCTTTGAAATGAAACCCTAGGGTTTCCAGATGAAATACGTCCATTCTGATGTCTCTGTGCCAACTTTTTCTAAGCTATTCTCGAAGGGAAAATGGAAGGTAATGATTTATGTAGCACTTTGTATCCATGTTCTTTCATTTTGCTAGTTTCTGCTCTCCTGGCCGTGGCTACTCTTAACTTTTTTGATGCATTTCTCATATCCCTTCTACTCTTCATGTTGTTACGCGTCTGCCATGAATGGACTCGAGCAACAAGAAGACAAAACGTGGGTAAAAACCCCACAGCTGTACACTAGCGACAAAAGGTAAGTTTTTAACTTTATGCTGACTTTCATTTAACTCCATCTCTATATACTTTCTTCCCCTTTCATGTGACCACACTGGTTTTGGAGTTATGAGTATTTCAACTGTTATTGTAACTTTTGTAAAAATTAGGGTTTTATCAAAATGTCATAAAATGTGTATGGTGATGGCCTTATTGTGATTCTGAACATTCCCTTATTTCTTCCTACTGTAGCTGCGACTAGTTTTTTATATCACTGTCTCTCTACTTAGAAAAGAAATAATAAGGGTTTTCATTTGTTGTATCTGCATTTCAAATGGCAAGGATTTTGCTTCTGTATATCTTTTCCTTCCATTTGAAAAGGTCACAACTATATAATATATATTCTGAGCATTCTTTTCGAAAACTCATAAGGGTTTTCAAATTTTTTTACTTCTGTGCACTTTCTTTCTTTCTGGGTACATTCTCAAAAAGGCTGATGTTGTCCCTTCCATCACTACACTCTTTTGAAAAACAACAAGGTTTTGTTCTATGTAGCCTACAAGATGAGGGTTTATACTCTTTGCATGCTATCCTCAGTTTGAAGACTATGACCTAATCTTTTAATCTCTATCATTGTGCTTCTTTATGAGAAGCATCTGTAGACTGTATATGTATTTAACTCTATTCATACATTTTTGAATACTCTTTTGGCTCAAAACCCTCTATGTTATCAGCTATTTTTGAACTATAGATGCATTTACTGACTATTCATTGGTTTAATGATGGCTACATGTAAAATGACATATAAATGTCTTGTTGTTCCTGTCTATAGCATTTTATGAATTGTGATGAAATGATTGCAATATCCTCCATGATGTAATGCACTCCTTATGGCTCCTTGACTGATGTAAGTTATTTCCCCTCATGATATCTTATGTATTTGATCATGGCTATACCATTGTTCTTTAAATGACTGCAATGTATATATCACGACACGTTTCATTCATATTACCTCTATCCTTGCCTTTGAACTGCATCCTTCCTGTAGCATTATTCTGGTACTATTATTTGATGAAGGGTGGCACTTTGTCTATCTTCTCTATATATACTTGTTTTGTAGCTGCTCCCCTCAAACATCTCTTTTGCATCTTCTCAAGATGACTATGAATGTTAAGGCTTTATTGTTAGCATCATCCTGGTGAAGTACTTTGTTGATCTCTGTATTCACATTGGCAATGTTCTTTCCAATCTGTAACATGTGGTAAGGTTGCAAAGTTTCTTCCCGTATGATATCAAATGTACACATAATAGTTGGCAGTTTACACTTTATGTAGCATGAAAGATAATGACCACACCAGTTTGATTGTTCCTCTGCTACATGATAATGATGTTCTTCTCTTAGCAACACTGCTGCTCATTAGATGCAATACATGTGATGGAAATGTCCTTTTGATCTATAATACATAATATAATCTACATTTTGTTCCAATAATGTGGCATGACACTTGATTGTCCCACATATGAACTTATTGTTGGAAACAAGGTAGATAACTGAGAGGGGGGGTGAATCACTTATCTCAAAATTTCCTTGACTTTATTTTCTTTTTGTTATCTTAATATTTAGTGTTGTATCAAAACATGAAAGCATATGTAATTAGAAGAACATAAATAAAATCAACACACATAACACAAGGATTTTTACGTGGAAACCCTGTTAAGGGAAAAACCACGGGGTGACTAACCCAAGATTGTATTCTTTATTAAAAGAATAAGGAGCACAAAAATGGCACTTGCTAATTAGGGCTCACTACCCGAGTACACTGCTCACAAGAGGTACACCGCCTACAAGAGACTCACTGTCTACAAATCTTATAGAAGATAATCAAGTGTTTGAACTGATGAGAGGCATCTACAAATGCAGGAGTTTAGTTCCAGTTTAGGCACAATATACTGATATGATGTACTTCATTCTTCCTCTGTTTAATGTTGTTGTTCTATCACATACCAGACTTGAATTGTTTTTCTCATACTTCTCCCTACTTTTCTTCGCACTTTATTTCATCACTTGTTCACACACACACACACACAGTTACATGCTAAAATTTATCTGGTATATATATCTGCATCAAGGATTTTTATCAACTTTCTAGTCGGCAATAAGAACATTGCAAGTTATTAATTTGTCAGCTGAATCCATGCTTGATTTGTGATGCATATCAAAAACATAGGCATAGAAGTCATGAATCATGTTGGCCAACAATGTATAATCCCACAAATTTCTTGATCAACACATTTTACTCATCCAGATTGAAGTCTGATACTCTACCGGTCAGTTTTTCCTCTATCTGCTCTACCTGACTGGAACCCAACACTTAAATGCTCATAGCTTTTTCTTGCTTTATCACTGAAGGCTAAATCTTTGGAATACAGTAGTCATGATACTCCTCTTGACTTGTCCAAGTCTGCAACTTACTGAGTTACACCATCTTAGAGATCCAGACCTGATTGTCGGACGTTGTTACATACTTTGTTCTTGTTCACCAGACCAAAACAATCTTTAATCTGACTGTTGGTATAGGCATACTATGTACTACGAATGTGTAGGATATACTTTGTTGCCATCATTGACAACACTTATGAAGCCACACAATGTCTCTTGCCAACAATCTCTCCCTTTGGCATTGATGGCAACACTTAGTGAAAAATGGCTAAGTGTTGTAGTAACTCCCCCTTGGCTGATGCTCTATCTTTTGCACTATTTTACTAGAGCTCCCCCTTAGCTGGATTCCACATTTTTCACTACTCCTCACTCCCCCTTTGACATCAAAGGAAAAGGGTAGAATTTGCATACCAAAATTTGCAAAAATTGTCCTATACATGGCTGCATAAGTATATATATATGTTATACTTACATATACTTAAGTATATCTGCAAAAGTAGTCTTTAGCTGTACATACTCTGTGGCCCAGCTCTGCTTCATCCTATCCAAAATGGAGATGTGACCACTCAACAAAAATGCATATGCTTCTGCCCTTCTTAAATCTATTGGATCATTGGTCCTGGCTATGGTTTGAACATCTGTCAAGGCCTCATGCATTGCCTCTAGCTTAGGGATAATTATCCCTCTGAGTTCACCCATTCTGTTTATTATGTTCTTCTTTTCTTTGTCCAGCCTCTTTATTTCATTTATGATAACAATAGCTTGGTATTCTTGATTCATTAGAGAGGTAGTAAGGGGATCAAAATTCTGAAGTAAACTTGATAGTTTTCCTTCTTGTTCTTTCACTTTCTTCTCAATGTCCTCTGTCACTTTGGGCCAAGATAAACAGAATTTGTATATGTCCCCATCATCTTTAAGAGCATTTTCAAGGCTCTTTATTACAATGTCAAGGGTCCTCCTATAATTAGCAATAATTCCTTGTACTTTAGTGAATCTTTTTCCTAGAAACTCCTTCCAGACATTTGCTTCTGTTGATTTCTCTAGAGATTCAAAATGAGTGTTGATAGAATTTACCAAAGTTTTCAAGTTACCAGATGGTGAGGATAAAGGATCCTTTTGGTAGGATGGCATGATCTTCTCTAGCATCTCTAATGCAATCTCCAATAGTTCATAGTCCTCCATGTGAGATTTCAAGAGTTTTTCTTTTGCTTTGGCTTGAGAAAAAGAAGCTATTTTCATTGTCTCAACCGGGGAGAGAGAGTTGAAATTCAGTGGTCCTTGAAATAGCTTAGGTTCATCTATCTCCATCATTTCTCTATTTAAGAAGTTATTCATTGTCTTTGCAGTGTCTCTTACTGGTGATTGAGTCTTCTTTTCTTTTGGGATATTAGAATAGTCATCATTGGTCTTTTTTGGTTGTTCTTCTTCTTTTCCCTTAACCTCTTCTTCTTGAGTCACCTTCTCTTATCTTCTACCTTCTCCTTTAGCTTCAGAGTCTAGAATGTCTACAGTGGGATCCGGAGGAGAGATGTCACATGTGTTTACTGCTTCATGAACTTCCTCTTCTGGAACAGAGGAATCTAAGTCCTCAGACTTCTCTTCATCTATTTTCTTTGGTCCTATATCCTTGTCAGAAGATTCTTCATTGATTACATTTAATCCTTCAACATCCATGGTAGAAGGTTCTTCATCTATTTCTTCTACAATAGGAAGATTGAATCTCTTCAAAGCATTCTGGAGGATGTCTTTAGTTTCACTTGCTACTTGGTCTATTTCTCCAAGCATCAGTTTGTTCATTCTTACCTTGCTTCGGAACTCATTCTTACACTCCTTGAAAATCATGTCTATTTATTTTGGAGTGATGGAAGGATAGAGCTGTATTATTATCTACTCTCGAATCTCTAGGTCTTTTTCCATTGCATTCTCTATTCTTAGCTCAAGTACCTTTTCTAGGCTCTTAGGAATTAAAGATATAATTTCAATGAAGGCTTTATTATAAATGTTCAAATACTTGACAGTAGCCTCTTTCAGAATTCTCTTGTCAGCATCATTGTATGCATCATAGAACTTAGTCACCGGATGCAGGTTCCCATCCACAGTTACTGCCTTGATGATGTTATTAATGGAAAGAGTGGGCTTTTCAACAAATTCCTCTTCCTTCTCTTCCTCATCTCTGCTAGGAGAGAACTTTCTAGATGTTCTCATCTTCTTCATTTTCTTGATTTCTTCATCTGATTCTGTTTCTTCATCATCCTTATGACTTGTATATGTTCTTGAGGCTTTGGTCTTCATTCTCTTTTCACTTTTTCTAGATGGCTTGACTTCTGGTTTAGTAGCCTTTGAGCTTTTAGGGGTGATAGGTGCAGAGCTCTTGGAAGATCTAGTCTGGGAGGATGCTTGTACTAGAATTTCTCCTTTCTTTGCTTCTTGTTTCTCTTTCTTAGCCTTCTCCATTTTCTCTCTATTTGCATCCACAGCCTGCTTTGATAGGCCAAATCTTTTGCAATTTCTTCAACTTCCCTTCTTACTTTCCTCTTTATATCCGGCTATCTTAACTCAACATGTATTTTTACACTTAGCTCTTGAAATGTTCCAAATCTTTCTGCTTCAGTGTCCTTGGGCTAGCTCAGTAGATGTTGAATATGAAGCTCCAATATTTTTTCATTAACTTCATATCCCAAGCCACACTTATCATCTACCCTCTTTTGGCTTTCAAGAAGAACTTCAAGTTGGGCTCAGCTTATCTTGAATTTCTCTTTGTATTCATTTGTTGTTTGAAGATCTTGTTTAAGAGTGTCTATCTGATTCTTGAGTTGTTCTTCATTGTCTCTACCTTCTTCAAGATTAGATTCAAGATGCCTAATTATTCTGTCCATTTTGTGGCAGTCCTCTATTTTCTCCTTGAGGGATTGTTTTAGATTATCTTCAATCTTTCTTTTTTCTTCAATTTCTTGAGTGAACCTCATAACCCCTGATTCCATTTCATGCCTTACCATAATGACTTCTTTTGACAGCCTCTCACATAGCTTATTTTTCTCATTTAGATCTTCATTAGTATCATTGACTTCAGTCTGATTGGCTAATTTTTTAAGTAGTTCCTTTCTCTTTTTCACAGAAATACTAAGTTTTTCTTTTAGCTCATTTATGAATTCATCAACTTGTTTGAGTCTTTCTCTCAAATTATTGACTTCAGAGTGGGATTGTTCAAGATCATCTAGGACAGACTAAAGTTGTTCCTTCATACCATATGCATCCATTGAGATTCCCAGATCTTCCTCAAGTTGTTAGGCTTTGTTCAGAGGAACTTGGCTCTGATACCAATTGTTGGAAACAAGGTAGATAACTAAGAGGGGGGGTGCATGAATTATCTCAAAATTTCCTTGACTTTCTTTTCTTTTTGTTATCTTAATATTCAATTTTGTATCAAAACATGAAAGCATATGTAATCAGAAGAATAGAAATACAATCAACACACATAACACAAGGATTTTTACGTGGAAATCCTATTAAGGGAAAAACCACAGGGTGACTAACCCAAGATTATATTCTCTATTAAAATAATGAGTACAAAAATGGCACTTGCCAATTAGGGCTCACTGCCTGAGCACATTGCTCACAAGAGGCACACTGCCTACAAGAGACTCACTGTCTACAAATCTAACAGAAGATAATCAAGTGTTTGAACTGATGAGAGGCATCTACAAATGTAGGAGTTCAGTTCTGGTTTAGGCACAATATACTGATCTGATGCACTTCATTTTTCCTCTATTTAATGTTATTGTTCTATCACATACCAGACTTGAATTGCTATTCTCACACTTCTCCCTACTTTTCTTCACACTTTATTTCATTACTTGTTCACACACACACTTACATGCTGAAATCTATTTGGTATATATATTCGCATCAATGATTTTTATCAACTTTCTAGTCGACAACAAGAACACTGCAAGTTATTAATCGATCAGCTGAATTCATGCTTGATTTGTGATGCGTATCAAAAACATAGGCATAGAAGTCATTAATCATGTCAGCCAACAATGTATAATCCCACAAATTTCTTGATCAACACCTTTTACTCATCTGGATTGAAGTCTGATACTCTGTCGGTTAGTTCTTCCTCTGTCTACTCTGCCTGACTGGAACCCAACACTCAGATGCTGATATCTTTTTCTTGCTTTATCACCGGAGGCTAAATCTTTGGAATACAATAGTCATGATACTCCTCTTGACTTGTCCAAGTTCATAACTTACTAAGTTACACCATTTGAGAGATCTGGACCTGATTGTCAGATGTTGTTACATACTCTATCCTTGTTCACCGGACCAAAACAATCTTTAATCTGACTTCCAATATAGGCATACTATGTACTATGGATGTGTGGGATAGACTTTTTTGCCATCAATGAAAACACTTATGAAGCCACACAGTGTCTCTTTCCAACACTTATGACTTCTATGATGAACAACAATAAAGACATGACTACTTCACAAATGCAATATGACATGAAAAGACAAAATATGTACTTGATTTATTTTCATGTCACTCATGAGACATGAGAAATAACACCTAATGTGAAATACATCCATCTATATATGTACTCTATCTTGCATTGATTATGTAACTATGTACCCCCTTATAAATGGCAGTTGAAGTAAAATGACAGCTGTCCTTTTGCATTGAATGCTGTCCTAAATAATCACAGTTCATCTTTATGGTTGCACTTCATGTTTTAAACTGTAATCATAAGCATGTTCTAATTGCTTTGATACTCCTTCAGTTTGTCATGCAATTAAACAATGTGAGAAGTGATCTTCCTTTTCCATTCCATCCCTTTTTAGATTAAGGGTAAACAACATGCTGGCCTCAACCCTTGTGGGAGCCCATTTGATACCACATGCTGAATGTCTTTAATCAGCTTTATGACTTGTCCTGTTCCTACACATGAAACAAATAGATTATAATAAAATAGTGATGCTCCATGTTTTCTTATCTTCAGTTCCTTCTTCATATGGATGTTGTTCAATTGATCAATGCATTATAATCAAAGTATTATGCCTCTTTTGATAGTCAAAGGATTTTCATAACTGGAGCTTCTAATAGGACCTTTTCCACATTTTTTTAGTTACATGTTGAGATCAGGAGCAAGACAAGAGGCTACTCTGAAGATCGACAAAACAAGGCAAAGATGGCTATGTCTCTCCTTTTTCATTCATTAGATGCATAGTATTTTGTTTATATCTTGCATGTGTTCAGCTGTAACCCATGGCTTGTGTGGGACATCTGATATGTTATAGTTTCCTTCAATGCAATGCTTATTCCTTTATGTATTCAAACTTGTAAATGAATAACCATTGTGATGAATGAATACTTATATCATTCTACTACTCTGCAATGCAATGAATGATCTGAAACTTGTCTTTCTTTCCTGAACAACTGAACTGTATTAACATTGACACATAATTACTATGCGACTAACTCATAACAGAAGTTAATCAAACCTCACTCAAAATGATAATGTTATATCTACTCAGCCATTTTTGAGCTGTGGTAAAAAAAATGGTAACATTTCTAGCGACTTCTGCTATATACTTGCCTGCTAAGCATTTGACTAGTTGCCTTGAACATCCATTGGGCATTGAGTCATACTCTATCCTTCTCTAACTTAGAAAACACTACAATTTAGCTCTCCAACAGTTCAGACAACAATAGAAAACTGAAAACAACTCTACTGAAAGAAAACTAATAGGCCCTGATGGCCAAAACAAAAATGCTGAAAACAAATGGGCATGAGCACTTATTCATTGCAATACTACTCTACTATATACAAAAGAAGTCTTTATCCTCAGAGGTAATGCTTGAGGTGGATCCCATTAACTAGGATATACAATACCTCTCCACTCAACTTGGACAACTGGAATGCATTGTTTTCTTTCCACTCCGTGATAACATAAGGCCCATCCCAAATTGCATCAAATTTGGAATGCTTTCCAGGCTTGCTCCTTAGTTCATTCCACTTGAACACCAAATCTCAAACAATAAAGTTCCTTGGTCTTTCTCTCTTATCACATGCATTCTTCATTTGGGTTTGATGCATGTTAAGCTTCCTTAAGGCTTTTTTCCTTGTCTCTTCTAGCTCCATGAGCTGAGCTAGCCTGATTACTAGAGGTTGTTCCTCTAGGAGCTCAAGTTCTTTGATGAAAGTAAATGTAGGCAATTCAACTGAAATAGGTAATCGAGCCTCTTTTCCATAAGTAAGCACATATGGGGAACAACCAGTAGCCCTCTTAGGTGTAATTCTGTCAGCCCAAAGAGCTAACTTTAACTTTTCATGCCACATTTTTTAGTTGTCTTCGACAGTCTTCTTGATGATCCTTATCAGATTTTTGTTGGTAGATTCGGCCTGCCCATTACCTTGTGGGTAATAGTTAGAGGAAGTATTTAAATAGATATTATTTCTAATAGACCAATATGAAATTCTCAATCCTATGAAAGCTAGACCATTGTCTGAGATGATTGAATCTGGTGTACCTAATCTTGATATCAGATCCTGATAGAAACATAGGACAATAGATTCATTTGCCTCTTTTAAGGCAACAACCTCGGTCCAGTTGGTGAAATAGTATGTGGCAGTCAAGATCCACTTGTGGCCTACACTTGAAGGTGGGTTTATTGGTCCTATGAAATCTAGCCCCCATTTTGCAAATGATTGTTCAACTTTAATAGGATGTAAGGGTAAGGCAGCAAGCCTTTACTTACCTACAAATAAGGAACACTTCTAACATCTTCTCACCCAAGAAAAGGAATCCTTAAACAAGTTAGACCAATAATAACCAGCTTGCATGATCTTCAAGGCAGTTGTCCTAGTTGTAAAGTGACCTCCTAAAAGTCCATGGTGAAATTCTTCTGACAATCTATCAACTTGATCAGGTCCAAAACACCTCAAAAATACACCATTAAAATCTCTCCTATATAAAATACCATCAATAATAGCATAAGGAGTAGCTTGTAACCTGAAATAGCTTATTCCTTCCCTTTCTAAACCTTCAGGGCATTATCTAAACTGTAAATAATGCATCATCTGCTGCACCTAGCTATTTGTAAGAGCTGGTACAGTGGCTGGTTCATTATTGTTCAGCACTATTTCGGTGTCCTCTTGATGTTCTTGATCAAACTCTTCACTTTCAGCAAACTGCTGGCATAAGCCCTTGCCTCTAATCATCTTGATCACTTTGATATCAACATCAAATTCCATTACTCTGGTTATCCAACCAGCCCTCTTGTCATTGATATCTCTATTCAATAAGAAACTCTTGACAGTGGGAAGAGCAACCATTAAGTGAATTTTGTTATTAGACAAAATGTGTCTAAATTTCTTGAGGCTCCTTACAATAGCAAAAACATGTTTCTCCACAAAAGAGTATTTTGCCTCATAGTCGTGTAGTACTTGGCTGAAGAATACAATCAGGTGCTCTAAACCTTTATCATTTTGCTGACATAACATTGTAGAAACAGTGTCAGCTCCTCCAAAAGCATACAAAATAAAATCCCTCTCATAATTAGGATTAATGAGGGTAGGGGCAGCAGTGAGGGATTCCTTTATCTACTTAAAACTTCATTTTCCCTCCTTAGTCCAGCTGAATGGCACATTTTTCTTCAACATGGCACAAAGAGGTTGTAACAAAGCTGCAATATTCAGAATAAACCTCCCAATGAAGTTAATTCTGCCAATAAAGCTCTGCAAGCCTTTCTTATGTGCAGGTAGCGGCAAATCTAAAATTGCAGACACTCTCTTAGGATCAATAGAAATACCTTCTTTTGAAACAATGTGATCGAGGAGTTTACCTTCATGAACTGAAAATATGCACTTTTTACGGTTTAATGAGACTCCAAACTCCCTGCACCTCTAAGAAATCTGCCTCAAGTGGTCAAAGTGATCATTAGCATTTTTTGAAAAAAAAATTATATCATCTAGATATACCAGCACTATTCTATTCGTAAGACCATGGAAGGCCATATCCATTGCCCTCTGAAAGGTTGCCCCTGCATTGGACAAACCAAATGGCATTTTTTGATAGGCCATAGTACCCCACTTACTAGTGAATGTAGTTTTATATTGGTCCTCTTCTTTGACCAGAATTTGATTATATCCAGAGTAACCATCTAGCAAAAAATACCTATCAGAACCTGAAACAGTTTTCAGTATCTATTCCATGGAAGGAAGAGGGTAGTGGTCTTTCAATGAGGTCTGATTTAGATCACGAAAATCGACACAAAGTCAAATTTCACCATTCTTTTTTCTAACTAGGACTAAATTGGAAACCCAAGAGGTATGTTTTATTGGGAAAACGATATTGCTTTCAATTAGTTTATTCAACTCAACCTTCATTAAGTGCTCAAGTTTGGGATTGAGGGGTCTCTACTTTTGCCTAACAGGCTTGGCATTAGGCTCTAACTCTATGGTGTGTTGGGCCAAACTGGGATCAAAACCTCTCAAGTCTTTATATTCCCATGCAAAAACATCAAAAAAATCTTGACAAAATTGAACAAAAGACTATTGTTCTTCTCTAGTACATACCTTTCCAAGTTTCAGCAGTTTATCCATAAAAAATTCAATGGTTTGATAGTGTTCTTGCTTCACTGTCATGCTGCACTTATCCTTTCTGAACTAATCATCAGTTTTGAACACTAATTCCAATGTGACTAGTCCCTTGGGCAACTTATTGGACCTTAACTGAACAATCTGATCTTCAAATTGCTGCAAATTCAGCTTCTGCACTTAAAAAACTTAAGATTTGTTCATCACTATTAAACACTTGCCATGAAACACTATTGTTAGGTACAGAAGATCTGACAACTATCTTAACATATGATTGTACTTCAACATTCTAAATCTGATCAAGAATTTTGAATTGAGATCCAAAAGCTGCAAGTCTATCTGCATATTTATTTTGATTTGTGGGAATTGAAATTGGATTAAAAGCATCAAAAAATTTAGTTGAATCCCACACTCTATGCTTGTACTTTTTGAGTAGATCATTTTTAGCAACATTCAGATTCCTAACTTGATTAACGATCAATTCAGAATCCCCATAAACTTGAACAGATTTGATACCTTTTTTCGAAGCCCACTCTAAACCATGGATCATGGCCTCGTATTTAGCTACATTGTTCGTGCAGCTGAAAGTGAACCTTAAGGTATCATAATATTTGTCTCCTTCATGTGAAATCAACATATTACCTCCACCGGCACTAGTCTTGGTCCTTGATCCATCAAATTATAGTTTCCAAAGCTGATCTTCTTGCTAATCTGACTGATTTTGGTCCTTAATCAGATTAGGAATCACTGCATCAGGTTCCTATATCATATAGATGCCTAATCCTACTTCATCCGTGTGACGGAAAGGGTCACTTTCATGATCTTTAGTTACCCAATCATCTAAGTTTATGTCTTCTATAGGTGCATTGGAAACTAGGCTCATGGGTTTATCCTGTTACCTGCAGGTGATGTATAGATTAGCATTTATTAGGCTGGGAACATAGGGCTCAATATGGTCTTTTGCAAGTGGTTCTAACTGTATTGTTACTTTAGTGCCATATCTTGTTCTAAAGAACAAATGAGTCCAGTCAGAAGAGAGAAACCCACCCAATTTGGCTGTGAACTTCCTAGAAAGGCAGATTGCAAAACTAGGTGGAAGATCAATGATGTAAATGTCTTGTTGGATGGCAAAATTGGGAAAAGCATGCAAAGTGAGTGGCAAATTTTTGATTATCCTTGTAGTAGTAAGTGCAGACCCATCTAACTGAACTACTCCCTTTGCAAGGGTCTCATAAACCAAACCTAATGAGTCAGGTACACTTTTGGGCATAACTAAATTGCTTGCTGCTAAGTCTATCATATAGTTATGGACAAGCTTATTGCCAATAATGAGACTTAGATAGAAAGGAGGGGGTTTTACCTCATTTGTCAGCTGCCCACTCTTGATCTCTAAGCTGTTGGCAAGTACAACCTTGGCCTTCTCTTGATTAGAACACTCAAAAAGTGAGTGTTTAGCCAATGCCTCTTGCAGCAAATTCTTCTGGCCAGGGATGCATAAAGCATCCATAACTGATATACTCATTGTAGCTTTCTTAAGATGATCAACTATATTAAAAGAAACAAGGGTTACCTTATGTTGTCCTCTTGATGCAACTACATCAATCTGTCCTTGTGAAGACTGTTGTTGCATTTTGGGTTGATCTTTCACTGGTACTGTTTGGTCCCTCTACAGAATTTGTACTTTTTGTTGTGGTACAGGGGCAGTTTGTGATGGATAAACTTGATTTCTGTGCCTTACAGCCTATTGTTGTACTACAGCAGCTTGTTGGTTAACATCTGTAGCTCTCCATTTCAACCTTGTGTTGGCTGAAATAGGTATACTTTGTTGATTATGACCTTGCAAATAACTTATACCAAAAAAATATGAATCTTCCCAATTCATTAAGGCTACATCAACCTTATTTGGCTAAGGCGCAGCTTCAGCGGTAACACTTTTTGGATTGGCATAACTCTTCTGAACCATGAGTGCCTGGTTCCTTACTCCATTCATGCAAGCAACTTGATTATGTGGTTGGTCACATGGATAACACTAGTCACTATCTTGAGCCAAATTATTCTGTGTAGGCACAAGTTCTTTTGAGGTAATAGCAGTATTTAGATTATAAGCCTAAAACGGTTGAGGGTTGTAGTTCCTTCTCTTCCCCTGAGGATTAGCCTAAAAGGGTTACCTATATTGCTAATTGGGCTGATACTGATTTTGGTAAGGCAAGCATTTCTCCATATTTACCATCTTATTTGCAATTGTCCTCAATGTATTTTCAAGTTCCGGGGAATTTTGGGTTTGAGCTAGAACAAGAGTTCCTTCAGCTGCTTGATATCCTATTGCTGGAATAGGTGGGACAACAGCGAGAGGAGGTACTGCCATTGGCATAGATGGCCAAATTTCAGAGAAAATGGGCAAAGGGGGCCTAGGGGCTATCTTCCCTGCTTGAATAAGGTCGTTCTCTGCTCTAATAACAATTTCAAAAGAATCTAGAAGGGTGGTTCCTCTCATAGACTGAATCATTATGAAAATTTCACTATTTAGAGCTTTAAGATAAAACAAAAATGCAAAAATACATGCCTTGGCAAGGGTTTTACTGTCGTGGGAATCCTATCCCAGGTTCTCTGAAATTGGTAGTTGAAATCAACCATGTGTTCGTGGGGTGCCCTTTTGATGGTGCTCAGTTTCTCCAGCAATGAGAGATGATCAGACTTGTCTTCAAAGTCTTTGTGTAATCCATCTCCTTGTAAGTCCCATGATATTATCAAATTTTCAGTAAGTCCCCTGAACCACTGTAAGGCCTTTCCTTTTAATGAAGCAGCCAAAAGCTTGATTGCCACATTCTCTTGAGTAACATTATGCATAGAACAAAGGGTTGCCACATCTTGAATATGTTCAACACTGGTAGTATGATCCTCTCCGGTGAAATATGGTAGTCCTTTTAGGGCTTCCATTGGAATATCATCCCTTTGGGCAACCTGTAGTGGGTTGTCCCCATTGAAAGCAACAAATGCATACTACCTAGCCATTATAGGTATCTGGACTATCAACACTAGACTTCTACTTATTTTAACCAGACTTGGAGAATTGAATCGTGAAGGTGTAGACTTTGATCTTCTTGATGACTCAGCTATTCTACTTGCTGATCTACCTCTCCTTTTGGGTGTAGACAGCTGTAAATAATCAAAAGGATCTAGATTTGACCTAGTTTTCATAGGCTAAAAGTATTAATATACATGTCAAACAAGAGGAAATGAGTCGCTAGGTTATTGAAAGCCTCCAAAGGCTGGTAAAACTGTTGCATATACTAGAACAACAGCTATGAGGGTACAATTACCCTAAAATCACTTCCAAAGTCCCATCGAGCATGCTAAAAACTGCTGTCAATCAAGTATGCACCCTTGCTAAGTTCATAGAAACTTAACTACCTATTGAAACGTAGAATCATTCTCAAATGTGGGTCTCCTATGATGAGAATGAATCTCCAGAATGAGCTGGTTCTCTTATGATTCCTAAACTAATGGCTTATAGGGGAAAAGGGATGAGAGAAATGATTGAAATGGAAAACTAACTCTAAGATTTAATCTAAATGAATACTTCACTCACAAACAGTCCTTCAAGCTTCAACATTCATAACTTCACCTATGAGATTTTATCCCTAAATAATTTGTAATAAGGTTTATTTCAAACACAAATTACAACTAGGAGCAAACATGCAATCTAACAGCATTGAGACATGATAAAGGACAAGAAATTGTCACAATAGGACATCAAATCAAGGCTATAAAACACATAAGTAGATGAAATAGGAAAATTTGCTATTCTAAACTGGGAGTACAATGCATAAAATCAAATATGAGACAACTATCTGTATACAACTCTGCCTGTGAACGAGAGAGAAGAAACTGGTATCAACTAATTGAGAAAAACTAAGATTTTTCTCCTATAAATGCCTCCAAAAGATCTCCTCAGAAGAAAGCTGAAAAAGCTCCTAAAAATAGACCCTAAGTCCATTTTCCAGCCACTTAGAAAAACATAAATAAAATTTCCTCAACTGGCTCCAACCTAAAAAATCATGCTGCCAAACTGATCCTCTAGGTGGTCCCCACCAAATTTGCATCCAAATATATCCAATCTGTCTCATAAAAGCAAAAAAAAATTCCTATTCTGCTCAACTTGCCCAAGAGAAAGTAACTTCCTAAAAATAGTTAAAATTTAAAAGTAATTTATAATTTCATTGCTTTAAAGTTAACTTTACATTATATGGCAGTTTAATCAATATCCCAATCAATTTGATTTTTTGCAAAAAATAAATAATATTTGGCCTATAATTTCACCAAATATATTGTGATTACAATATTTGATTTTTCTAAAAAAAATCATAAAAATGATGAAAATATTACATATATTTTGCAAAAATAAAATAAAAGCTATATAGGCCTAATCTCTATGATCCTGCAAAATAATCAAAGGCAATTAACTCAAGTCCTGATTCACACTATATGAGCACATGACATGTGGCATGTATCCTATGGCCTGGCCTCTTCATCTGTATGACATCCATGGGCATATGATGTATGTTGAGGTACAACAGAGATTAAATGGTTTGCATATTATGTAAAGGCATACACATCCATCTCTATCTCCAAGGAGCTAAGCATATCACAAGTGATTAAACATACTTTGAGGTATCTTGTATTTTGAGGGAACCATGGGATTCGACCTCTCACTAAGTCATTGACTTAGGCATCATATAACACATGACCCCCCCGCGAGTATTAGCTTAGACAAATAAAAATAAATCAAAGTGACAAAAATGTCACCTCTAAAGTAGGGCATCGAAACCCTAAAACAAAAAATCCAACCCCCTTTATCTTCACGGGCTCATTTTATCTTTCCACCTTTGGTGAAAAAATGCTCCTCTTTGAAATGAAACCCTAGGGTTTCCAGATGAAATCTGACCATTCTGATGTCTCTGTGCCAACTTTTTCTAAGCTATTCTCCAAGGGAAAATGGAAGGTAATGATTTCTATAGCACTTTGCATCCATGTTCTTTCATTTTGATGGTTTCTGCTCTCCTGGTTACGACTACTCTTGACTTTTCTGATGCATTTCTCATATCCCTTCTACTCTTCATGTTGTTACCCCTTTGCCATGAATGGACTTGAGAAAAAAGAAGACAAAATGTGGGTAAAAAGCCCACAACTGTACACTGGCGACAAATGGTACATTTTTCACTTTATGCTGACTTTCATTTAACTCCATCTCTATATACTTTCTTCCTCTTTCATGTGGCTGCACTGGATTTGGAATTCTGAGTATTTCATCTATTACTATAACTTTTGTAAAAATGAGGGTTTGATCAAAATGCCATAAAATGTGTATGGCGATGGCCTTATTGTCAATATGAACATTCCCTTATTTCTTCCTACTGTAGCCGCGACTAGTTTTTTATATCACTGTCTCTCTTCTTAGAAGAAAAATAATAAGGGTTTTCATCTTTTGTATTTGCATTTCAAATGGCAAGGATTTTGCTTCTGTATATCTTTTCTTTCCATTTGAAAAGGTTGCGACTATATAATAGATATTTTGAGCTTTCTTTTCAAAAACTCATAAGGGTTTTCAAATTTTTGTACTTCTGTGCACTTTCTTTCTTTCTCGGTACATTCTCAAAAAGGCCGATGCTGTCCCTTCGATCACTACTCTGTTTAAAAAGCAACAAGGTTTTGTTCTCTGTAGCCTGCAAGATGAGGGTTTATATTTGTTTATATCCTTGCATTGCTTCATCGCTTTGCATGCTATCCTCAGTTTGAAGGCTGTGGCATGATCTTTTAATCTCTATCACTGTGCTTCTTCATGAAAAGCATTTGTCGACTGTATATGTATTTAACTCTATTCATACATTTCTAAATACTCTTTTACCTCGAAACCCTATGTGTTATTAGCTATGTTTGAACTGAAGATGCATTTGGTGACTATTCATTGGTTTAATGATGGCTACATGTAAAATGACATAAATGTCTTGTTGTTCCTGTCTATAGCATTTTATGAACTCTGATGAAATGATTGCAATATCCTCCATGATGTAATGTAGTCCTTATGGCTCCTTGACTGATGTAAGTTATTTCCCCTTATGATGCCTTCTATATTTGATCATGGCTGTAGCATTGTTCTTTAAATGACTGCAATGTATATATCACAACATGTTTCATTCATATTACCTCTATCCTTGCCTTTGAACTGCATCCTTCCTCTAGCATTATTCTGGTACTGTTATTTGATGAAGGATGGCACTTTGTCTATCTACTTTGTATACACTTGTTTTGTAGTTGCTCCCCTCAAACATCTATTTTGTAGCTTCTCAAGATGACTATGAATGTTAAGGATTTGTTATTAGCATCATCCTGGTGAAGTACTTTGTTGATCTATGTATTCACATTGACAATGTTCTTTCCAATCTGTAACATGTGGTAAGGTTGCAAAGTTTCTTCTCGTATGATATCAAATGTACACACAATAGATGGCACTTTACTCTTTTTATAGCATGAAAGATGATGACCACACCAGTTTGACTGTTCCTCTGCTACATGATAATGATGTTCTTCTCTTAGCAACACTGCTACTCGTTAGATGCAATACATGTGATGGAGATATCATTTTTATCTGTAATACATAATATAATCTGCATTTTGTTCCATTAATGTGGCATGACACTTGACTATCCCACATATGAACTTATGACTTTTATGATGAACAACAATAAACACATGACTACTTCACAAATGCAATATGACATGAAAAGACAAAACATGTACTTGATTTCTTTTCATGTCACTCATGAGACAGGAGCAATAACACCTGATGTGAAATACATCCATCTGTATATGTACGCTATCTTGCATTGATTATGTAACTCTGTACCCCCTTATAAATGGTAGTTGAAGTAAAATGATAGCTGTCCTTTTGCATTGAATGCTATCCTAAATAATCATCTTTATGGTTGCACTTCATGTTTTGAACTTTAATCGTAAGCATGATTTGATTGCTTTGATACTCCTTCAGTTTGTCATCCAATTAAACAATGTGAGTAGCGATCTTCCTTTTCCATTCCATCCATTTTGAGATTAAGGGGAAACAACATGCTGGGCTCAACCCTTGTGGGAGCCCATTTGATACCACATGCTGAATGTCTTCAATTAGCTTCATGACTTGTCCTATTCCTGCACATGAAAGAAACAAATTAGAATAAAACAGTGATGCTCCATGTTTTCTTCTCTTCAGTTCCTTCTTCATATGGATGTTGTTCAATTTATCAATGCATTATAATCAAAGTATTATGACTCTTCTGATAGTCAAAGGATTTTCATAACTGGAGCTTCTTACAAGACATTTCCCACATTTTTTCAGGTACATGTTGAGATCAAGAGCAGGATAGTAGGCTACTCTAAAGATTGACAAAACAAGGCAATGATGGCTATGTCTCTCCTTTTTCATTCATTAGATGCATAGTATTTTGTTTATATCTTGCATGTGTTCAGCTATAACCCACAGCTTGTGTGGGACATATGATATGTCATGGTTTCCTTCAATGCAATGCTTATTCCTTTATGTATTCAAACTTGTAAATGAACAACCATTGTGATGAATGAATACTTATCTCATTCTACTGCTCTACAATGTAATGAATGATCTGAAACTTCTCTTTCTTTCCTAAACAATTGAATTGTATTAGCATTGAAACATAATTACTATGCAACTAACTCATAACAGAAGTAAATCAAACCTCACTCAAAATGATAATGTTATATCTGCTAAGCCATTTTTGAGCTGTGGTCAAAAAATGGTAAAAGTAACATTTGTAGTGAGGGAGATCAACAGGAGCAACTTGCTAACGAGGAAAGAGAAAGAAGAATCCAAGATGAGCTTGACCTACTTGATCATCTTAGGAATAGACAAAGAGATGTACAAGCCTTGCTTGATCAGTAGCAAGCCCAACTTGTCCAATAGGCCCCGCAAAACCAAAATGCACAGTAGCAGAGCCATAATCAACAGCATAACTAACAATAGAATAGTGACATCATCCAATGGGACAACAAGGTGTAAATAATTCCCATGCCCAAACTATTAATAATCAGCCACCTTAGAATCAAGCTAATCAATAGTATAGAAATAATCAAAATATTAGGCCTATGCGGTGAAGACAAGCACATAGATCTCCTCCACAGAGGAAGCCATTAGGAGCTGAGAGGTATAAACAACTTGATTTCTTTAGCATACCTAACTTTCCCAATCCAATTCTAAATTATATTAGGGGAAAGATTCCTAGGTTTCAAGGCAACAATGTTGTCACAGGTGAGGAGCATCTTAGACATTTTATTAATGTCACTGATAAGTATGAAATTGAGGATGAAGATGTCAAGATGAAATTATTTGTGCACGCATTGGAAGACATTGTTAAGGAATGGTATAAGGCTCTCCCTAATAACAATATTGATTTTTGGGAGGAGTTCATGATAGTATTCGGATTGCAATATGGGGATATGATTGATCCCAAGTTTGCCATCCATGAACTCACAACTATCAAAAAGGTGATAAATGAGACAATAGCTGATTTTAACATCCACTTCACCATGACAATGAGAAAGGTACCTCCCCATATGAGACTTATGAATTTATGTATTTGGTTCTATATTGTGGATCATTTGACTTAAAAATTGGTTATTGTTTGAGGGACAAGAGTCCACAAACATTAAGGGAGGCATATGCTACAACTATGAATAGTGAAAGCAATATGAGAGCTAAATTAAAACACATCAAAAGGTCTAATGTAAAACTATCCCAGCCAGACAAAGTATCTTTCAATAAGCCCCTCACCACTAAAGACAAATTGGATAAGCTTATGGGGGTTATCAAAGATTTATCCTACAAGGTTGCTATAAATGATAAAGGGTTGCCTCCTCAAGGTGTTGCAACACATTTCAATGAAGGTCAGAGATTGCATAATAGACCCTACAATACTGATTGCTCTAAGAGACCACAACAAAATGATCGACAAGTTGTCTCTAGTCATGTAAGTTTCAAAGAACCTGAAAGAGACATGCCTGATCCATTGAGAAATGATCAAATCAACTTTCAAGATGTGTCTTCATGGTGCCAGACATGCTTCCTTCCCCATGATCCAACTAATTGTGCAGTAGCTCATTCAATGAGCATAGATGAAGAATTTCCAAATGAAGAAGGTGTAGCCAAGTACTATCAAGAGGAGATACATTAGTTTGACATAGAAGGGTATGAGCAGATGGTCAAGATGTCAAATATGACAGTTATAAAGAGGATGATCATATTTTCCAATAAGATTGTGATGAAGGTACAAAGAGATATCAACTGCCATCTCATGATGTCGGGCACTTAAGGGATCTTATACAAAAGAAGTACAAGAAATCCAAACCTTTGAAAGAAAATATGAAAGCCTTGACTAATGCAACCATTTTTCAGGTCCAAGGAGGTTATCAGTTGAGAAATAGGTCAGTGCCTATGCAAAATTCTCCTGTTGTAGAGTTAAGACAACATGGATTGACTAGAGAGAAGGAAAAACAAAAGGCAAACATGGAGAAGAAAGATAGTAGCACTCCCAAGAAGAATGTGTTAGAAAAGATGAAATTTTTTGTGCAACATCTAGTAGCAAAGAAGAAGCATGTGTAGAAAAATTCAGCACAGGTGGCTTAACAAGCTATTGTATCCATTCCAAAGGTTCATAATTCAAAAGGTAGTGAGAAGCACGATCAAGCTCAAATACAAAAAGAACCATAAAAGGGCGAGGACAAGATGAAGGCAAAAGGTAAGGATGCTTCATACAATCAAGTAATACCTTACATTCCTTGTGCAAATGATATTACCATCTCATGTGATGCTCCTTTACCAAATTATAGCCCTATTGACATGGCTCAAGTCTTCAGCCAAGTTAGAATTTTAGTGCCTGTAGGGGAACTTCTTAAAATCCATGAACATAGAGATAGAGTGGTGCCATTTGTCACTGTTGTTGTAGCACAAAAACAACTTGTTTCTATTCCTACTAATGATGATGAGGGTAAAGGCCATCATGAAACTATAGAGTTATATCTAGGATTAATTGTTGTTAACAACAAGATGGGAGTAGACCCTTTTACACAACCCTGATCATAAATGGTTGGCTATTACATAATTGTATGCTTGATTCAAGTACTTCTAATAATGTTATGCCCTTGGAGATAGTGAATGAATTGGGACTGAAAGTGTCCAACTCTTTTAGCAATGCTTTTCCATGGATTTCAGGGAAGTTAATGTGATAGGTTTGGTTAAAGATGTTGAGGTCAAACTTGCTGCTTACCAAAACAAATCATTCTTGATGGATATTATTGTTGTAGACTACCCTTCCAAGTGGGGTATGTTGTTATCAAGAAAGTGAGAAGCCTCAATGGGTGGAAGTATCCAGATGGATCTTTCATATGCCACTATTCTAGTCAAGGGCATGAAAGTGAAGTTGTATAGGGAGTAAAAGGTAGAAGATGAAAACATTGTGGACAAGTATAAAGCACAGGAAGATCAGCTAAATTTCTTTGACTGATCACTTCATGGGATATTGTAGAAAGGATGATCATAGCCATGATGTTCTACCTTCCACCCCCACTACTTCTACCCATGGCATGGATGATTTGTGGACAATGTATTTTGATGGTGCATATTCAAGAGAAGGCTCAAGTGTTGGTATTGTGTTAATATCACCATATGGCGAACAGTTTGGCAAGTCTTTTAGTCTTGATTTTCAATGCACCAACAATGTAGTTGAGTATGAGGTATTGTTGGGTCTGAATGTTGCTCATAAGCATGGAATCAAGTGTCTAAAGATACATGGTGATTCATAATTAATTGTGTAGTAGGTTAGAAACACATTTGCTACCAAGGACAAAAAGTTGAGAGCATACAGGAATGCAGCTTGAGACACGTTGGAAATGTGTTATGCCATTAGCATTGAATGGATTGAGAGAGGTAGAAATGAAAAGGTGGATGCTTTGGTTGTTGCTAGTTCAAAGTTTGACCCACAAATAGATTCCCGTCCCTTTTCCCATTACATTTTTGAAGTTCTCACCATGTCAACAATCCCTGATAATGTTTATAGTTGGCAAGTTTTCAATGACAACAATCAAATCTATAGTCTCCTGAATTGCATAGATGAGTTTGACAATCAATTGATTGATTGACAACCTATGATAGAAGTCAAAGATGGTAAGGAAACTCTATTTGGTAGTGAGGTCATGCAACTGAAGACGAATACCATTCCAAAAGGACTGGTGGTGCTGGAAAGGACATTTGACAATGCTAATTGCTGGAAAAGCAAAGGAAAACTAGTTGAAGAAGAGAGCGGTGAAGGTGTTAAGCTTGGTAATCATGAGGCACAAAGGATGGTTTATATTGGTAAGCGGCTCAAACCCCATGAAAAGCAGATGTTGATTGCTTTATTGAGGAATTTTAAAAAATGTTTTGCATGGTCTTGTGATGAGTTGAAGGCTTATAGGGAGGATTTATTTAAACATATTATCCCCCTTCAACCTAATGTAAAACCCTTTAGGTAGAAATAGAGGCCTGTAAATCCCACCATAGCTCCCAAGATGCAGAAAGAGTTGGAAAAGCTAAAAGAGGGAGGTATCATAAAGCCAATCATACATTTTGAGTGGGTGTCTAATCTCATCCCAGTAAGGAAAAAGAATAGGGAGACTAGATTGTGTGTAGATTTTAGAAACTTGAACATCAAATCCATTAAGGATAATTATCCTCTTCTAGGTATAGATCATCTTTTGCGTTGTTGGTTTAGAATTGATGTCTATGATGGATGGATTCTCATGCTACAATTAGGTGTTGGTCAAGGAGTCAGGATAGTACAAGATAACATTCACTACTCCTTGGGGAACCTATGTTTATTTGAGGATGCCATTTGGGTTGAAGAATGCAGGGTCAATGTTTCAAAGAGCAATGGATGTGGCCTTTGGAGGCCTCATTGATGAGATCATGGTTGTATACTAGGATAATTTTACTGAATTCTACAAAGACAAGAAAGATCATTGCAAGCATTTGTAACTAATTTTTGATAGATGTTTGGAGTATGGGATTTCTTTGAATCCAAAGAAATGTCAGTTTGGAGTAGAAGAAGGAAAGTTGTTGGGACATATTGTGTCAAGGGATGGGGTTAGAATAGACCCTGAAAGAGTTAAGGCCATTGATCTTATCCCTCAGCCTAAAAAAGTCATGGGTATCTAGTCTTTCTTTGGACAAATTAACTTTGTAAGGCAGGTTGTCCTTGTATACACCTTAAAATGACACGACTCTGTCTAAATAAATATTTTTAATATTTATTTAAGTCTACCTTCCTCTATCAATAAATAAATAATTAAATTTATTTATTCGATTCATATTCCTCTAAGTTAATTAAATATCAAAATATTTAATTATCTCTTCTAAAGTCAAAATTAAATAAAATCCTTTATTTAATTAAATTCTTCCAAGCAATTAAATAATTCTAAATTATTTAATTAAGTCAAGTCTATTCCTCCAAATTTAAATAAATCATTTAAATTTATTTAAATCCTCTCACTCTCCAAAAAAAAAATATAATTATATATTTTATTTATTCTTCCAAATCATGTGCAAGTAATTAAATAAATTTATTTATTTAATTCACTTTCTTATCTTCTAAATCTTCTAAAAATAAATCTTCCTTGTCATGCAAAAGCAAAAGTTGAGTTATTGATTTAAAACAACCTTGTTTTTATCAACAAACTCTTAAATTAGAATAAAACATTCTAATTTTGTAAAAGAAAATCTTATCTTTGTCATGAATGCAGTTAACTCAAAGAGAATAGCTTTTTCTATGACACATGTCCTTCTATTCGCACACATTCCCTCAAACATCCTCTACCATTGATCTTCTTACTTCCTCTACACCGTTGATCTTCTCTCTCACAACTCTATAAATACAACCCTCTTCTTCCATTTCATATATCCAAGCTTTCCATATCATTACTCTGTAGAATTCATATCATTCCATACCAATCTATAGCTTGTGATCATCCTCATTTGTATTTGAAGTTCATCTTCAGTGCAAAAAGTATCCTAGCCACCTCTCTACCGCCATCTTGAAGAAGTGCAAGGAATTGTGTTTCTTGAGGACCATATTCTTCACAACAAAGATCGATCGAGACTAGGTGAGCAATGGAAGCCATGGGGTAATAGGGCTGTAAGATTTACTCTTTCATTTTAAACTTTTGTTATCTACATGTTCTATTTTTTATTGGGTTTTTATATTCATTTTGATATATACCACTTTTACCCATAACATTTTTGGTGCCAATGTAAGGGTAAAAATGGGATAATCAAATGAATAATAAAAACCCAAACATCAATGGAATATGAAGATAAAAATGATTTAAAATAAAGAAGAGAGATGATATTCACAACCTTTTACCTTGCGATTTCCATTGTTCGCCTACTCTTTCTTGATCCTTTTGTGATGAAGATGGCCCTCAGGAAGCTTGCTTCCATGCTTCAATTCCTCAAGATGACAAGGAGAGATGGCTCAGATACTTGTTTATGTTGAAGATGAGCTTCAACACAATATGCAATGGATAATGGATGAAGTGGTATGGAAATGGGGGTGCCAATGGCGCACTATAGATTCTGCAGTATAAGTTTACTCAAAAGTTAGATATGAAATAAAGAAGAAGAGGGTTGTATTTATAGAGTTGTGAGAGAGAAGATCAATGGTGTAGAAGAAATAAGAAGATCAATGGTTGAGAAACCTTGAGAGGATGTGCGCGAATAGAGAGAAGACAAGTGTCACAAAGAAAGCTATTTTATTTGAGTTAATTACTTTCATGACAAAGTTAAGATTTGCTTTTACAAGATTAGAATGTTTTATTCTAATTTAAGAGTTTGTTGATAAAAACAAGGCTGTTTTAAATCAATAACTCAACTTTTGCTTTTGCATGACAAGGAAGATTTATTTTTAGAAGATTTGGAAGATAAGAAAGTGAATTAAATAAATAAATTTATTTAATTATTTGCACATGATTTGGAAGAATAAATAAAATATTTAATTATATTTTATTTTTGGAGCGTGAGAGGATTTAAATAAATTTAAATGATTTATTTAAATTTGGAGGAATAGACTTGACTTAATTAAATAATTTAGAATTATTTAATTGCTTGGAAGAATTTAATTAAATAAAGGATTTTATTTAATTTTGATTTTAGAAGAGATAATTAAATATTTTGATATTTAATTAACTTAGAGGAATATGAATTGAATAAATAAATTTAATTATTTATTTATTGATAGAGGAAGGTAGAATTAAATAAATATTAAAAATATTTATTTAGACAAAATCGTGTCATTTTTAGGTGTATACAGTCCCTAACTTTGCTAAGAAGACAAAAGCAATCTCCAAGATGCTCAAGAAGGGGCAATCTATTGCTATAATATTTGGCTTTGGAGATAGCCACCCAAGATCTAGAGGCTAAATGGAAAGCACAAATAAAAGAGAAGATCAATATGACAAGAATAAATTGTATTCCTATTAAATAATACAAATATAACAATATACAAGATTACAATATCATATGTCATACCTTGCTTTTAAAGACAAGGATGAGAGCTAAGATGTTGTAGTCATGTGATAAGTGTCTTAATCCTATGACATGAGACAACTAGATCACATGGGTATGTGTAGGATCATCGTGGGCCAAACAGTGGCAATAGGAAAAAAATCATGTTTTTACTTAGCCAAATTCGCGACTTGGCAAAGTTTGACTTTGAAACGGATATCTGTTTTGGTTTGGATACCAAACCAAAATGGATATCCATTTTATTTTTCTCTATTGTTTTCATTGTTTTTTATTTTATTATTTTAGCATTTTTAGCATTTTACTATTTAGGCATTTTAGCTATAAAATACAATCTAAATTTTAGAAAGACTGTATCATATGAAAGGGGCAACCTTGTCATCTTTTGGAATGCATGATTTCTTTTAGTTCCAACCATTTTGGCATCATTTATTCTTGTGATTGAGAGTTCTCTCCACCCCTGATTGAACCATTACTTCCCCTAACTAATTCTCCTATCCTCTTGACTCTCAATCAATTCTTTAGTCCACTCCCAATAAGTCTTCTATAATCTCTCAATCAATTATTTAGTCCACTCCCAATTAGTCTTCTATAATCTCTCAATCAATTCTTTAGTCCACTCCCAACCAACCCCACCATTCATGTTGCTTCTTCTACTAGTAATACATCTCTCGCCATCATTTTTAGAGGAGACTATCCATTTCTTCCATTTATGTCAAATTCTTGTTAATATCTCTTATTCCATTTTCCATTGTTCCCAACACATCATGGATAGTGAGTCACCTCAAAAGAGTTAAGCCATATTTTCATTACAACCCCCACAATAATTATTATACTTTTACAGTCCTAACTTTGTGAGCCTTTTCCATTTCAATTTTAAGGATTTGAAGGTTCTTACACTCTCCATAAAATCTCCAAGTTCTCAAGGCATCCTTATTCTTCCCATTGTCATCAAGAGGATGTTCTAGTTTCTACAAAGGAGGATACCAAAATGTTGGATCCTTGAGGACAAAAGCTAGCACAGGTGCCATAAAAAGATTCTTTGAAGCTTCACATGTTCTTTACATTATTTTAAAAAGATTTCAGTAGTAATTAGAAAAATTAAATTTGCTTAAGAAAAGTAACAATTTGTTGCCTCTTGTTGCCTCTTCTTGGTTATTTTAAAAAGCAACAAGGTGAAGTGACACATCCATATGACTAGCATCAAGAAGAACAATAGGAAGTGTATTTGGATCTTGGAAAAGATTAGGAGACAGAGGAACATCCAGTTGATGAGAATGAAGAGCAAGATAAAGAACAACCGGATGACTGAGATAAAGAGCTCGATGTGGAACATTATATGACATAGAACCAACAAGATGAACATCAAGTTGAACAATGAAAAAGTGGTATTAGTTACACCTATATAGAGAAGTGGTTTAGAGGTTGGTTAGGGAAATTATTTAGGGTTTAGAGGTTTAGGGTTGCTCAGGTTTAGGTGTTTAGGGTTTACAGTTTAAAGAGAGATAGAGAGAGGGGACTGAAAGAGTTTGGGAGAGATAGAGGAGATAGAGGGGAGAGATAGGGAGATAGAGAGTGAGAGACATGTCCAAAGACATAGAGAGAGAGAGATTGAGAGGTAGAGGGATGTTAGAGATAGGGAGATAGAGGTTTAGGGTTGCTTGTGTTTAGGGGCATTATTTAGGGTTTAGGGTTTAGGGTCTTGGGGTTAGGGGTTAAGGTTTAGAGGTCTAGGGTTTAGGGTTTAGAGAGAGATAAAGGACCAATAGGGAGATATAGAGGAGTTCGAGGGGACAGATAGGGAGATAAAGAGTGAGGGACATTGCAAGAGACATAGTGAGAGAGATTGAGAGGTAGAGGGACAAAGGTGATAGGGAGATAGGGGAGAGATAGGGAGATAGTGGTTTATGGTTACTTGGGTTTAGGGTTTAGGGGTTTGGGGTTTAGGGTTTCTCAGGTTTAGGGGTTAGGGGTTAGGGTTTAGGGGCATTATAATTTAGGGTTTAGGATTTATTATTTAGGGGTTAGGGGTTAGGTTTAGAGGTTTAGGGTTTTGGATATAGGGTTTATAGAGAGAGAGGAATGATAGGGAGATATAGAGGAGTCTGAGGGGAGAGATAGGGAGAAAAAGAGTGAGGGACATGGCCAGAGACATAGGGAGAGAGATTGAGAGGTAGAGGGACAAAGGTGGTAGGGAAATAGGGGAGAGATAGGGAGATAGTGGTTTAGGGTTTAGGGTTTCTCAGGTTTAGGGGTTAGGGGTTAGGGTTTAGGGGCATTATTTAGGGTTTAGGATTTAAATTGTTTAGGGGTTAGGGGTTAGGTTTAGAGGTTTAGGGCTTTGGATTTAGGGTTTATAGAGAGAGAGGAATGATAGGGAGATAGAGAGAGGAGATCGAGGAGAGAGATAAGGAGATAGAGAGTGAGGCACATGGCCAGGGACATAGGGAGAGAGATCAAGAGAGGTAGAGGGATGATAGAGATAGGGAGATAGGAGAGAGATAGGGAGATATAGGTTTAGAGTTGATTGGATTTAGGGTGTACCTGGGTTTAGGGTTTCTCAGTTTTGTAGATAGCTAGATAGAAAGAGAGAGGAGACAGATAGGGAGAGATGGAGGTGACAAAGGGGAGAGATAAGCAGAGAGAGAGAGAGTGAGCGAGATGTCCAGAGAAATAGGGAGAAGGATTGAGAGGTAGAGCTCAATGATAGAGATAGGGAGATAAGGGAGAGATAGGAGATAGGGTTTAGGGTTGCTTGCATTTAGGGTTTAGGGTTTAGGGGTTCGGGGTTAAGGTTTAGGGGCATTATTTAGGGTTTAGGGTTTATGGTTTAGGGGTTAAGGTTTAGAGGTTTAGGGTTTAGTGTTTAGAGAGAGGAAAATTAGGGAGATATAGAGTGAGGGACATGGCCAAAGCATAGGGAGAGAGATTGAGAGGTAGAGGAATGATAGTGATGGGGAGATAGTGAGATAGGGAGATAGAGAGATAGAGGTTTAGGTTTCTTGGGTTTAGTGTTTAGGATTTAGGGGTTTATGGTTTCTCAAGTTTAGGGTTTAGGGGTTAGGGGTTAGGGGTTAGGGGTTAGGTTTAATCATGTGTTAATACAGGTTGTGGAGTGAGAAATGGGTGGTATGGGAGATCGGAAGACTAGTTTAAAGTTGGGCTGATGGATATATGTCACAGCGAAAGGTTCAAAGGCTCGTCAAAAGTGGAGTGATCGGAGCATCAGTATAAGAATTTTTGAGTTGGCCAATAGTGTTTATCTTGCCGATAGGAAGAATGTATATGATTTGATGTTATTTGGGACTTTGAGAAGGTTTCTTAAAGCTGATTGAGCTTTAATCTATTTGAACTATGGGTTTTGATGGGTATTTCACCATGTTTTGAGAGCTTCCACTGTGTGCTCTACATTAGACCAATAGGGAGATATAGAGGAGTCTGAGGGGAGAGATAGGGAGATAAAGAGTGAGGGACATGGCAAGAGACATAGCGAGAGAGATTGAGAGGTAGAGGGACAAAGGTGATAGAGAGATAGGGTAGAGATAGGGAGATAGTGGTTTATGGTTACTTAGGTTTAGGGTTTAGGGGTTTGGGGTTTAGGGTTTAGGGGTTTAGGGTTTCTTAGGTTTAGGGGTTAGGATTTAGGGGCATTATTTAGGGTTTAGGATTTAAATTGTTTAGGGGTTAGGTTTAGAGGTTTAGGGTTTTGGATTTAGGGTTTATAGAGTGAGAGGAATGATAGGGAGATAGAGAGAAGAGACCGAGGAGAGAGATAAGGAGATAGAGAGTGAGGCACATGGCCAGGGACATAGGGAGAGAGATCAAGAGAGGTAGAGGGATGATAGAGATAGGGAGATGGGGGAGAGATAGGGAGATATAGGTTTAGAGTTGATTGGATTTAGGGTGTACCTGGGTTTAGGGTTTCTCAGTTTTGGAGATAGCTAGATAGAAAGAGAGAGGAGAAAGATAGGGAGAGATAGAGGTGACAACGGGGAGAGATAAGGAGATAGAGAGTGAGTGAGAGAGATTGAGAGGTAGAGGGACAAAGGTGATAGGGAGATAGGGGAGAGATAGGGAGATAGTGGTTTATGGTTACTTGGGTTTAGGGTTTAGGGGTTTGGGGTTTAGTGTTTCTCAGGTTTCCCTCAAATCATGTATAAATATGCATAAACCTTCGTGGAAAAGGCATTGGAGATGTATTGAAAACATTTTTAAGATGAATTGAAGACAAGTTTGAATGAAATTAATGTCAAGAAACTCTGTTTTTGTAGATTTTACTATTTTCCTACTATTTCTTTGTTTAGTATAGCCCTGTATGGATGTGTTAGGGCCTAAGAGAAATTGTAATTGAAAGCTAGTGGAATCTACTTTCTTGTGTTTTAGGTGCCAATAAGGCCAATAAGGACACTGGGGGCACATTATAAACATAAAAAACTTACATCTTGGGGGGAGGTGCCAATAAGGCCAATAAGGATACTATTTCAGTTGGGTGTGTGTGTATGCAAATCCCATTTATGGCTGAGAAGCTCTCTATTTACTATTATTCAACTCTCGTTGATAGGAGGTTGGCTCTACAACTATTGCAATTTGTGTATGAAACCTAGATGCCTACGAGATCATATATATATGTATGTATGTATGTATGTAAATCCTATTTATGGTTAAGTAGCTCTCTATTTACTATCATTGAACTCTCATTGATAGGAGGTTGGCTCTCTGACTATTGCAATTCAATCCATTTGTAATGATGCCTCTATCATGTTGAGTTGGATCATATCTCTACATCAAGTTAAAAACATGAATATGACAACATACAATCCTCATTGGGCTGTTAAAATGCACAAAACAATCATACAAGATAGTCATTCATGAAATTACTATACAAAGATGGTTTATAAGTTGCATTAGGGTTTGTATAAATGATCTAATGGATTTATAAGGTTGTCAAACACCAAAATGGATGATTTATATGAGTTTTGGGATTGTCACAGTCCATGTACAACTTGCCCTTTATGATTGTTAAAAGATACATATGGCTATCCAAAAACTGCCCTTTATGACTATCCTAAAACAACATCATGTATATGCTCATAAAAGCCATCAAACTCTGTGAATAAACTCATCATTGGATAAGGAGTGGAAGGATAAAGTCACATTCCCAAAACCTCTTAAAATCACATGTCTCCCCTTATGAAAACTAGGGTTTTTGCCGATACATTGTTCTGTAAGAGCAAAAACCTTGCTAGGTGCCATATTTTTTGTTTTGCTCATCGTGGGGTCGAACGGACTATGCCAACGCATCAGGGTGGGTGGATAAATGCTAGTGGAGGTCTCGTTTCATGTACCAAGCATCCCAGTCATTCCGAGCAAGAGGCTACCGGTAAAGTCCCTTAAGATCCCTGAGACCAAAAATGTGCCAAACTTTGATGGAGCAGTTCTTAGAATTTGTGATAGCTGGAAATGTTGTGTTTAGACCTACAAGTGCATGTGGGGTCTGTCGACAATAACCTCTCTCATTTTTGGTCAACTCCATTCCATTTGACCGTGCCAAAATCAAACGCATTGTTGCAAAATGCTTCAATTTGATGCAGTGGAAAGGTGCTAGGTGTGACATTTTTCATTCCATAGCTCGTGGGGTCGAACGGATTGCACCAACGCATCGGGGTGGATGGGTAAATGCTATTGGAGGTCTCATTTCATGCGCCAAGCATCCCAGTCCTTCTGAGTAAGAGGCTACCGGCAAAGTCCCTTAAGATCCCTGAGACCAAAAATACGTCAAACTTTGACGGAATAGTTCTCAGAATTCATGATAGATGGGAATGTTGTGTTTGGACCTAGAGGTGCACATGGGGTCTTTTGATAATAACCTCTCTCATTTTTGGTCAACTCCATTCCGTTTGACCGTGTCGAAATCAAACACATTGTTGCAAAATGCTTGAATTTGATGCAGTGGAAAGGTGCTAGGTGTGACATTTTTCATTCCATAGCTCATGGGGTCGAATGGACTGCACCAACGCATCGGGGTGGGTGGGTAAATGCCAATGGAGGTCTCATTTTGTGCGCCAAGAGTCCCAGTCGTTCCGGGCAAGAGGCTACCAGCAAAGTCCCTTAAGATCCCTGAGACCAAAAATGCGCCAAACTTTGACGAAGCAGTTCTCAGAATTCATGACAACTGGGAATGTTGTGTTTAGACCTACAAGTACACGTGGGGTCTGTCGACAATAACCTCTCTCATTTTTGGTCAACTCCATTCCGTTTGACCATGCCGAAATCAAACGCATTGTTGCAAAATGCTTCAATTTGATGCAGTGGAAAGGTGCTAGGTGTGACATTTTTCATTCCATAGCTCATGGGGTCAAACAGACTATGCCAACGCGTTGGGGTGGGTAGGTAAATGCCAATGGAGGTCTCATTTCGTGTGCCAACTATCCCAGTCGTTCTAGGCAAGAGGCTACTAGCAAAGTCCCTTAAGATCCCTAAAACCAAAAATGCGCCAAACTTTGACGAAGCAGTTCTCAGAATTCGTGATAGTTGGGAATGTTGTGTTTGGACCTACAAGTGCACGTGGGGTCTGTCGATAATAACCTTTCTCATTTTTGGTCAACTCCATTCCGTTGGACCGTGTCGAAATCAAACGCATTGTTGCAAAATGCTTGAGTTTGATGCAGTGGAAAGGTGCTAGGTGTGACATTTTTCATTCCATAGCTCATGGGGTCGAATGGACTGCACTAATGCATCAGGGTGGGCAGGTAAATGCCAATGGAGGTCTCATTTTGTGCGTCAAGAGTCCCAGTTGTTCCAGGCAAGAGGCTACCGGCAAAGTCCCTTAAGATCCCTGAGACCAAAAATGGGCCAAACTTTGACGGAGCAGTTCTTAGAATTCATGATAGCTGGGAATGTTGTGTTTGGACCTACAGGTGCATGTGGGGTCTGTCGACAATAACCTCTCATTTTTGGTCAACTCCATTCCGTTTGACCGTGCTGAAATCAAACGCATTGTTGCAAAATGCTTCAATTTGATGCAGTGGATAGGTGCTAGGTGTGACATTTTTCATTCCATAGCTCATGGGGTCGAATGGACTGTGCCAACACGTCGGGGTGAGTGGGTAAATGCTAGTGGAGGTCTTGTTTCGTGCGCCAAGCTTCCCAGTCATTTCGAGCAAGAGGCTACTGACAAAGTTAAAAGTTGCTAGGATTGAAATTTTGCATTCCACAGGTCTTGGGGTCGAACGGATTACGCCAACACATCGGGGTGGGCGGGTAAATGCTAGGGGAGGTCTCATTTTGTGTGCAAAGCATCCCAGTCATTCCAAGCTATAAGCCACTGGTAAAGTCACTTTGCTGGTAGCTTACAGCTCAGAAGGACTGGGAGCCTTGGCACATAAAATGAGACCTCCCCTAGCATTTACTCACCCACCCCGATGTGTTGGCACAATCTGTTTAGCCCCAGGACCTGTAGAATGTAAAATTTCAATCCTAGCAACTTTTGACTTTGTTGGTAGCTTACAGCTTAGAACGACTAGGACGCTTGGTGCACAAAACGAGACCTCCACTGGCATTTACGTACCCACCCTGACTCATTGGCACAGTCCATTCGACCCCACGAGCTATGGAATGAAAAATTTCACACCTAGCACCTTTCCACTACATCAAATTGAAGCATTTTGCAACAATGCGTTTGATTTCGGCACGGTCAAACGGAATGGAGTTGACCAAAAATGAGAGAGGTTATTGTCGACAGACCTCACGTGCACCTGTAGGTCCAAACACAACATTCCCAACTATCACAAATTTTGAGAACTGCTCCGTCAAAGTTTGGCGCATTTTTGGTCTCAGGGATCTTAAGGGACTTTGCCGGTAGCCTCTTGCCCGGAAGGACTGGGATGCTTGGTGCACGAAATGAGACCTCCACTGGCATTTACCCACCCACCCTGATGCGTTGGCATAGTCCGTTCGACTCCATGAGCTATGGAATGAAAAATGTCACACCTAGCACCTTTCCACTACATCAAATTGAAGCATTTTGCAACAATGCGTTTGATTTCGGCATGGTCAAACAGAATGGAGTTGACCAAAAATGAGAGAGGTTATTATCGATGGACCCCACGTGCACCTGTAGGTTCAAATACAACATTCCCAACTATCACGAATTCTAAGAACTTCTCCATCAAAGTTTGGCGCATTTTTGGTCTCAGGGATCTTAAGGGACTTTAGCGGTAGCCTCTTGCCCGGAACGACTGGGATGCTTGGCACACGAAATGAGACCTCCACTGGCATTTACCCATCCACCCCGATGCGTTGGGGTAGTCCGTTTGACCCCATGAGCTATGGAATGAACAATGTCACACCTAGCACCTTTCCACTGCATCAAATTGAAGCATTTTGCAACAATGCGTTTGATTTCGACACAGTCAAATGGAATGGAGTTGACCAAAAATGAGAGAGGTTATTGTCGATGGACCCCATGTGCACCTGTAGGTCTAAACACAACATTCCCAGCTATCACAAATTTTAAGAACTCCTCCGTCAAAGTTTGGCACATTTTTGGTCTCAGGGATCTTAAGGGACTTTGCCGGTAGCCTCTTGCCTGGAATGACTGGGATGCTTGGTAGATGAAACAAGACCTCCACTGGCATTTACCTGCCCACCTTGATGTGTTGGCATAGTTCGTTTGACCCCACAAGCTATGGAATGAAAAATGTCACACCTAGCACCTTTCCACTGCATCAAATTGAAGCATTTTGTAACAATGCGTTTGATTTCGGCATGGTCAAACGGAATGGAGTTGACCAAAAATGAGAGAGGTTATTGTTGATAGACCCCACATACACCTATAGGTCCAAACACAACATTCCCAGCTATCACAGATTTTGAGAACTGCTCCGTCAAAGTTTGGCACATTTTTGGTCTCAGGGATCTTAACGGACTTTGCGAGTAGCCTCTTGCCCGAAATGACTGGGACGCTTGGCGCACAAAATGAGACCTCTACTGGCATTTACCCACCCACCCCGATGCATTGGCGTAGTCCGTTCGACCCCATGATGAGAAAAGCAAAAACTATTGTTCTAGTTGACACATTCTCAATCATTAACATGGATGTTATCTTAGTACCATTCCTTTAGGCACAATATGAGCTTCCAAGGGAAGGCGCAATTGTGAGGTTGGAGATAATGAAAAGTGCACCTCATTCACAATCATGTTTTACTTGTCTTCAATGATGATTCCTTGATTCAACTTAATCCTTTGATAATATAATTTAACCTCCTTGTCAAAGTGCACTTTCAAGGTTGCTTGAGCCAAATAGGCATATGTAACAAAATGTCCCAAAATCAAATCTCCTATGGATTGCTATCAAATAATCTATGGCTCTTGCTAGGCCATGAAGATGGTGAACCAGTCAATAACTCATCCTCTATAGCTCATCGACTAGACCTCCTCGATAGAGATTTTTGAATTTCCACCTATTAATACAATCAAACAACATGCACATTAATATAGAATTTGATATTCAAAATATATAACATGACATAAGTAATCAGTCACTTACCACTAATTGGTGATCCCTCTTGATCATTTGTTGTCTCTCTTCTTCTGTAGAGCTGGATGGGTAGGGGAGGTGACGTCCTATGAGAAGCATGAACAAGCAAATTTAAGTAAATCCCAATTCTTTGCCAATGGACACTCTGCAACGTCCATATCACTACTACAAAATAGATATCTATTTTATTATGTACATTTGGATTCTAGACTAGGGATTCATTTTATTATTCTATAAACTTGTGAATTACCATCTAATTTGAATGTTTACACACTAATCCACCTAGGTATCAACTTAATAAAGCTTTGGATATAAGCCATTATTTGATTTGAGTAATCTTACTTTGGACACATTTGTGAAGACTCCTAAAGAGCCTGGACATACAATTGTAAAGATGATAAAGCCTCCATATAAGCATAAAGATGATATATAATTTTAGTTTGTTGAAGGCCATGTAAATCAGTCATTGATGAGGGCTCTACTACACCTAAAGTTGAGTCCTTTGTTTGGAACTTTGAAGCATGCAAAGAGGTAAGTGACTTGTAATGCTTAAGTAAACACAAGTCTCAACATGATGTAGTTCAACTTGATGACATGTCTAAATATGACACATTTTAGTTTATATTGCATGCGGACTTCCTTATTCATGCATATCAAATTTATAATTAGGTATATTTTTCTGAATTGTATGAGTTTGAGGCTTTCAATTTTTGTATTGACTCACTTGAAGATGCCAGTAGCCATGTGAACATGATTAATATGGGATCCAAGAGTTGTCCTTTTCCCATGCATTTGGAGTGGATTGTTGGCCCTTATGATTGTTTAAATCATGTTGGCCTAGCATTTGAATAGTTTCTTCGTGACATGGATGGGAATAGATAATGTATAGACTTTATTACACTTTAGGGTTTTCCCATTATGCTAAAATGTTATGACTATCCACTTATTCTATTTTAGGCTATCATCAAATGAGGAGCTTCTAAAGGCAAAAATGTTGTCCCAAAAGAAGGCTCAGTGTTATTCGTAAAGACATTAGATTGTTAAAATACAAATTCAAGGGTAGATATTCCTTGCGCTATTTTAGTATAGAGAAGAAAAATTGCAATATATGACTATCCTAGGAATTAGAATGGTTGATCATAGGATATTCATGGCATTTTGATATTAATGGATGGATTGATGGATGTTTAGGGAGTTTAAGTTTAAATGTAATGTATGAGAATTCTTATTTATGAAGGATCTAAAAGGTCTTATGTCTTATTTGTAGGCCATTCAAGAAAGAAATGAAAAGATACTAAGGACTATCATAACACCTATTACAATTAGGTACATTAAAGGATTGTCATCTAGGACCTTACCACTATGGGAAGTTATCAAAACCATGTCATGTTTAAACTTAAAGGCTTTATCACCTCTTTGTCCCTATAGGCCTATTAGAACAATAGGTCACATTTTATTCATATACCGGGGTTGAGAATAAACACTAAGCATTTGTAGATATGGCAAATGTAAATGGAAATAGATTACAACTTTAGACAATCTATCCTCTCCTAGATTGCACTGACTGAGTGGAAATTAAAAATTCCCTATCAATGTCCTTTATATACTGAAGGTATGGGTGAGAAAGGTAAACTTTGTATGTTGTAGACAAGGCCTCAAATATAAAATATATTATGACAATAACGATAAGGACTGTTAGGCATGAATGCTATCACTATTATAGATTGTCAAACCAACCATAGGCTGCCATAATAGTACACTGTTGACTATCATACCTTTAGGCATGGTGCCATGAACCTTATGAGTAGAATGCATTGGTATTTGTGAGAAATGTATTGCTTATGTTAAGAATAAGTATTTATATTGTTTGAACATCATCAAAAGGTGGACTACAAATATGACTTTGTCAAAGGAAAACTTTAGTGGAAAAAATCTAACTATGAACTATTGTGCCATCCAAGCACAATCATGACCAACATCAAGGGATAGTCAAGGCATGGGTCTCTTAAGAAACACAATTGAAATTGTCCATGGATATTTGAAGTAATTCACAATATTCATGATCAAGAATCAACTCTGACTGTCTCAACAGTGGTAAATTTGGCTTCAAGACAATAAAAAATGAGCTTAGGGATTCATTATCACCAAGTAATAAAGAAGAGTAACCGTAAGTGTTGACCTTCAATTTCATTATACAAGAGGATGAAGAAGGGGCCATAGTAATTTCATACCATAATACAACATACAAAAGGAAAATCATGAAGTCAAAACATGTGCAAAGGGTATCTATGTTAAAGAAGAGAGTTGTGAATGGACGATGACTATCACTGTCAAAATAAGATATAGTCTCACTAAGGACAGTTAGGTGATTTGTGGATTGTCATGACTACAAGGCACAAGAATCTTGTGTATGAAGAGGAAAGAAATATAAATAAAAGAAGATTGAAGGATTGTTGCGCTTGGGTACAATGATCCTAAAGGATTGTCATGCTAAAAGGATAGTCAACAGTACAAAGATTCATATTTCAAGGCTATCCTTAATCTCATTCACATGGTCCTAATGTTGGTTTGATTTTCATGGAGTGAGATGACACTATCAGGATTAATTGAAAAGGTGAAAGGATTTGGTACCAAATTTGATCACAAGTGTAAAAATTGCAATAAGCTTGAGAATATTATTCACTAAACCTAGAACTATCACCAAGCAACATCCGTTTCATAAGATGTGATCAACAAACATGTAAGAAAAATGGATATCAACCTTCTTGGTTATGCGTACTTGATAAGAGCCCATACTTTTCACAAGGAGCCACCAATTTTTAACTAAATATTCCGTTAGAAACGGATAAAAAAATGTTCCCCCAAATGAGGAAACTAGATTGTTAATTAGAATTCTGTGTAATGTGATATGAAACAATAGATACACCTATAAATGACCAACTAACTTTAACTTCTTGTATTATTGCCTTGATGTTTCAAATATGTTGCTTCTCTTCATCCAAAACCAATGGTACAAAAATTTTCATAGATCAAGGAAACAGATATCCGTTTTGAGTTGCTTTTACCGAAGCAAAATGGATATCTGTCTTGCTTTGGTACAAAGCAAGACAGATATCCATTTTGGTTGTTGACTTTTTATGGATTCTAACGTGTTTTCATGTTTCAGTCTCTTCTTTGAACTTCACCCTTCGTGCTGACAACATTTTTTTTATGCAAAATTGATAAAACAAAAAGGGTTTATAGAAAAAATTGTTAGCTTTCTAAAAATATAAGATTTGTTTGGTTATCATTTTATTAAATAATTATTAATAATTTTCTATATATTGTGTGTCTGAAATCCTGATGGACACACCGATTGAAAAACATCCATAACTTTAAAACCATTTCACCTTTTTGAGATCTGAAACCTGCGTCACACTCTATGTTTTTCTGGCTATAAGTTAAAAAAAAATTTTGAATTTCAATTTTTTTAATCGAGTTAGGTTGGCTGCAAAATTACTTTTTATTTTTTTTAAAAAGTCACAGTAAAAAAATCATAACTAATTATTTTATTGGAAAAAAATTTCAAATAAATATGTGTCACATCCGGATATGAGTCTACTTATTTTGAAAGTTTCAAAAAAATATATATATTTTTACTCATAGTTAGGTTGGCTAGACAGACACCCACTTTTTATTTTTTTCTGAAAAATTTAATAGCTATTCTTTGAAATATTCAATTTTCACTAAGTAAATTTAGTTTTTTTTAAAAAAAATAGTAGCCTATAAACTAGATTCAATTCTCTACAAATTTCGTTCTTACATCTTTTTCAGATTGTGTAGATAATCCATTCAAATTTTCACATGAACTTGATAAATTCTAATTTTCTATATTTTTATTGCCACTTAGAGGTATAGTTTGGCCCATCATGATCCGGCACATACCCACATGTGTAGGATAATACAACTAGAAGACAACAACTAGAGACAACTCTCAACATCTAGAAACAACTAGAATTCTTCCTAAGTCAACTTAACATGTGAATGTGTGTGTGAATATTATTCAACTAATATGAATTATTCATAGACGGGGAAAATAGGTAGTAAATATCAAACTAGATATGAAATACCCCTATTCACACTAACACCTCCCCTTAAGTGCAACTTAGGGAGAAGCTAACAAATGCAAAGATGGATGGGTATCGGCTACTAGGCCATTAGGTACCCATGTACAAATAAATCTCAAGTGGAGTAAAGGAGAAAACCTCATGGGAAAAAATGCCTCCCCAAAAGTGAGAATGCAAGAAGTGTGGAAAGGTAGAGTCAACATGAATCATATACTACCAATTCCAACATATATACAATGAATAATTTCCCCAGAAGTGAGGAAAAGAAGAGAAACCAAGTAACCCTCCCTCAATGTAGAGTCTCCTGCACTGATGGTAGATGCTCAACAATGAATGTTGAAGATGATCCATGATCGCCGAACAATGTTCCTCCCCTTAGGAAGAAACAAGACCAAGAATGTATGTAGGAAGTCTTCCCATTCCTAAAAGGAATATGAAGGAAGAAAACTCAAAATGTATGAAGTCTCTAAACTCTTCTCAGGTGTCATCATGTTGATGTTGAAAGAAGTCACAATCCAATAAGGAGTCTCATGTTAAACTAAAGAATGTGACAGTCCATAATCTAGTGGAAACCATTGTCAAACATGCTCCAAAGACAAGGAAGATGAGTTTGAATGTTGACTTTGATAAGTGAAGAGGAGAAGAAACAACAAGAGGGTATGAAGGTTCCCTCATCACATCTGAAGTAGATGAATCAACTCCTTCAAAGAGGCAATGAATGCCATCAATAGTGTCCTCTAAGTCTGTAAGATAGGACTCACAAAATAAATATGCAATACCTGTCAAGTACTCATCCCACGTAGCTGACTCTGGAAGACTATGAATGTCCTAATGCACTAAATCATTAGAAACCATGGATGTAGCAATACTGAATTCTATAGATGCAACAAGTGATGAAGATGGGATCTCAATGCATGTCATTTGACTACACTGCTCATCGATCAATGATATGTCCACACAAGATGTTTGAGTGTGAACATCAAAGGTATCTGGCAATGTTGGAATATAAGAGTCCTCAGCCTCCAGCTGTTGACTCATAGATAAAGAAGATGAACCCTCTAAATTTTGATTAGGAGTCATAAAAGATAAAATCTCAATAGAAGTCTCTATAGGAGAAAGAGCATATGTAGAAGTCTCTATTCATCACGACATTCAAGTTCTTCCCATTCATTAAGAACTGCAGCTATTTTATGATCATATGGTCAAAAAACATCAAGTGTAAGAAGAAAATCCAAGGTAGGATCTTCTGGGAATGGAGAATCAACTGGATCTCCATACATCTCCCAAATTTTGATCCAAAGGTCATGAGGACACTCAATATCTACAGTGGCCATTTGCATGTCTATATCAACACTGCAACCAATCACTCCTAGGATGTGTTCAATCTTAAAATCCCACAGAATTTTCCACCAATAGGATGTAGGTTGAGGAACAAGTCCATAGAGATGGGGTAAAATATGAAGCCACCAGAAATGTATCAGGATTCCATACTGCCAAGACTTATAGTTTCCTCTATCCAATCTTATTACAATAGGATGCCTTTTAATACCCATGATTAACTCCTCAAATTTAGTCACACAATAGACCAATCAAGAGACTCAATCCAACAAAAGCAAGATTACCCCTCCAAATTTACTTAATCCTGAGAACCCCCTAGTAAATTATGATTATGGCAGTTTATAATTAGTGTGATTATAGTTGCCACAAGCCAAAACAACAAGGTGGTCCTTTGATTTTGGTACATGCAAATGCCAAAATTAGGCTATAACTGAAAGTACAACTTCTAAGCAAAGCTAGTCCAAACTGATTGCGGATCTGAGAAGTACTTGGAAAATCATGCACTTTAAAAAAAAGTCTTTAGAATATGTTATAGTGTGACCCCAAACAGAGCCTCGACAAGTCTAAAAATGAGGACTGCTCATCAACAGCGACTAAAATCTACATTTTTTGGAAAATCTAGACACCAAAATCAAAATCCATCTACACCACTACGAATCTTGTGAAATTCTACCACAAAACAAAAAAAAACAATTGCACCAAAATTAGAGCAGATATGACCATGTTATAGGCCTTCAAAGATTAGCTGCCAAAAATAAAACTCCATTGGAGTACGGGGAGAAAATGCAAAAAGAAATTTCTGCCAAATTTGGTAGAACTACCGCCAAATCTAGAGGTCTGCCAAGTTTAGTTATCCACTAGTCAAAATAGACCTCTGCCAGATGTAGAAATCCACCAACTAGAATGGTGGAGCCGCTAGATTTGGAACTCCGCCAAACCCCTGCTAAGTATGGCAGAAGTGCCAAATGTGTTGGAATGTATGGGTCTAGAAAAAATATTAAAAAAAAAAGAAAAAGTTGAATGGCTTGTGTCTGGGCAAAATTTTTCTACAGCAGAGAATATTCTGTGAATATTCCGTATGGATGACGAAGGAGGGCAAAATTTTTCCTAATGGCCCAGGGCAAAGTGCTCCAATTTTGATGATTTGATAGTCGATCATGGGCATTTTGGGCCTCCTAAACATGATGGTAGGGTTGGATTTGACCCAAAATTCTCTAAACGATTAGGTACCTGTTGGATTTTGTATGCACCTCCCAACTTCAAACCCTCATAGATTTGGCCTCTGATGTCCAATATGGACAAAACAAAAGGTGATTTTGACTATCTCGAATGCCCTGAACACAATGATATGCTTAGATTTGTAGCCAAACTCTAAAATGGACCTACAATATAAATCCACAAGAAGAAAGCCCTCCCAAATGTAGTTTTTCTATCAATTTTGTTTTATACTCCAGGTCATCATGCGATGCAAGAGAAGAGCATACTCAATTTTTCAAGATCCACCATGATTTGGACTTAAGATCTCTCAATAGACTAACCAAAAGCAATCTACAAGCTCTGATACCATGTAAGATTTGGCTATGGAGATAGCCACCCAAGATCTAGAGGCCTAATGGAAAGCACAAATAAAAGAGAATATCAATATGACAAGAATAAATTGTATTCCTATCAAAGAATGCAAATACAACAATATACAAGATTACAATATGATACGACATACCTTGCTTATAAAGACAAGGATGAGAGCTAAGATGTTGTAGTCATGTGACAAGTGTCTTAATCCTATGACATGAGAAAACTAGATCACATGTGTAGGATAAGACAACTATAAGACAACTAGAGACAACTAGAGACAACTCTCAACATCTAGAAACAACTAGAATTCTTCCTAAGTCAACTTAACATGTGAATATGTGTGTGAATATTACTTAACTAATAAATAGTTAAATAATATGAATTATTCACACAAGGGGAAAATAGCTAGTAAATATAAAATTAGATATGCAATACCCCTATTCACACTAACAATTGCATGAGAAACAGAACTAGCTGAAGCCTTTATTGACATAAAGGAGACTCTTACGAATGCACCAATGTTGGTAAGCCTAGATAATTCAAAGCCTTTCTAGCTCTTCACTTTTGCTTCATATTATACTATTGTTGTTGTATTGTTACAAAAGAATGGTGATGGATTTGAGCAACCATAGGATTCTTTAGTAATTCCTTGTAGGGTGCTGAATTGAATTACTCAAATATGGAGAAGCATGCCTACGCATTGGTCAAGGCCACAAAAAAATTTAGATCATATCTCACAAGTACCAAGATCATAGCATATGTGCCACACACATCAGTAAAGGACATATTCATGCAGAAAGAGGCTTTAGGTAAAAGATGCAGATGGATCAACCTGATCCAAGAATATGATATGGATATACAAGTCACAAAATTGGTTAGAGGCCAAGGATTAGCCAAGATAATCGCCAGTTCCAATCTTGAAGTAGTAGAAGTAGATGAAAAGAGGTAGATGATGCTCCTCATTGTAGATTGTATGAGAATGCATGGTACAAAGATGTGATATTTTACCTTGAAAACATGAATTCTCCACCCTATATGGATGAAAATTAGAAAAGGACCCTCAAGCTGTAATCTTAGAGGTATGTCCTGTTCCAAAATGAGCTAATGTGGATCGAAGAAGATAAAGTGACAAAGATGGCTAAGTAAAGAAAGAAGAAGACAAAGTGACAAAGATGGCTTAGTAAAGAAAGAGAAAGACAAGAAAGAAGATGGAGAAAGTGGGTAAGTCTTCATCACCAAAAGTGTTGGTTAACGAACCATTAGGTTTTCCAATAACTAGGATTGGCGTAGGAGAAAACTGTCAATGAAGGGAAAGAAGGTGGAGAAAAAAGAGGAGGAAGAAGTTGGATGGTTTGCCAACTTCAATTTTTTCCGATAAGGAAAAAAGGTGCCAAGGATGGATAAATAAATAGAAAAAGGGGGATGGTCCCATGGTTTGTGAGAGGGAGAAATCACTGACAAAGGAAATAAAAGAAGGGAAAAGAAGCAGAAGGCCTTTGTCAAAGAAGGGAAGAGTTTATGAACTGATAGGTTCACCGATTGGGTTGTTTGCCGACTAGGAAATTTACAGATAAGAAAAAGAGATCCCTAGTGTAGAGAGAGAGATAGAACTTGAATCCAAATGGCCTGATAGAGATGAAAAATGAAAATAACCAAGCAGAATTTTAAATTCTTTAGGTACAACAAATCTAAAGCAGGCCTGTAAGTGAAAGTTGAACAACACTTTTAAAGTGTTGTAAAATCTTTGAGGGGCACAATTTCTTGAAATTACTCCATGATTGTAGGATTGTGCAAGTGGATTGGTACTCAACATTAATGAGTTGTAGGCTAAGGTTATGTAGGTGGCTAAAATGTAAAAATCATCAATGTGCCAATACATAAATGGAGGGGAAAGTGGATGAAATGGATTTGCAGGTACTAGAAAATGAATTCAACCTTCCCTCATCAATGCTCTAGGTACCCAAGGAGTGTGGGAAATCATCTTCTGTCAGTTTTCAGGCTTGTCAAGATATGGACATTCTTCCAATCTTCTAGATTTTTTGACAAGGCCATGGGCTAGTTTTAATGTAGCATGGTTGTATGTGATGATTGGGTTTTAGCACCTAGAGCTGCATGGTAGTAATTCTATATATGCATGTTTCAGGGTTTTTTGTTGGCTTGGTTTTTGTGTGATCTCTAGAAGACAAATACAAGTTAAAAAAATTGTAGGGTAGCCATTGAAATGCGAGTTTAGCTCATTGAGGAGTGTAGACCCACAAAGCCTAGGGAGTTGATATTATATATGATCCTTTTTGTAGAATGTCTTCATGTGATTAGGTATGTACCCAAGTAGATTTCTCAGTTGCAGTTGAGTATTTTTTTCCATGTTTGATGGCATGAATGTAATATTGAGTCAAATGAATGTAACAACATTTTAAAAATATTGCAAGCTTTGTAATAATCTCTCTCATTTTATACATGGGTATATGCAGTTATGTTTTGGATTACTAGGTATGTTCTATTCTAAGATCTCATATTCTATGGTGTATGCAAATACATAGTTCATTGTCTTTTTGGTCTCAGTTTGTTATTGCCTCAGTGAACTATGACTCTGTTGCCCACAAAATAGGTACCGGTCTGGAGCCATTCAAACTAGTCAAGTCACATCATTTATCAAACAAAATATTTACCAGTGTTTCAAAGAAAAAACCTTCTTTCCTATGCATGAATATTCACACAGTTTGCATTAGCTATATATGGGTTTTGTGACAACCAGTTGTTCTTGATCTAGTGACAGTCTTTGGGGCTAAGAAAACGTCTTGGGTTTGGTTGTCCATTTGTTTTTAGTTATTCATATAGTTTTGAAGTCAATACCTACTAAGGTATACCCCTTGGAATATCCCTCCAAATTCTAAACTAAGCTTGAAGAGTAGAGGAGCCTACCCACTCTTGTTAGTTGACCCTCAATCACCTTTATCCTATTGATGAACCCCCTTTTCACTTCCTTGATGACATCCCCGGCCTAGGAGTAAGTGTTCTAGGGATTGGGATTAATGGTTTTGGGATCCAACTAGATGTATCTGCTAGGGTTTGAAAGTCCCATAGATGTAGATGCAAGCCTAAGGCCTACAATGCAGATAGGTGTCCAAGTGATGACTTGTTCAATTTTGCTCCGAATCTCACCAAAATTGAACTGTAGACACCCATTTGGCTCTTCATCAAGATCAAGTCATCACTTGGCCATGAATCCTTAGGATTTTTTTAGAGAACTTGATCACTAACTCTTGCAAGCGAAAACAAGAAAGACAATGAACAAACAAAGAAAGGAAATATTTTGGGTTGATGAGGATTTCTCAAGGACTCTGATGCTCCTGCATTAGACATCTCAGTTAACTGGAATGGTCTATGAATTGGAAAGTCATGAACATTTTGGTAAATCTAGAACTAGAATTCCATACTTGACTAGCTCTAAAACACCCAACCAAGAAGCTTCATCTACATCTCTAGATGTTCTTCCATCAGACTAGGTATTCCATGTAGGACCCTTTTCTCTGGTCTTCTTAGCCACTCAATCCAGTTAATCACTCCATATAGTTATTTGATTTTCTTTTCAGGTAATTGATCTGACTATCCTTATGCATCATGTAAATTTGAGTGTGTACCCCCTTGTAAACTTGTCTATCCTCCATGGAACGTGTACATATCAACAACATTAAAAATAGGAGATATATCTATCCCCACTAGAAGCTCAATCTCATAGGTATTGGATGAGAACTTCCTCAACACATTGCATGGGCCTATTTTCTTAAATTTAAGCTTATTTTATGTTTGATGTGGGAACCTTTCTTTCCTTTGCCAAAACTAAGTCACCTACCTAGAACTCTTGTTCCCTTCTATGCATATAACATGCTCTTTGTATTTGCTGGCACTTTTCTTTGACTTTTCCTTCACCTCCTTGTGAACCTCATGAATGTATTCTGCAAAATCCTTTGCTATAGCACTCTTCCTATTTAAATCTACACTATCTTTCATCTCATCAACACCTCTTAGGATGTACCCATAAACCATTTGGAATGGGTGTTGCATATGTGTTGTCATTGATGTCAACAGAGTTGTGTTGTGAAGGTTGCATGTAATATCAATAGAATGGTGATCAATGATGACAGTAGAGTAAGTGATTAGAAGTGTTGTGAGGTAGAAAGCAAAGTGATGTGTATATGATGTGATGACCAAAAGAGAAGATTGGAGATGTTGTGAAGTGAAGGAGATAGTGATGAAAGTCATGAGCATATTGTTGGATCAATATCATCTGTACATAGTTGTACCTTATCTACTGAAGTTCATGGACATGTGAGAGTTAATAGGTTGAAAAGTATGTTGATATGAAGAAGTTGTAGTTTCTTGTTTGTGATGAAAAGAGTTGTCATTTTTGTCTATGATGTTGTATTCATTGTCTCCTGATGATAAGTATTGCATAAGATATGAAAGAAAGTGTGTAAAGTGTTTCAAATAGTCAAAGTCATAGGAACATGCACTAAAGAAGCTTAGGAGAATGCTCTGCATTCCTCCACATTTGAAGGTATGGCCTTGTAGTTTGGAAGTTAGACAGAAACAGGTGTGAAGTATGTATGTTCTTGATTTCAGAGCGTAGAAGTTACCATAGAAGTTTCCAGAGCTTGCAAAGTAAAGACAATGATTCAGAGTTGTTGCAAGGAGAATGAGTCAGATAAATGCTCTACATTTCTCTACAGTTGAAGATGTGATCCTGCAGCTTGAAAGATTTAGAGATATAGATGAAAAGTATGATATGTTCAAGTTTCAGTCATTACAATGTAACTTAGAGGTTCTCCAGAGTCAGCAGAGTAAGGACAAATCATGTTGTTGATTATAGTTGTCAGAAGGAGAAAGTAAAACCCACTACATTTCACCACAATACAATGTTTGGCTTTGTTGTTTGAATAATATATTCAGAATGTTTGTATGTTTGCCTATTTCAAGTTTTAGGTGTTGAGGAGTACTGCAAGTCTATTTTTCAATGTTTTATTTCATGACTATGTATTCAAAGTTTGCAAGAGATGATGGGTTCAATGTCTGTTTGTTTGCAACAGAAAGAAGATCCATAAATTAGAGAAAGGAATGTTTGAGAATGTGTTTACAAGTCATATAATGTTTGTTAAGTGATCGGCATGATGTTATTTGGTTTCTCCGATACCGCTTTTGATCTAGAGCTGATATGTGGAAGGATAAATGTTTGTGAAGGCGACTTGATATATCTAGATGATTGAACCGTGTGTTTGGAAGTGTGTGCTATCTTTGAGATGTGTTCAAAGATATAATAGGTCTTGTTTATCACTTGGTTTGAACTACATTGGATCTCTACGTGTTTTTGGGTGTTGAGTTGTTGTGGCTATTGCATGTTTCATGCTACATGTTTCATCTTGGTCGACAAAGGGGAAATTTTTTTAAGCTTGTGGAGGATATAAATGAAAGATCATGTTTGGTGTGAAAATAAAGAGGGTGTGAGAGTGTGTGAGGATGTATGTGCAAGTGTGGATGTGAGTATGTGTGTGGAAGTGTGGAAGTGTGTTGAAGGTAGCAGAGTTTGTTGAGCAGAGGAGTTGAAGATATATGTCAGTGTGAAGGGTATTGATACTATGGAGGTGTTTGATTAGTAGAATTTGTCAAGTATTCGGTATAGAGGTTGTAGCCTCTTTTTGTAAGTGTTGTAGCACTGTAGGGAGTTGTAGCTTCCTTTGGGTGAAGCCATAAAACAATGTATTAGGGAGTTGTAGCTTTCTTTGGGTTGTAGCCCATAAAACTTGTTATAAATCTATTTTGATTTGTGAGGCTAGATTTGGACAATAGATCCAAGCAACTTGCTCACCGTGGTTTTTCCCTTCTAGGGTTTTCCACGTAAATATGGTGTTATGGTTGTGTGATTGTGTGATGTGCTTTGAATTGCATAGTTTGTTTCTTTATCTATTTAAGGTAGTTGAAAGATTTGGTTGATAAAGTTTGATTGGATTAAGTTTTGGCATATACTGATTCACCCCCCTCTTAGTATATTAGAGTGTTCTAACAATTGGTATTAGAGCTAAGTTCCTTGGTGTAGCCTAATAGCTAAAGGTAGATCTTGGAATAGAACACATGGCTTAGAAGGAGTCCTCTTCTAAAGCACCAATATTTGATGGAAGCAACTATGCCTTCTGGAGTGTAAGGATGGAAGCCTATCTTACCTCACTAGGGTATGATGTTTGGAGAGCAGCAATGGATGAATATATTGAACCTAAACATCCTATTATAGATTCAGATGTGAAAAAAGACTCATGAAAATAATTCTAAAGCCAAGAATGCCATCTTAAGTGGTTTGACTAGTTCAGATTTAGTCAAGGTAGTGTGGTACAAGATAGCCAAGGAGATAAGGGAGAAGCTCAAAAATTTGTATGAAGGAAATGTTGTTGTAAAGCAAGCAAAACTACATTCTTACACAATAGTGTTTGACAATCTAAGGATGAAAGAAGAGGAATACATTGCTAGCTATTTGCTCCGAGTAGATGAAGTAGTCAATGGAATCAGAAGTCTAGGTGAAGAATTTGTTGATACTATGGTTGTGAAGAAAGTCATGAGAACTCTCCCTCACAGGTTTGATTCAAAAGTCTCTTCTATTGAAGAAGCCAAAGATATGAAGACACTCAGCATGGAAGAGTTGTTCGGGTCCTTCATTGCCTATGAGATGAGAAATGAAGTCATGGGTACATCCAAAAGAGAAGTGCTTTCAAAGATGTGAAGAATGAAGGAACATTTGGTTCATATACTGAATCTAAGGAAGAAGAAGAAAACTTTGTGAGAAAGAAAAAGAAAGGATCGGGCAAGTACAAAGGTAAATTACCTTTCAAATCTTTTAAATGTGGAAGAGTTGGTCATTATGCTTCTAAATGTCCTTTTGGAGAAAATGAAAATAGTAGCAAGGGTTTCAAAAGGAACAACTTCAAGAGGAACCTCCTTTCCAAAGAAGACTATAGCTCCACAGAAGAAGCATATCATTACTCATCAGATGATTAAAGAGGAGAATCCATATTCATGGACATGGTGATCTCTGATGGTTCAGACAAGACTGTAGATGAAGAAGAATGTGAAGTTGATTTTGAAGGTGAACTTATTTTTTCTCTTGAAGACTTGGAATGTGCAAGCAAAGAGAATCGAACAAAGAGCTCCGATTGAAGCTAAGAAAAAAGAATGCAGAAGACTTGAAAAAGAAATTTTGTCACTCAAGAAGAAAGTGGAAAAATCAAGGTTTGGAGGTCCAGATAACCCTCAAGGAGAAGATCTCATCATGTCTCAAGGAAGACCTTTTCATGCAAGACAATTCTCCATAAACAAGTTCAATCTTGATTTCTTTGGTTATTGTTTTATCTGCAATAAATATGGTAATAAGGCTATGGAGCGTAAGTATGAAATGAATAGAAGAATTTTTTAAAGTAGGAATCCTCTTGCTTCAATAGTGGATGTCAAAGTGGTATATCATATTTGCAACAATTTTGGACATATAGAAAGATATTGCAGGAGTGTATTAGAAAAATTAGAATCTCAGATGATAGATGTTGCTGAGAAAGACAAGGAGCGTGACTCTTCCAAAAGATAGGAGACAAACAATGAAGTTGAAAAGTCAATGATTGTCCAAATAGTATTTCATGCTCTAGGGAAAACAAATCTCTAGGTAATAGACAGTGGATGTACAAGCCACATGATAGGTGATAAGAGCAATATCATCAATCTTGTTAAGTGAAATGGTAGATCAATCAGGTTTGGAGACAATTCATCTGCAAAGATTATGGAAAATGCACCATAAGTATTGATGGAAAATCTAGAATAGAAGATGTTCTTTATGTAGAAGGTCTCAAGCACAATGTTCTCAGTGTAAGTTAGATGTGCAGCAAAGAATACAATCTCATATTTCATGATCAAGGGTGTGAAATCAAAAGAGAAAATTCTAGTAGATTGGTGGTAGAAGGTGCTAAGATAGAGAAAAACTTGCCCAATCTAAAAGGTCTTAATTGAAGGACTTGTCTTCTAGGACAAACAAATGAATGCTGGTTGTGGCACAAGAGGATGGGGCACATCAACTTTGACAATCTTGTGAAGATCAACTTGATAAAAGTAATAAGAGACATGCTAAAGATCATCAAGCCTACAAGTACCTTATGCAAGGAATGTCAGATTGGGAAGCAAACTTCTACAAGGTGAGAGGTATTTCATGTTGCTCATTGATGATTTCTCTAGAATGATATGGGTTACATTTTTGAAAGAGAAATCAAAAGCTTTCAGTAGGTTTAAGATTTTCAAGTCCATGGTTGAAAATAAAATGAATGCTAGAGTCAAGTGTTTAAGGTCTAATAGAGGTGGTGAGTTCACATCAAGTGAATTTGATGAATATTGTGAAGATCATGGAATAAAGAGGGACTTTTTTACTGCAAGAACTCCTCAGTAAAATGGATTTGTAGAAAGAAAGAATAGAATAGTTTAGGAGATGGCATGAACAATGTTGAATGAAGCCAAGTTGCCTGATGTATATTGGAAAGAAGCAATCCATACTGAGCTGTATATATTCTTAATAGAGGATAATTAAAAGTAAATAACACCAAGACATCTTATCAGCTATGTTATATAAGACTAGTATCTGTCAAGTATTTAAGATTTTTTGGAAGAAAATGCCACATCAATAGAGATGAAGAAGGTTTGAGAAAGTTTGACTCAAGAGCTAATGAAGGAATCTTTCTTGGATACTTGACTAGGAGCAAAGCTTAGAAGTGCTACAACAAAAGACAAAAGAAGATAGTTGAGAGTACAAATGTTAGGGTTGATGAAGAGTCACATCAAGTCACATATGAGAAAGAATATTGTTGGTTAGATGAACCTGCCTACATAGAAGAAGAAGAAGTTGAAGAAAAGGAAGAAACACAAGAGAAGGTTACCAAGACTCTTGCCAAGCATGTTCAGAAGAATCATTCAGAAAATTAGATCATTGGAGACAAGAATGAAGGAGTGCAGACAAGAAGAAGATTTGCAAGAGCAAGTGAATAGGTAAACTTTTCTTTACCGTCAAGAGTAGAACCTAAAATTTTTGCTAAGGTTAGTAAGGATAAAGGATGGCTACAAGCTATGGAAGAAGAACTAAATCAGATAAAGAAAAATCAAATTGGGAGTTGGTGCCAAGGTCTATAGACAAGAATGTGATAGGGATAAAATGGGTGTTTAGAAATAAATTGAATGAAGATGAAGAAGTGGTGAGAAACAAAACAAGGTTGGTTTTCAAAGGCTATTCACAAGTAGAAGGAATTGATTTTGAGGAGACATTTTCTCTAGTGGCAAGAATAGAAGCAATCAAAATGTTTCTTGCATTTGCACTTCACAAGGGTTTCAAAGTATATCAAATGGATGTCAAATATACATTCTTGAATGGTGATTTGGAAGAAGTCTACATAGAGCAGCCCAATTGATTTCATTATTAGAAGACTTGAACATGGTATGTAGACTTAAGAAGGCCTTGTATGGTCTCAAACAAGCTCCTAGGGCTTGGTATGCAAGGTTAGACAAGTACTTACTCCAGTAGGGATTCAAGAAAGGTACCACATATAGTAATCTCTATATCAAAATTGAGGATGATCAAATTCTAATAGTAGTTGTGTATGTTGATGATATAATCTTTGGTGGAAATGATGATATGTGTAAGAAGTTTGTAGAAGAAATGCAGAAAGAATTTGAAATGTAAATGATAGGTGAGTTATCATTCTTTCTTAGACTCCAAATTGCTCAATCAGATGATGGCATCTTTATCGCTCAAGAAAAGTATGTTGAGGAGATGTTGAAGAAGTTTGGTATGGAAGACTACAAACCAACGAGTACTCCTATGGTAATAGCTTTTCATTTGAGCAAAGATGATGAGTCACCTCAAGCTAATCAGACTCTGTATATATCTATGATTGGGGGCCTACTATACTTAACATCATCAAGCCCTGCCATTATGCAAGTTGTTTTCTTGGTTGCAAGGTTTCAAGTTGATCCAAGAGAAACACATGTGAAGGCAATCAAAAGGATCTTTAGATATTTGAAGAAGACTCTGGATTATGGATTATGGTATCAAAAAGGTGATGACTTTTCTCTGAGTGCTTATATTAATGCGGATTGGGCTGGTAGTGTTGATGATAGAAGAAGTACCGGTGGTGGAGATTTATGTTTGGGAGATAAATTGGTCTCATGGCTTAGTAAGAAAAAAGATTCAGTGTCCTTATAAATAATAGAAGCAAAGTATATACCCGCAGCATCCTGTTGTACCCAAGTTTTTTGGATGAAGAAAACTTTGATAGATATCAAGGTAGTGCATGATGAGCCCATTCCTATTCTATGTGACAATATGAGTGCCATAAATATTTCAAAGAATCTAGTGATGCATTCTATAACCAAGCACATATCTATCAAGTATCACTTTTTGAGAGAGAAGGTTGCAAATCAAGAGGCAAAACTAGAATATGTACCTACAAAGGATTAGGTTGCAGACATATTTACAAAGGCACTTTCCAAGGACACATTTGGATATCTTAGACAGAAGTTAGGAGTTGTTTCCCCTCCTAACTAGATGCGTAGATGGTGAATCTGTCCAAGGGGAGCAGTTCAAGATATATTTTTAGCCCTGGATTAATGGAGGCTACCTCTTAGGGGGAGCAAGTAGAAAGAGATTAAGGAAGATGACAAGGATTGTTCAGACATGGGGATCTTGTATTTTTTTTGGGTATAGAGGAAGACCACTAGCCCTTTTCCCTTGATGTCAAAGTGGGATAAATTTGCATATCAGGTTAGTGTTGCCATGAATACCAAAGGGGGAGATTTTTGCATCATGTGTTGTCATTGATATCAACATAATTGTCTTGTGAAGGTTGCATATGATATCAACAGAATGGTGATCAGTGATGATAGTAGAGTAAGTGATTAGAAGTGTTGTGAGGCAGAAAGAAAAGTGATCTGTATATGATGTAATGATTGGAAGAGTAGATGAGAGATTTTGTGATGAAATTCATCAGCATATTGTTGGATCAGTATCATCTGTACATAGTTGTACCTTATCTACTAAAGTTTATGGACCTGTGAAAGTTGATAGGTTTAAAAGTATGTTGATATGAAGAAGTTGTAGTTTCTTGTTTGTGATGAAAGAGCTGTGATTGTTGTCTATGATGTTGTGAATATTGTATTCATTGTCTCATAATTATGAGAATTGCATAAGATATGAAAGAAAGTGTGTAAAGTGTTTCAAACAATCAAAGGCACAAGATGATGCACTAAAGAAGCTTGGGAAAATTCTCTACATTCCTTCTGTATTTTAAGGTATGGCCTTATGGTTTGGAAGTTAGATAGAGAAAGGTGTGAAGTAGGTATGTTCCTGATTTCAAAGCATAGAAGTTACCATAGAAGTTTCTAGAGCTTGCATAGTAAAGACAGTGGTTCAGTTGTTGCAAAGAGAATGAGTCAGAGAAATGCTCCACATTTTGCCGCAGTTGAAGACGTGATCCTGTGAATTGAAGGATTGACAAATATAGATGAAAAGTATGATATGTTCATGTTTTATTTGTTACAATGTACCATAGAGGTTCTCCAAAGTCAGCAGAGTAAGGACAAATCATGTTGCTGATTAGAGTTTTTAGGAGGAGAAAGTAAAAGCCACTGCATTTCACTTCAATACAATGTTTGACTTCACTATTTGAATAATATATTCAGAATGTCTGTATGTTTTCCTATTTCAAGTTTTAGGTGTTGAGGAGTACCGCAAGTTTATTTTTCAATCTTCTATTTCATGATTATGTGTTCAGAGTTTACAAGAGATGATGGGTTCAATGTCTATTTGTTTGCACCAGAAAGAAGATCTATAAATTAGAGAATGGAATGTTTGAGAATGTGTTTGCAAGTCATATAATGTTTGTGAAGTGATCTGCATGATGTTATTTGGTTTCTCTGGTACTGATTTTGGTCTTGAGCTAATATGTGGAAGGATAAATGTTTGTGAAGCTGACTTGATATATTTAGGTGATTGCATTGTGTGTTTGGAAGTGTGCACCAACTTTGATGTGTACAAAGATAAAAGATCATGTTTATTACTTGGTTTGAACTGCATTGACTATCTCCATGTTTTTGGGTGTCGAATTGTTGTGGTCATTTCACATTTCATGCTACATGTTTCATCTTGGTCAATGAAGGAGAAAGTTTTTGAAGCTTGCGGAGGATATAAATGAAAGATCATGTTTTTTGTGAAAATAAAGAGGGTGTGAGAGTGTGTGAAGATGTATGTGTGAGTGTGGATGTGAGTATGTGTGTGTGGAAGTGTGTTGAAGGTAGTAAAGTTTGTTGAGTAGAGCAGTTGAAGATATATGCCAGTGTGAAGGGTGTTGATGTTGTAGAGGTGTTTGATTGGTGGAATTTGTCAAGTATTTGGTATAGAGGTTCTAGCCTCTTTTTGTAAGTATTGTAGCATTGTAGGGAGTTCTAGCTTCCTTTGGTTGAATCCATAAAATAATGTATTAGGGAATTGTAGCTTCCTTTGGGTTTTAGCCCATAAAACTAGTTGTAAATTTGTTTTTATTTGTGAGGTTGGATTTGGATAGTAGATCCAAGTAGCTTGTTCACCATGGTTTTTACCTTGTTAGATTTTCCATGTAAATCTGGTGATATGGTTGTGTGATTGTGTTATGTTCTTTGAATTGCATAGTTTTTTTCTTTATCTATTTCAGGTAGTTGAAAGATTTGGTTGATAAAGTTTAATTGGATTAAGTTTTGGCATATACTGATTCACCCCCCTTCTTAGTATATTAGAGTGTTCTAATAGTGGGATCCCTCATGCACTTCTATTTACTAGATTTCTATAGGTAAATTCTACTTGTGCCAAGATAAGATCCCATTTATGTGGTTTGTCTCCCACCAAACATCTTAATAAGTTTCCCAAGATTCTATTCATAACCTTGGTCTATCCATCAGTTTGGGGATGATAGGATGAACTGAATCCTAACTTAGTACCCATCTTATTCCATAATGTATGCCAAAAATGGCCAACAAAATTTGTGTCCCTCTCTGAGACTATGCTCTTAAACAATCCATGTAGCTTGACTACCTCTTTGAAAGACAATGTAGCTATGTGGGATGCATCACTAGTCTTCTGACATGGTATGAAATGCACCATCTTTGAAAATCTATCCACTACAACAAAAATTGAGTCATTACCTCTCTGTGATTGAGAAAATACCAAAACAAAATCCATACTTAGGTGTTCCCATGGTCTCTTCGGTATATGCAATGGCTAATATAGTCATGTGTGTTTTGTCTTGCTCCTTTAGCATGCTGGGAAACTTTGCAACCTTGTACAAGTCTCTTCACATTTGCACTCATTCTTGGCCAAAAAATAAGCTTCACTCAACTGTGCCAATGCCTTATCTATTCCAAAATGTCCACTCAAGCCTCCACTATGTTTTTCTCTTATTAGATTCTCTCTCATTGAACCTCTGGGTATACACAATTTCTGCCCTTTGAACAACAAGCAATCTTGAATGAAATATTCCAACCATGGCATCTTGTCTCCTTCCACTAGATTTCTACTAGCTATACATGCTTCCCTAAAATAAGGATCATCGGGATACAACTCCTTCATTGCATCAAAGCCAACAACATTGACCCTTAACTCATTCATCAATAAACATCTTCTGCTAAGTACATCTACTACCCTATTTGACTTACCACTCCTATGTTTCAATATAATAGAATAACTTGTAATAATTCCACCCATTTCATATGTCATTGGTTTAACTTACCTTGGCTCTTGATGTACTACATGGTATGGTGGTCTATGTATAGTACAAACTTATTTTACAACAAGTAATGTCTCCACTTCTTCAAGGCCTACACTATAGCATATAATTCTTGATCATAAACTAAGTACTTCCTCTTTGCCTCATTTAGTTTCTTACTGAAGTAGGCAATCTGTCTATCTTCTTGACTTAACACTCTCCCAATTGCACTACACTAGCATCACAATCCACTTGAAACACTTTGTCGAAGTCTGGCAATGCCAACAACTAGTTATTCTGTCACCTTTCTTCTTCAACAACTGGAAGCTTTTTTTTTGTTGTAGCTATCTATTGGAACTCTTTCTTAACACCCTTCATTGTCTTTGTAATTGGTGCACATATTCCACTAAATTTTTTGATGAACTTCCTGTAGAAGCTCACCAAGCTATGAAAACTTCTCGTCTCAAACATGTTCCTTGGTGAAGGCCAATCTATTATTGCCTTAACCTTCTTGGGATCCATCTTCAACCCTTCTTCAGACACTACAAAACCTAGATATACTAGTTCCCTTTGCATAAAAACTACATTTATCCAAGTTTACCAACAACTTTTCTTCTTTTAACCTCTACAAAACTGCATTTAGGTGCAACAGATGTTGCTCTTGTGATTTACTAAAAACTAAGATTTCATCCAAATAAACAATAAAAAATTTGCAAAGGCTTCATTACCTCATTCATCAGTCTCATAAAGGTGTTGGGTGCATTTTTCAACCAAATGGCATCAGTAGCCACTCATACAATCCATCCTTGGTCTTGAATGTTGTCTTCCATTCATCACCTTCTCTAATTTTGATTTGATAGTATCCACTCTTCAAATCAATCTTGCTGAAGTACTTTTATCCACTCAAATAGTCCATCAAGTCATCTATTTGAGGAAATGGAAATCTGTACTTAATGGGTGTCTTACTTATAGCCCTTGAATCAGTGCACATTCACCATTTCCCATCTTTCTTAGGTGCCAATACAATAGGTACAACACACGGACTAAGGCTCTTTGTAACCAGTCCCTTACCCAATAGCTCTTGCACTTGTTTGTTCACCTCTTCATTTTCCATGGTGTCATCCTATATGGTTTCTTATTTGGTAGGCTTCCACCCAGTATAAAGTCTATGCAGTGACTTATGCTTCTAGCTAGAGGTAATCCATTAGGTATGTCCATTAGAATGTCATTGAACTCATTCAAAATTTCTGGGCTTATGTGGGAACTTCTACCCCTTTCTATATTGTCCTAGCCTTTGTAGTCTTAGGTAGGAAGGAAAACATACCTTCTCCTTTCTGACATCCTTCAGGAACTACTTTCTAGTCACTAGACAAATTCTATTTGTTTTCTCAACCTCCTCATCCTTATCCCTCAAAGATTCAACACATACTCAGCTCAATCCTTCTTGATTTTAATACAATTATTCTTGCCATCATGAATGGACTGTCTATCATATTACCGTGGTCTACCTAATAGAATGTGGCATGCATACATTGGTATAATATCACACATTATCTCATCTTTGTAATTCTTGATATGAAATTTAACAAGGCATTGTTCACTTACCAATAACCAATGTCCCATCTACAGCTGAGAAATCTTGTAGGGAGTTGGATGCTTCAAAATCTTCAATTTCAACTTCTCCACCATCTCTTCTAACACTAAGTTGTCAGTGCTGCCTCTATGCACAATGACTTTGAAGAAATTTCCTCCAGACTTACATCTGGTTCTAAACATATTTCTTCCTTGTTTTGGTTCCCCTTGTACCTTCTCTAGTTTTAGAAGAAATCTCCTCAGCGTCAAGGATTCTCCATCCTCTAGCTCCTCTCCAAATTTTGGCGAGGGTACACTTGCCACACTCTCCTCCTCAGCTTGTGCTATATGGATTCTAGTTTCTTTTCCTTTTCCACTACTATGATTTACTTAAGGACATTCAATGCTCTATGTCTAGCCTATTCACACTGGAAACATGTTCCACTAAATCATCTTCCTCTTCCAAAATTTCCTCTTCCTTTGGAGTAATCACTCCCTCCTCTAACTCCTTGGGTACTGGTCTGAGAAGTATTTGCTTCTCCTATCTTATCCTGATAACCACATCTAGGATTTGACTGTCCTCTTCCTTTTGAGGATTTACCTCTTCCTCTAGAGCTATTTTGTCTTCTAGAGCTCTTTTCCTATGCCTTCAATGCAAATTGATAGGATTCTTCCATACTGGTAATTCTGACCATTCTAATTTCATCTTGGACAGAGTAATGCAAACCATTAACATACCTAGATACCTTCTCAACATCATCTTCAATGTGACCTACCCTAATGTTCAATCTATAAAACTCTTCAGTGTAGTCTTGCACACTTTTCTCCCCCTGCTTAAGGTTATGCAACTTATTAAACATGGTAATCTGATGGTATTCTTGTAATACTTGGCTTTCAACTTGGTTACCCTCCTCTCCCAAGTTTTAATCTTCTTCTTTCCTTTTCTCTATCTCTCAACTTGGGGTGCTACCACAATAATGGGTTACACTTTCTGGGACATCCTTATTTTTGTTGAAATCACATATTTTTAGAAATATAATGATTTAAGCTATGAAAGGTTCCATTTAAAAGATTTTAATGAAGAGGATTTGATCAAATCCCCTTAGATTCAAACCCCCTTGGATAGAACTCTGCTAGTTTTAAACCATACCTATAATGGAGTCTCCTCTACACCTATCAAAATGCTGATAAAAAACACTTTTGATTTACCTTTTGGGGGATCAAATGAATTCATTTAAAATTTATGTTTTGTAAGTATGTATTCCTTATTATAAGCTTCCAAAAAGTATAATTTTAAATATATTTCATTTGATTATTATATTTATTTTTTATTTCTTGTGAATGTAGGTTTTTCAATGAACATCAAGGTCTTGTTTCAGACATGAAAAAATAGGAAAATAGAGAAAAAAATTCTAAAAAATACATGTCCTCTAGGTATTGATGTCCTAATTCAAACAAAAAAAAATTTGAATTCTGATACATACAAAAACTGTTATGTTGAACATAATACGCCTATGTCTAAATTGTAATTGGTTTGACTTCAAAACTTAATTTAAAAAATATTCAAAAAAAACATTATGAAACCAAATGCATCCTCTAGATATCGGTGTTACCAATCTAAATTCAAAAGAATCAGAATTTTATCCTTTGTAGAAAAAAAGTTATGTGCAACAAATACACATCACTTTACAAAAATGTTGTGTACTATTAAAAACTAGTTATCAAAGGAGATGTAATTTTTTTTTACAATTTAACACCAATTTAAAAAAATATATATATTTAGAATCTACAGACAAAATCTCACAAATCACTAATTCGCATCATCTTCAAATTCCTAATGGTTAGTGGCTATAGGTGACATATGAAGATTTAGTTCAAAATGTTGATTTCAATGTCAAGTTTGGCCAAAAAGTGTAACCCATTATTGTGGGATGACCCCTTGCACATGATCCCACCATAGAGATGCATGTCCCTTCAGCTTTGTAGCTTCAAGTTTTACCCTCTTAAGGTCTTCAATGGAATCCAACTCAAAATACTTATCTACCTCTAAAATCCAGTTTATCAACTCATTTGGATTCAGGTTACCACTCTAATTGGGTGGTTCTACATGGGGTTTACTAGCAATCTTTGTCATTATGCTTAGAAACCTTCTCTCATGTTCATCTCCTCCTTAATCTGCTTCTTCTTCACTGACTTCTTCCTCAGTATCACTCACATCCTCTACAAGTACTCCTCTACGTTGCATTCTTTCCATTGCATCTAGTATAGATGCGATTCCTCTCAACATATCTATATGTTCTGTATCTCCAGCTCTTGGAACAATTCCTCTTCTACCTCTTACACGGTGTGCTATGTTGTAGGCCCTCTACAGTTACAAGTTTTCCTTTCTTCACTCTTCCTACAACAATCTCCTTAGGGTCCCTTGCACAGAACTCCACGGTCTCAAGGAATTCCAAAACCTAATATCTGATACCACTTGGTGCAGGTCAAAGTTTGGGTCTTTGACAAGCTACTAAACTAGGTAGCAGTTTAACAAAACACAAAAAACAAAACATAAAATTCCTTTATTCATTTGCAATAGAAAACACAATAGCACAAGTTTAATGAAATTCATACATGCATTGGCCTAAGCCTTACAATCATTCCAACAAGGAGTCATATCGACCATCCAATCTTCACATGAAAACCCTCATCATAAACTAAAACTATTGATCTTTCAGCAGAAGTAGACTATAGTAGAAGAATTCAACCCTTTTCAATGTGAAAAGCCTCTATTTAAATGCAAAAAAGGTGGCCACCACACTTCCTCACATGAAGTGACACATGTCATTTACCTATTGGCTCTCTTGATAAGCAACACAGGAAGTTTAACCATTTTTGGTATTTTCTAGGCACGTTTTGGGCAATTTGCAAAAATTCGAGGGTCATCGGCATATTGCGGAAGAAACTAGGTCATCAGTACATGCAGCGATAACTAGGTCATCAAGATATATGCAATTGACTGGCAAATCCCTAGTAAAAGAAAAAGTTCATAGAAAAATAAGTCAGAGGGAGAAAAATGAGATCCCAACAGGTATTAAGATATGTAGAGGTTTGAAGGGCATCTAGATACATTTGGTGCCTATCGAAAGCTCCGTAGGTCCAAAAACATGCTTAAGCTCCACAAAATGACTTTGATAGAGATTTTTGGTCCTCAGGGACTTAGTGAAAATTTGATGGGATCTAGGATGGACCCAAAAATCTTGCAAATCCAAATGC